>JACEGR010000904.1:0-205509 GCA_014170235.1 Listronotus bonariensis | reverse complement strand
GGATAACTTTAAAAAAAATTTACAATTTCGTTGTTTTTAACCTTTCTTGGCTTTATAATATCTTCTTAATATCTAATTCCATTTTAAACAAATAATTTCAAAAAATGCATCCTTTACCATAAAAAAACACGTTTGAAGCACAAAAACCAAAAAATGGGGCTGTTGCATGAGGGGCAAGGGGAAAGAAAAACGGAGTAGTTCAGGTGAATAACCCTTTCCGTCACTAGAACGCCATAAAGTAAAACGAAATGCTCCTGAGCTACTCGGAAGCTCTCTATTTGCGTTACTGGAAAGCCACTCAGGAAGTGGCCCAGGAGGGACATTCACCCCGGAGTTAAAAAATTCCTTTTGGAGAAATTTGTCAAAAATTAATAATAAATAAATTATAGAATCTTTAACAAACGTGGACTAATTTTACGTGGACCCCTTTTGGTCTTTTTTGCTGTTCAAAATTTTTAAGGGTAATAAATTCATTTTTGCTTAATGAGCCCCCTTTCCCAGAGACATTAAATTCCCCCCAAAAT
This sequence comes from Listronotus bonariensis, assembly GCA_014170235.1. Classification (NCBI taxonomy): domain Eukaryota; kingdom Metazoa; phylum Arthropoda; class Insecta; order Coleoptera; family Curculionidae; genus Listronotus; species Listronotus bonariensis. The sequence continues at coordinate 204,985 of JACEGR010000904.1, read as the reverse complement.
CAGTAGAAGTAAGCTGTGGACGCTAAAAAATTACTCATCTTACTTCCACCTCTAGTGATGCATCCTTTTTTATAACTTTGGACAAACCACGAAGGCTTAAAGCCTAAATACTAACGTACCGTGGGTGTCTTAAGTGAGGTAAGAGGGAGTTTGTTCACACGGGACTTAAATACTTGAAGATTTATGGGGGAAGGAAAGACCTCCGCGGGCAGCAGGTTCCACAATCTAGAAACTCTAGGGATAAAAGAACGAACAAAGTGAGAAGTTCGGGAGCCTGTCCAATTGGACCGTATAGGGATGCATACGCGTGGAACCACGAGTTTCTCTGTTGGGAACCGTGAGTGGAGGAACTATACTAGACAATTAATCAGAGCAGAAGCCATGGAAGTACCTATTTTGCTTAATAAATATGACACACATTTCGAAATTTAAATTTTGAATATAACTGACAGACGGAAGAAAATTTAGAATATTTAATATTTAAATTTTACATATATTAATAACTTTTCAATGACTTAGCGGAACATACCCACTGTTAATTTTTATCATTTCGACCATACAGAACGACATGGCTTGGGCGGAACAAATTTATTTTAAATTCAGTGGTTTAATTATTTAAATAAATAATAGTTTAAAAAAACTAAAAAAACACGCTTTTATATGCAACCGAACTAAAAATTAGAAAATAATTTTTTATTAAAAAAAATATTGTCACTTCATAGTAAAAAGCGTGGGGTGCTTAATATATTAAATGTTATAATTATTATATTTGCCAATATCTATGAGGGAAAAGTTATGAAAAAATTGTAAAATGCACCCACGCTTTTTACTATGAAGTGACAATATTTTTTAAATAAAAAATAATTTTCTAATTTTTAGTTCGGTTGCATATAAAAGCGTGTTTTTTAGTTTTTTAAACTATTATTTATTTTTCATTTTTAGTTCGATATGCATTTATGTATGTATGTATGTTAAAATGCTTCAGTTTATTCACTAAAAAATTCCTTCGCCATTTTGTCAAGAGTAGCTAAACCTGAGAAAAGTTTGGAATGTTGCCAAAAGATGGCAACACAGGTGTTGTTTTTATAATATAATGGATTTTTTTCTGGCGATCCAAACCAGGATAACGGAATACTGTTTGCAGATTATTGCATTGTCATGGGTCCTTAATACGTGTGCAAAGTTTCAAAGAAATCGAATAGCTGGAAGTTGGTTAAAATTAGGCTCAAAGATTCCGTTACATAGATAGATAGATGGATAGATGGATAGATAGATAGATAGTTACAACCCAAGTTAATAAAAGCGTGTTAATAAAAACGCTTAAACATGTCAATATTTATTTTTGACAGCGATTTTTAATAATATTTTTATGTATACAAGGTAGCTCCAAAATAAGTTACAAGTATCATTTTTTTAAATGAAAACACCTATTTATTTATTACATTTATAATTCTACATAGAATTTAACCTATGTTTTATGTACCATGTCTCATGTCCTATACCTAAAGCAAACAGTTATTAAGAACCTATACCATCGATTTTTTACAAAATCCGTAAGTTGGAAGAAATTTATTTAAAATTCGGATTTTCATGTACTCTTTCTGGAAAAAACGAAACACTTTGATCGTTAATTTTGGCTGCGGTTTTTATGGTAAATTCATGTATTTACATGAATTTACCTGAAAAAAGGTGCTGTAATCATAAAGATCGACGTTCTCAAGCGTTTTTTCAAAAACCAAACGACTGAATTTATATGAATTTGTTGTTTGTCCTCACTGTATCCTTTATTCAAGAATTTCGCGATTTGGATGTATTAAATATGAATTGATAAATATTTTATAAAAATGAGATGGATTTTTAATAGGACTTTTTGCGTTTCTTTATTTTGTATGCTCAATTAGCAGGTTGGGCGAGAATAATTTAGGTTGGGCGCTCGACCAACCTCGCCCACCCCTGTCGCCGCCACTGGGTGTACTGTACACTGTACCTGTCGTACAACAAGCTAAAAATTTGGTTAACATTAAAAAGTCGGTGGGGACATATAACTAAAATATTTTACCAGCTCTACCACTTCTGGTTATACCGGAAGTTAATGTCAACTTCCTTATTTTAAATGAAACATCCTATATAATATTTATTTTTGAGATTCTGCGTAAAATTCTAAACAAAATTTATGTATAATGTTCTATACATTAACTCCACCATTTCCATTTAAAAAAATTGACTTTTAAGGTTTTTGTCGTAATAATTTTTAACGATTATTTTTGACCACTCTGTATTTATTAATTGTGAAAATATCAATACAGTCTGCTAAAGTGGTTATTTTTTTACGAGAACCCAAACCCAATTCATATTAAAGGTTTTTGTTTAGAAGAAATTAATGGTTATGTAATGGCTTGCAAACGTCATTTTTGACATAAAATTTAAAATAAATAAAAAACGGTTGGACTTAGGTATAGAACATTATACATAAATTATGTTTAGAATTCTAGTCAAAATCTAAAAAATAAATAATATTTAGGCTGTTCCGCTCAAAATAAGGAAGTTGACATTAACTTTCGGTATAACCGGTTAGTTATATAATGTTTCCAACATTTTAAAATTTTACAAATCTTATTTTTCGAGAAATCGATCGCGGCAGTTCCCTGTGGGACACTCTGTATGCTTTAGCGATATTTTTAAAACATAAATATATCTGGTTTCGCATCTAAGGGTCTCAAATATTTCCTACGAATGTTATAAAAATCATTTTTAAAATAATATTCGGGGTTTTTTAAAAATTATGTGGTATGAAAATAGCAAAAAACAAAGAAATCCAAAAACTTTGATTTACCCATGCGATATCGAACAAAATGGTACAATTATTTAATTAAAAATCGACGCCAAATTGCTCTGACCAATAAAAACTATTGCTTTTTTCTTTTCTATTCTCCTTTAAATAAAATCAGGAATAGGGGAAAGTGGGGTGGATTCATACAAGGGGCACCTACATACATTGAGTTTATCTGGAGTTAGACACGAAGTAAAATAGTAACGTAAGTGGGTGTGCACAGTTTTTATGTGTGTTTACAGACTAGTGAAGTTTCAGAATTTTCGGTGCGGTAAGATCGAGTGCACAACACGGAACGTGTTTTTGCCTCAGTAAGTAATTTCATAACGTAACTTTGGACATATTTTATGGCCAGTTACTATTTTTGGATTAATTATTGCTATTTAATCCTACTTATAAGAATGCAAAGGCACTAATTTAATGTGTGTAAATTAATATAGATAAATACGGTTTTTCTATTTCAATTTTTTTATTAATTAGCATGTGATGGGGCAGATTCATACACAAGTATATGGGGCACATTCATACTGTATAATTGTATCCCTGGCCCTTTATGAATAGTTTTTTATCTATTATTTTTTTGTTACACCGACGATTATAGTTGTAAATATTATATAAAGTAGTTTAAGTTTCATTTTTACGGAAAAAAAAACAGTGTAATGTATTTGTGCTTTATGAACTTTGTGTCTTTGAATGTCAAGGATCAGTTAATTTATTAGACATAGTGATGATATTACCATAGATCTCCTGTCTAGAAGTGGTAAGTAGATAATTGAACGGAAAATCCTATTGAGTGCCCTAGATTCCTAGGGACTCAAAAATAGGCTTTAAGTGAAATTGGCCTACAGGTGATAATCTGTTAATAACATAGGCATATTAATTTTAGGTTTTGTAAGTTAAGGTATCTTTGTGTTAAGTAGAGTTTTTATTTGATATAATTAATAATGTATAAGCAATATTTTATTTTACATTTTGATATTGTTACTTTTAATAAATATAACTGACTAAAACAAAAAATGTGTTTTTGGTAGATAACCATACATGTAACGTAAAGACCGTTTAATGACACTCTGTACACTATTCGTTACTTATGTTCATATCACGAAACTATTGCGATGTTAAAATAGACATTAACAGATTTAGATAATTTAATTTTGAATTTTACTATTTGTTTATATGTTAAAAAAATGTATTTGTGTTTTGTTTTTATAAAGTATGGTATAAAACAAAAATAAACAATAATTATGACGAATTAATAGTGATGTTAAATGTGCCCCGGTTGTATGAATGTACCCCACTAATGGGGTACATTCATACATTTAACTTTTTTGTAAAAGTCTTATGGAAACTCGCGCATGTAGATTTTCAATAATATTAAGATTCTACTACAATATAAAATAGTTAAACTACTAGTGTGTCATAAATTAAAAGAGATATACCTAAAACACGGCATTCCACAAAGCAAAATATAAAAACTGTATGAAGCCTCTCCACTTTCCCCTACCATTTACCAAATATGAGATTAGTTTTGGTTGGAAAGTTGGATATTATTTAAAATACATACAGAGTGTTCAAGTTAAAAGTAAAGGAGCAAAAAATTCGAAACTGATATTAAATTCTATTAGAAGGTAATATCATTTTCTTTGAAATAACACATTACCATTTTTAATAATTGTTTTGCTTTTTAAATAAAAAAGAGGGATATTCTTAAAAAAGTCAACAGGAGTCTCGAACAGGTTAACATTATTATTCCGATTAGGTAAGGATTTTCCCTAATTGTAATAATAATTCACTTTTGTTCTAGCTATTGTCGACTGTTTTTATCACTTACAATCGCACTATTTGGGTATCGATGCACTTACTGGTTGATTTTTCAAAAAAAAATAAATAAAATTATCTGCAGATATGGAAAATACTTGTTTACTTATTTTAATTTTACTTATTCTAAATGATATTAGACGAGACCACACCCAAACACTTATTCAATTTTATAGCAATTATTTTATTGCACAGTTATATCCATTGAAATAAGTAGATGAATACACTTTTGTATTTATTAGTGTAAACCACAAAATCTTAACCTAACTTGTTTATATTTCAAATGTGTTAATAATTACTGCAATTTTAAAAGAAATAAATGTAGGTATACTTAGTGACAAGGAAATGGTAAAAACTTACTTATATGTATAGAAGGAACAGTTTAAAAATGTAAATTCGGTGCTCTTTGATAAGAAAAAAAAATCAGAAAAAAGTTTAAAGCAAATAAATCGGCATGCTTGTCTTCGCGACCGCCTTTGCTATATTTCTTTTATGATATGCCGGTTGATGCAGCTGGTCATCGCACTATGGGATAGAAATTAATTTTTTTGGTCAAAATTCTGAAACTTACCAATCTACCTTAAAATGAAGTGCTTTTTACTGGAAAAATATTATAAATTATTACAAATGCTTTTTGGAAACCTAAAACTTATTATATGTTATTATAAATTTACACCCTCCTTAACATTATTATTTTTATTGTACAAAATAAACTAAAATATCAGCTTGTTCGGTTAATTCGGTAGTATTCTAATCAGTAATCCGATGATTATTATCTCATATGATATACAGGGTACGACAATAGGTATGATTTTTTAAAGTGGAATGCTTTAAAAAAATACAACATTTGATGAGTCTATCACAATTAGTTTCGGAAATATGACTATCCAAATCTGAAAAATAATTTTAAATTATTTTTAGAAGCGTAATAGAGATACATCTTCCCAACTTTTTTATTTTTTAACGTATAAAATAAATAAAAAACACTGTTTTGTTGGGTAGATTCTGTAGAATCCATATCTTTCATCAGAATGCTTTTATCTTTTAGGATATACAGTGTAGGCAAAACATATTAAATTTTAAAATGGAAAACCTTGTAAATTATAAAAAAATATTGTATCTGTCCTTACACTCAGAAGTAGCAAAAAGTAGGAAGGCAATTGTAAGTACAAAAACTGATAAAGAAATAGGTAAAAAAATCTTTGACAAAAGTAGCTTCACGAGACTGCATCGGAAACACAACAATAGCTCTTATTATTTAAACTCTTTTTCTTTTTTTAGTAAAAAGGCTAATAATAAACTAAGTAGATTAAATGTTGTATATTTATGTTTACTTTAAATACATTTTCAAGTTTCTTATTACCCCAATAGAAGTCGTCATATCCTTTTATAATTTTGCATGCATATAGTTATAGTATCCACGTTGAAATACACAGCATGAGCCATTTAAATTTCAAAGTTGCTTTTTGGCCAAAATAATGGATTTCTATCCCATAGTGTATCGGCGCGTCGCTGTAAAGGATAGCGGCGCTTTTGTATAAAATAGTCCGATTGCAGGCGGTCTTTTTTATGTTTTTTTGTATTATTTTCAAAGGGTACCGAATTTGCGTTTTTAAAATGTTCTTACTATATATATTTTCTTTATTTTTAACCTTACATGTCCTACGGTCCTAGGATTTTTAAATTATTCTTTCTGGAAAGTGAGACAAGGGACCCATACCAAATATTTGCCAAATGCTATTGGCCTAGACATGAACACTTTTGTAAAGATATTTTTAATTTTGGAAATTGCGAAATACATGTTTTTTTTGTTCGCGTTTTCCAAGTTTCAAAAGCAAATCGTCAATCTACAGGGTAAGTTTTTTTCGATGTTTGGTGAAGGGATCTCAGAAACCACTGCAGCTACAGAGATGGTTAAATGGGAATAGAATTGCAGTTTTTAAAGCTTAGCTTAAATCACTTTTTGTTTCTTTCAAAAAATCATGACTTATAGATATTTTAAAAAAACCGGTTTTCTCCAAAATTGTTTTTTCTCTGTAACTCAGTTAATATTCAGAATAAAAAAAAGTTAAGAGATAATTTGCAGATAATTATCTTACTAATAAAATGGTGTAATTCGATATTAAATGTAATAATCCGTTTTTGAGCTACAACATAAACTTGCATTTTTTTAAATGAAAACCATAGTTGGCTAAGACATTTTTAAAAACGCCTTTTTTAAAATTAGACACTTAGTACTATAAACAAACTTGATTTATTTTTTAAGTTAGAATCTAAAACCGTTATAAAATTTAGGGTGTTCCATTTAAAAAAATATAACTTTGATACGTCACACTTTTTTGAGACACCCTGTATAGACTAAAATAATTTTATACTGTGGTCTTATCCGACCTGGAACATATTCCAGTATTTCCTTTTTTAAAAACCCCATGGTTATCCAGCTACAGACCGTGTCGAATATGGTGGGCCACCCTGTATTTTGTTTAAAAATTATTCCCTTATATTTATATTGTAACGACAGAATACCTTCTCGCCGCACCGCCAAACAACTGCAAGAATTTTCGCAAAGTATTTTGGTGAATGCGCAGGAAATCAGCAGGATTTATAAAAGTTCATTTCTTTCATAATAAATTGTCTTTATTTTTGTTAAATATAATATGTATATATAGAAAAAAACCATGTATAGAAATTAATATTTTATACATTTCACTAGAGACAATTTGGGATAAAAGAATATGTAGGCACTAGCTACTTTGCCTATAAAAATGTAAATTGTGAAAGTAATTGTAAAGATATGTTCTATATTGGTTAGGCGGATTCATTTATTGGATGGTCTTTTTGTTGGGTACACGCCAAAAATTTAGAGAGAATGGGACCGCTTCGGTCCTGGTCCCGGGGTATAGCGAGCTGACCCTGTTCAGCCCTATTGACCCCTATGAACTGACCGGTCGCCTGAAAAAAATACAACAAAAACCCCCAAAAACCCAAAATTATTTAAAAAGTGAACGTTTCGGAGGCAAGTGTGCCACCGTTGTCAAGATAAAATTAAGTTAAAACATTAAAATAAAAATTAACAATATTTAAATTAAAAATGTCTAAAATTTTTTAGCTTTTGGTAGGAAATATTTTGAGAATACTTTAGGTGCGTTTTATTGCTGCCATTCCGGAATCGGAATGGTACAAAAATAGCGTTTTCTTGCAAATTCCACCGGTTTCTGCGGCTACCAGTTCTACGAAATATTTTGACCGTAGAGCTGGTAGAATGTTGGTTTGGAGTTGGGGAAGAAACAGCTGTTTATACATCAATAATTTTAAAGTTTCTTCTTTTTCTAAAAGAATATTCACAACACCCAAATTTTTTATAATTTAAATTAATTTATATAACGGCATTTATCTTTTCGTTTTGCTGTGGTTTCCGTGGTTGATGCAAACTTTGATTTTTTACTTTAAGGTTATGTTGACGCCTTTTTACAATTGACATTTAATTTTTTCCTTTAAACCGTTTTCTTGCTAGCAGTTTCTTTCTCAACCCAGAAGACTGCAACAAAACGCGCCTTTTTGCATTTGTGTTAAGAGTGTAAAACACTCTATGGAAATTTTTTGACATACGTTAAAATTGTGACCTGTAGGCTGTACGAACCGTTCTCTCAAAAGTTCAAAAATTTACCAAAATTTAAATTATTAAGTTAGGAGGTTAAAATTTTAAAATTAAGAATTTGAGACCAAGGTGCTTCTTGTAGTATTTTTAAATATACAGGAGTTTCCTTACTTTTTAAGTTTTTGATTGTCTATAAAATGACGCCCTCAGCTTTGCAATATCTGTCAAAATAAAAAAATTATGAAGTAAATAAATTTTAAGTTTTAGGTAAAGTGCCCTCTGCCGGTATTTAAAAAAGTACTTTTGTCCTAAAGTTTTTGAATCTGCAAAGCTCGATTTGTGTGCCAAATATCAACTGGATTGGTTAAAAAATAAATGCAATATGGCGAAAAAACCAAAATAAAAATTAAACTTTGACGGCTTGTAACTCGAAAACGAATGACATTTTGAAAAGAATTTATATGAAGCTATACCCTTATTTTGTCAAGTAGAATCACCTCCTTAAGTTTCGTGATTGAATTTTGAATCACCCTGTATATTTTACTTACAACAAAAATTAAAACTGTGAACTTTCTGAGTTTATTATCACAAGACGCTACTGGATATTGCCTAAATTATCTTAACGAAATAAAGGAGAGGTTTAAAAAATTTCAAAAATAGAATTAACCTTACTTACAAAAAAAAACAAAATCGTTTACAGAAATACTGGACAAGAATAAAAATCTAAGTAAATTGAGCCGCCCAAAAAAAACAACAAGAAATTATGTCTATTAAGAAATAAAGGATCGTACTAAAGGACAATAATCCGATTATAGGACAAAAGGATCCTCTTGAGGTTTAATCTTTATTATGGCATTACTTAAATAACTATTGTGGAATTAGGTTTTTCCTGTATATGGGTGGTATAGGGTGACGGAAAATACGGGAGCATTTATAAAGATACTTAGAACAGGTATTTGGATTGTGGGTGAAGTGCCCTTGCCCACAGCCTTGAACTGGGTGAGACCTCTTTAATTGTGATGCCAGCAGACTTAAAATAACCGTTATTTTTATATTAATTAAAGTTATAATAATTATTATTATTTAGGTAATAGTTCGATATAGCGGTTTCCGCTATTATAAGAAATTTTCGAAAAATTCTTTTCAGGGCGTTTCTATAGGTCGATCATGACACAAATCTGTGTGCGCGTTTTCCAAAATCCATTTCTATAATTTATTATTAATAAAAACATATTTACGGGACGGTGGAGTGAACAGGGGTGCTGGGTGGGGACAAAACAGTATAAATCCAACGTCAAACACAAGAAAACATTAATACACTGCACTCGGGGCACATGAAAAATGTAAATTAATTTTAAAAGGCGAAATTTTTCGAAAAACTGGCCCACACATATGAGATATCTCGTCCGCCATTAATTAAAGAATGAAAATAGGCGCATTCATTTTGGTCAGCTGATAACATGAAGTTCGTCATTATGAAAATGACAGTCTTGATAGAAGCAGCGTTGCAAAACTTCATGAAGAATTAACACCAAGGCTATTTCGGGGATTATCCACCATTTCCATGAGAAACAATGGTATTTTTTGTAGAAATGCCTCCTTCTTTATGTTAAGGTATTTTCCTTTTTTCTCTACAAATTATAATAGGAAGAAGGAATACCTTAATTTTTCATATGAATTTTCTCCTGTATCTTCCTTTTTTTTAAGCTATTAACACTTTCTCACTTTATTTGGCAACATCGCAAGACATTTACAGTTCTTTTGCAAACTCTTCTTTTTATGCAGTGACAGCCATGGCGGGATTGTTGTACTATTATTTATTTTTAATTTTTTTAAACAATTTTTTGGACATTTTTGTAAACAGAAAAACTGTGAAATACTGTTTTTGGGCGTTTAATGTAGGATTTCTACTGTTTTGTCCCCACCCAGCAGCCCTGTTCACTCCACCGTCCCGTAAATATGTTTTTATTAATAATAAATTATGGAAATGGATTTTGGAAAACGCGCACACAGATTTGTGTCATAATCGACCTATAGAAACGCCCTGAAAAAGAATTTTTCAAAAATCTCTTATAATAGCGAAAACCGCTATATCGAACTATTACCATTATTTATAATAAATAAAAAGCTAAAAAATATTGGAACAGAATATTAACTTACTGCGCTTGAAACATCTCAAGGACGACACTGGTAGAATAAAAACCAGTTACAAAGATGCCACAAGCGTCATACAAATAAATACGGCAATCAACTATCGCTGTCTAAACGCGTCGTTTACATTGTGTGCGAGCAACAAAAAGGAGAATAATTGAAAGTGAGACAGAAGTGATGACGCCGTGGGATCTTCTATACTGGCGAGAACTTTAAATATTTTTCTTGTAAGCCAAAAAATGCCTTCTGATGCGTGCAGGGTATCCTCTAGTTTTTTTTAATATCTGAATTTTTATAAAAGTTATTATAAAAAAAATATATTTTTAAAATTTTCACCACCCCGTAGTTTAAAAACCAAGGATTCTAGGACATATGTTCATATGAAGTTTTTTCTTATTTTTTATTGTAGAAACACCTCTTAAAGTTTGTCGGTAGAGTTACTCAATACCCTGTATATTTTTAAAGGCCTTAGATCCTGTTAAATATCTTGGAAACAAACCCAAATTTGGGTGTGTGTGGATAAAAAAAATATAAATGTACATAAATTTTTCAAATACGATTCCATTTAATTTAAATTATTTAAAAGTAAGTTTGTTGTAGCTATTTTAAAAATGCATTTAATTAGAAAAAGCGAAATATGTATACAGGGTGATTCAAAAATCGATCACGAAACTTAAGGGGGCGATTCTACTTGACAAAATAAGGGTGGAGCTTCATATAATTTTTTTCAAAATGTCATTCGTTTTCAAGTTACAAGCCGTCAAAGTTCAATTTTTATTTTAGTTTTTTCGCCATATTGCATTTATTTTTTAACCAATCCAGTTGATATTTGGCACACAAATCGAGCTTTGCAGATTTTAAAATTTTAAGACAAAAGTACATTTTTAAATACCACCAGAGGCCACTTTATCTGAACCTTAAAAGTTATTTACATCATAACTTTTTATTTTGGCAGATATCGCAAAGCTGGGGGAGCCATTTTATAGACAATCAAAAACTTAAAAAATAAGGTACTCTTTATTAAAGTCAATGAGCCTCACCGTTTAGGCACCAAAAGACATCAAAGTTTTCATCAGTTTCAATCAAATTACATACATACATACAGGGTGTCCAGTAACTCAACCGACAAACTTAATCAAACGATTCTACAACAAAAATAAGAAAAAAACTTCGTATAAACATATGTCCCAAACGTCTTAGTTTTTGAACTAGGGGTGTTAAAAATTAAAAAAAAAAAAAAGTTTTTTTTTAAATATTTAACACACCGTGTCAAAAATCTAAGTGTTACAGTCACGAAACCAAAAGACTCATGGGCATGATTTGGTTATTGGATTGGTCGGGTTTCGTAACTGTAACCCTTAGTTTATGACCATTCACATATTTTATATCCAGCCAGAAAAACAAAAAAAAATTTAGACCTTGTCTATATCTTTTAATGTCCGATGTCTGGCATAAACTATTTGCACAAATCTACTGGACACCTTCATTAAACTTTAGTTTTTCAAGCCAATGCAGTCACATACAAAAAATAAATTAGATCAAAATGTATCTCTCACGTTAAACATATCGCATTTATAAAAAAAAAAAACAAAAAATACCCAGAACTACTTTCTTAAATAAAAACAAATTATCCAACATTACGATTTTATTCAGTTGACAGATGCACATTTTACTACACCTACTTTATACTTAAAAATACGTAAACGTCAAAAATAAAAATGGCGAACAATAGACGACAAAATACTTATCAGCACCTTACAAAAAAAAATTAAGCAGGTCATCTCCCAGATATCATTTTAATTGTTCTCAAAATATCGCAAAAAATATTTCTACTCAAAAATTCACATTTCACCCTATGATAAGACAAAAAGAACTACTAACTGATTGAGGTCTCGAATTCCAAGGGAGCTTTCTTAACGAAAAACTAGATTCCAACGATTTGGATTTCGAGACCATTCACCAGTGATTATTTCATCTGTAAAATTTCTATAAAAACTTCAATTATTTACGTTTATTTGTGTTTTATCTATATCGGTATTAGTTATTATTAGGTTTATTGTTATCTCTCTAAGGTATTAGAACAGGTATATCAGTATCAATCGAGAAGTGTCATCGAATCATTTTTAATTTTAAATCATGGCGTTCGCTGTGGATATTATTTGTGCTAAATGTAAGTTTTTTTGTATATTTAAACTTTGTTTATTGTATTGGTTTTCTTTAAACTTCATAAATAAAACACGTTATTAGTAAGGGCGTTGTGTTAGGGGCTAGGTGACCTATGGTCAAGGCCGTATTAACTGTTCGAGGCGCCCTAGGCTCCAATTCCGGGTGCGCCTATTTTCCATCCAAAAAATGTTTAAGGAGAAAAAAAGGCATTTCCTCCTTTTTACGTCTATTTCATTCCAAAGCGACCTTACTCACAGAAAAATTACTCACCAAAAATCTCCAATCAACCTAAACTTTTTTAAAGCTGCCCTGCACCTATTCCTCCCCTGTCTGGCGCCTATTTTTTCCATGGCGCCCTAGGCTGTAGCCTAGTCAGCCTAATGGATAATACGGCCCTGCCTATGGTTCCATGCAGAGTTCATGATAAGAACACCTTTAAAACTTTTTTAGGCGGGGTTTCTTTTGACAAGTCTACCACGAATATTCATACCGGCATATATGAAAGCGGCGCTTTAATCCAGCCTGTCAATGTCAAATGTTTCGGATCTCGGGCTGGGCAAACACCTCACTTTTATTTTGGGACAAGTTTGCAACAATGTTTTACATGCAATTTTTAAACATATTAGAGACATTGTGCACCTCTTAAAATAACAGACGTTTTTTGGCCTCTTATGGTTATCGTTATTAAACATAACGATTACGCCAGCAGTTTTAGACAGAGATTTTGCAGCCTCTTTTAAGAAATTTATCCTGCGTCTGCGCTTTCGACACATAACCTTAATTTTTCCTGTGGTTCACCGATTTTAAACTTAACGAAAAATCAGTATTTACTTTTATTCTTCATAAGATATAAATTGATGTTTAAATATATGCAAACCTTTCTGTAGATTTCGTTTTTTAAGGTAGATGCAAACAATACAGTATAAGCAAAACACAAAAAGTAAGGTTAGGTTTGATAGTAGTTTAAAAGCAAGTGTGCCAGATTGTAACATCTAAATTAATTACTGATTTAGAATATCCGTAAAAGTGCAAGTCCGTTTTAATTTCTTAACACTATTTGATTTTTATTACTGCTATAGATTTTTCGCTAATTAGAGCCCATGTATAAATGATATTTTAAATAATACGGCCTTAAAATTTTAACCCTTTAAATAATTGATATTAAAATTTCTACAATCTGGCAACCACGCAATTTAACAATAACGATAAGCTCTTCGGTATTCATCCGTAATTAAAGGAGTCCGGTATGGTTAATATAACGATAACTGCGCAGTCTCAGAATAACGTTAACCACAACGGAATTACAAAATAAGGGGTGCAAAATGTCTCTATTGTGCCAAAAATCGTAAGTATTACAGTCACGATACCATAAGGCCCATTGGGTATCGTATTAGGCGGTTTTCGTAACTGTAGTCCTTGCGATTTTTGACACAATGTTTAAAAATTGCATGTAAAACATGGTAAATTTATCCGACGAAAAGAGTGACGCGTTTGCCCAGTCCGACACCCGAAACATTTGACATTGACAGGCTGGGCTAAAGCGCTGCTTCCATGTATGGCTGTATGAATATGCATGGTAGACCATAGATAACCTACATTTAGATCCGCAGTTTTTTTATCTTTGGACAAACCACGAAGGCTAAAAGCCTAAATACTAACGTACCGTGGGTGTCTTAAGCGAGGTAACAGGGAGTTTGTTGACACGGGACTTAAATACTTGAGGACTTGGGGTGGAAGGAAAGACCTCCGCGGGTAGCAGGTTTCACAATCTAGAAACTCTAGGGATAAAAGAACGAACAAAATGAGAAGCTCGGGGCCTGTCCAGTTGGACCGTATAAGAATGCATACGCGCGGAACCCCGAGTTTCTCTGTTGGGAACCGTGAGTGGCAAGAAGCATTTTTCAGATTTTTACGACCTCGCGCAGTAAACAAATAAATTTGTGGACGAACATGCACACTTAAAAGCCGTGGCAAAATAGAAACACAGGCACCCCGTGCCCTTCGTCCGCGGTCTGACCGTGACGCTTATTAGCTACCGTACTTCGAACAGGAAAACAGGACGCCGTCAACAATTTTTTCCCATAATGCGGATAGTTTGTTTGGAGCCGGGTGCGTTTACCCTCAACCGGCTTGCGCACGAACTGGTTTTTTCGCCAATGAAATGTAACTTTTGTTTCGCGCAGGTTATAACATTGGCAATCCATCGAGATCAGTGTTGTAGACTCGTCAATAGGAATAAAATAGTTTCAAATAATTATAAAGTCAATTTCATTACTGGCCCAGGGACTCATACTCGGTATTCTGAATCGTATTCAGAATACAAGTCAACCGAAAAAATATAGGTACGCCACTGAATTCTGCGTAAAAATCTCTAAATCTTTTCTATTTACATTTTTTTCTACCCCGTAATATCAAGCGAGTTACAAGTGCCTGGCCAAATTGACAAAATTTTAAAAGTACTCTGTATCTCCAAAACGAATCAAGTTAGCCATGATTTACTTCTTTTCTAGTTTTCGCTATACCCTACAAAGTCAACGAAAAGGCACCACCCTGTACAGGGTGGCCCGAGTTCGACGCTCATCATTGGGATTTCGGAAACCGTAAGAGATACAGGATCGGTTAAATGAAGGCAAAGTTGCGCAATTTGATGCTCAATAAAATGCCGTTTTGCGTTTTAAAAAATTCCGAGTACTTCCGAAGATATTCGAAACAGACCGGAATTTTCAATTTTGGTTTCTATTATTTCCTGGCTATATTTGTTAAGATAACTTAAAATGAAAAACACGTTTCCATGGCCACTTTTTCTGCTCTATAATTCAGTGTGATTAAATGTTGAATCTGACGTTTCGGCTTCTGGCGACCATCATCAACTTAATTTTTTTAAATACGGACCTGATATTTTTTCAACTTAATTAAATCCTTTCATCACTCTTAAAACACTACATATCGCCACTTTGATTTTTGCCGACGTTTCGTACAGAAAATTCCATCACCAGAATATTGCATATTTATTTCACCATAATACGGCCCTGAACTACATTTTTAGGGTAAGAAGGTAAAAAAAAGAATAAACTTATTACATATTCGTAATCTTTTTATTGCAACTCATTGATATCTAACAGCGGAAATTACTTTATTAACCGAAAATTTCATGAATATTAGACATAAGATACAAAAAGGTAGACAACAAATCAGCTTACATAAACAATTTGTAATACTATCTTGATGCCCATATTAAAAAGAAACATAATTTAATCACTATTATAAGTCTTCAACTCGATTAATTGTTCTCGCAGGAATGGCAGCGACTTCCCTTATCAAATTTTGTTGTAGTACCTACTTAAAGGTCGTGAGGTGCATTTTTAAATAAACGGTTTTTAAGATATTCCCAAAGGAAATAATCTAGGGGACTAAGATCTGGGCTCCTAGCGGGCCATCTTGCAAAACCATTTATTAGGAAATATATGGTAAAGGAATTGAGCTACTTCCCTTCCATTGTGGGCAGGAGCTCCATCTTGCTGCCACCATATTACTGTAAAGGTTGATTATCTAGGGCATCTAAGACATCATTCCTAATCAAATTTAGATATCGTTCGGAAGTTAAGATACCTTCGTAAACGAAAGGTCCAATAATTTTGTTCCTCCACATACCAATCCATACATTAAATAAAGTTCTCCCTTGAATTCGTACCTACTGGTTAGTTTCTGTTAATAAAGTAATTTCTGCTGTTAGATATCAATGAGTTGCAATAAAACATTATAAAAATGTAATAAGTTTATTTTTTTTACCTTCTTACCTAAAAATGTAGTTCAGCGCCGTATTATGGTAAAATAAATATGCAATATTCTGGTGATGGAATTGTCTTTACGAAACGTCGGCAAATATTAAAGTGGCGATATATAGTGTTTTAAGAGTGATGAAAGGATTTAATTAAATTGAAAAAAATATCAGGTCCGTATTTAAAAAATTTAGTTGATGATGGTCGCCAGAAGCCAGAAACGTCAGATTCAATATTTAATCAGACTGAATTATAGAGCAGAAAAAGTGGCCATGAAAACGTGTTTTTCATTTTGAGTTATCTTAACAAATATAGCCAGGAAACAATAGAAACCAAAATTGAAAATTCCGTTTTTTTTTCGAATATCTTCGGAAGTACTCGGAATTTTTAAAACGTAAAACGGCATTTTATTGAGCATCAAATTGCGCAACTTTGCCTCCATTTAACCGATCCTGCTTCTCTTACGGTTTCCGAAATCCCAATGATGAGCGTCGAATTCGAGCCACCCTGTACAGGGTATCCAATTTAAGAGAAAAAAAGCATATTTTTAATTTCCTCCTATTAAAAAAATAATAATAATAATAAGATAGCCAATTAGCACAGAAAATTTAAAAATCGTAATAAAAAGACTTACGCTATAAATGTTGTATTTCTTTAAATGGAACACCCTTTTATTTTTACATTTTATGATAAATTATAAAGTGTTTTTTTTAATAAGGGTACTATGCAGTGGCGTAACGAGGTTCGGAGGGGCCCTGTATCAAAATTGAGCTTGGAGGGGCCCCGTATCAAAATAAGAATTTCTTGCCTATCAAAAAAAGGTCCCCACGCTATAACATTGCTTTTCCCAATTCTATTTTTTCATTTGTATCACAAATTTTTAAAGAGCAAAATAAATCCCACACAACATTTAAGAAAGGTATCACTTTCAACTAACCCTAAGATATTTTTACTTACACACGTTAGGGGGCCCCGTATCATTAATTCAGCTGATAAGGCGGTAGCTACGCCCCTGGTACTATGTGTCTATCTTTAATTGTTTTTGAGTTATATTGAGACTTAAACAGTCACATTCTTAGCTTGATACTTCAAAATTATTGACATTTTTACCTTTAGTTAATTTTATGTTTAAAATTTGATTGTTTAAGCGTCGATAACCCCAAAACAGTTAAAGCTAGAGATAGGGTACCCCAAAGTCGATTGATGAGATAAGGTCACGACATTCGCCATATTGGCTAGCGCGGCTGTGACGTCAAGTCGGGCCATTTTCGACCATGTTTGATTTTAGGCAGATCAGTGGCGTAGAATTAAGGAGAAAACAAAAAGAACTGTATGTTGTAAACAAAATTTATTGGATTATTTTAATAGGCATAACCTAAAACAAAAACATAAATGTGGTTTAAATATTGAAAATTAAAAATTATCAAAGCGACGCCGCCAGGACGATGAGGTACCTGGCAGAGCAAAACATTTTTTATGGTTCCGTAAGTCAAAACCATTTTAAAAACTTTGTATACAAGGTGTCCGCTAATGAATGGTACACAGAAAAACCACATATTCCTTATGCCAAAATATTAAGATTTAACCAAACATACCTAATATCCAAAAGTTTATAATAAGGGGGTGTCACAGTAAAAGGAAAAGTAGATTTATTTCTATAATTGTTCCTCCCTTTTTAAATATCTTAATAAAACGGTATCTCGGGGTTTTTAAACTTTAGCTTTTCAGATCGAATATTAATTTTTGTGTGTAGACTAGAGGGCGATGGGTACACTATTTAAAATTCTCTAAAACTTCCCAATTTTTTGTTACTACTCTGTATGTATGTAAACTAGTAAGCTTCTCTATGCTTTCTGCACAAAAAGGTATACTTAGTAAGAATCGGTCTTGACAACCGTTTTTAAGGTATTCACGTTTTAGTTGTTCAGTGCACCCGAACGTATGTACCTTCAATAACATCGTATTAGCTATAATTACAACTGCTCAAATATAAATAGCTGATAGCTAAAAACTCCTGGATACAGAGTTTTATTAAAATGTTTAAAACATATCAGAAATTATCGAAATGCATGAATAAAAAATATTTATATCCCTTTAACACTCCGTATCTTCCTTATCATTAACTTTTGGATATAGGTATGTTTGTTTAAATCCTAAATGGGTATTTTCGCATAAGAAATCTGTGGTTTTTCTGTGTACCATTAATTAGCGGACACTCATCAGTATCATTTGTATATAAAAACACGAATGACTGAAAACTATTCGACTAAGCATTATCAAAATCTCTAAAATAAAACGAGTCCGAACCAATAATATGTGAAGTCTCTAAATTAATCAAAAACATTAACAACTGGAAATCCTTGCAAAATATACAACCAAAATGAAAACCGGTCACGCTTATGTCTAAACCCCTTCTCATAAAGAAACTAGAGTACCCTTATTAGAAAACACCTGGAATTAACCATAAAATCCAAAAATGTAATAATAAATGGACTGTTTTATGTAAAAACGCAACATTTATGGCGTAGTGTTTTTTTGGTTTAAATTTAAAAAAATATTTGTTTTCCAAATTCTCCGGCTAAAATATGTATGTACATCAATTTGTTATCTTGAATTGCTAAAAAAATACAAAAAAGTCAGATAATATACAATTTTTCTCTTAAATTGAATGCCCTGTACAAATTGGAACTAAACTTCAAACGCTTGTACAATTTTTTCAAAATAATTTACTTAAATAAAAACATTTTAACTGTCTTTGGTACACCCACATTATATTTAGTAGTATAACATAAATTTTTTTATGGCAGTTCTCTATGTTATCTGATAAATATTTTCCAATGTTTATAAGCAATAATAAATATATTTATAACATTAAAAGGACCATATTGATGATTATAGGCCATAATTGTGTCGACTCTCATAACTGTAATCAGTGTGTGCAATATTGATGAGTGTATTGCATGAATAAATGTTTTTTTATTATTGAGAAATAAAAATATGTAAGTACCAAGTTCCATCGATTTTAAGTAATTCCCCTTGTTAACTAAATATTTTTAGGTTTGTTAATAGCTTGATAGTATAGTTAGTTCTACTTTTAAAAAAATTACCTTGTTGTTTAAGTTCTGAGTGTTTTTATATTATTAGGTAAATACCAGATACTTTTTTTTTATCTTTGGACAATGCACGAAGGATGAAAGCCTAAATACTAACGTACCGTGGGTGTCTTAAGTAGGGTAAGAGGAAGTTTGTTAACACGAGACTTAAAAACTTGAAGATTTGGGGGGAAGGAAAGACCTCCGCTGGCAGCAGGTTCCACAGTCTAGAAACTCTATGGATAAAAGAACGAACGAAATGGGAAGTTCGGGGCCTGTCCAATTGAACTGTATAGGGATGCATACGCGCGGCACCACGAGTTTCTCTGTTGGGAGCTGCAAGAGGAGGGACTATACTGGATAATTCGTCGGAGCAGAAGCCGTAAAAGTATCTGCAGAAGAGCGATAGATCTCCCACAGCTCCGACGATGGGCAAGAGAAGGAAGTCTTTGAGTAAGTAAAGGATCATTAATAAGACGAACAGCCCTTCTTTGAATGGCATCAAGAATGCTGAGGGTTGTAGGGGATGCCATTCCCCAGACATGAGAACAATATTCCAGAGAGGGTCGAATTTAGCCACAAACAAAGTGTATAAATTGGAAGGAGAAAAATACTTTTTGGCTCGGAAAAGAAATCCAAGCTTTTTTAAAGCCGCGTGGCTATAGATACAATGTGTTTATGCTAGTTAAGGTTATTCTCAAATGTGACGCCCACAAGGTTAAATGATCCCCGCTCTGCAAAACCTGGCCACTCATAAGCAAAGGATGAGTGTTTGATGATTTTTTTCGCGACAAGGAACATAATTGTGTTTTGGATGCATTAAAGTGAACGAGATTTTTGGCGCCCCAATCCAATATCAAATTGAGATCCTGTGAAAGAGATATCTGCATCGCCCTGCGTTTGCTTTCCAAGTCGGGTTGGGAGATTGGTTTGGGAACCTGAAAAGTGGAGTGAAGGGTACTATCGTCAGCATAACTATGAATGGGATTGGTTGTGGAAGAAAGAAGGTCGTTGATGTGAAGAAGAAACAATGTTGGTGCTAGTACTGAACCCTGAGGCACTCCAGCATTAATTTCGTGAAAGCTTGAAGAGTGGCCATCAACAATGACTAATATACGTCGATCAGAAAGATAACTGGAGAGCCAAGAGCAGAGTTTAGTTGGAAGACCGTAGGAGGGAAGTTTATTAAGAAGTGCGTCATGCCAGACTTGGTCGAAAGCTTTAGATATATCAAGAGCAACGATCTGGGACTCACCTAGAAACTCAAGAGACTTGTTCCAGTTGTGAGAAACGAAGGAAAGAAGATCTGCTGTAGATCTCTTGTGACGAAATCCGTATTGCCTGTCATGCAAAATTTTATGTTTTTCTAAATACCTAAGAATTTGCGAGTTAATGGATTTCTCCATTACTTTACAAAGCATTGAGAGGAGTGAAATGGGTCTATAGTTGGATGGAAGAGATTTAGATCCTTTCTTGGGAATAGGCTGGACACGTGCAGCTCTCCAGCTGTCTGGAAAAATACCCTTGTCATGAGAAATTCGAAAGAGCCTGGTTAAAATAGGTGCAAGTTCAGGAGCACATTTTTTTAAAACGATTGCTGGTATTCCATCCAGCCCAGACGATTTCTTGGTGTTAAGAGTAGAAAGGATATGCTTAATGTGTTTTACCTTAAAAATAATATTGGGCATTTTGTGAGGAACTGGGGAACTTCAGTTAAACTCCTTGAAATTTTGAATTACCTATGTACCTACCGGATGTCCAATTATAAACTTTTTTAAAACATACATAATCAGTTAATTATATAGTTTCCGAATCAATAATTAGATTTTTCCCTTATTCAAGCTACAACAACTTTTTTAATTGAAATAAGCTCTGGAAATATGGCCATCCAAATCTGACGAATAATTTTAACTAGATTTATGACAACAGTTGATGTAAGCAAAAGGCTTACTTCTTTTGATAAAACAAAACATTATTTGCATGATTCTATTTCCAAGACTATTAGAAATAGATACATTTAAGTTGGTACTTTTCAAGACTCTTTGAAATATTCATTATAAATAAAATATGTTCCTTTATGATTCCATCCACTTTTGTACCGACTGGTTGGTTTAAATCCGTATATCTATTTTAGCTTCAGTTAGTGGTAACATTTTTTTTCCGCACCACACCCTGTATAGCAGTTGTCTATGTGTGCTTCAACATCTAGTTTTATCATTTAACTTTAAATCATAACCACTATATTATTGGTCTTAAAATATCTATTTGTTGAAAATAATTGCAGAACAACATTTACCTGATCATTAAGGTATAAAGTAAATTTTAGCTGAGAAGAAGCCAAATGCCTCATAGAAATAAAGACGGCAATCAAATATTTCTTTCTAATCGCGTCGTTTAAATAGGGAATATTTAAAAACTGAGACAGAACCACAGCCTTCTTAATCTTATGAGCCGTGAAGGAGAAAATCTGGCAACACAGCACAGTAGGAATGTCAAGTAAAGTTTAAAAGTAAACGGAAACAAGTTTAAACGATTGCTTAAAAGAGTTTTTTCTGTTTTTAAAAGTTAAATCGTAGCGTATATTTATTATCTAAAGAAAAATAAGTAATTCATTGTTATATTTAAAAATAGGACCAGTGCCAATATATCAATCGTTGTTTTTACGTTTAAATGTGCGCGTATAGTTGATGCGTACGGCGTACATTATGCCAAGAACGTGTTGCGTTTCGGGATGCAAAACGAATTACCCCAGTTATATTAAAACAGAGGGTTATCAAACAACATTTAATTTCCCCATAAACGATGAAATTAGAAAAGCCCGATGGTGCGCTATTGACCGGATAAGTGTTTTTTTGTTAAAAGTAATAGTAGTATCTATACGGGAAGTGAACAAATATATTTAACGGGCAACTAATTAACTAAGTGTGTTTTTAAAAATTGGTTTAATTTGATATCAATAGTGTATAAAGTGCACCAAAAACAATTATTTACCCCAAGCAATATCCTAAGGACTATATCAACTAATACGCATAAAATAATATACTGGTAAGTTCACCAAAAAATATTATTTATATAGATATTCTGAAAGTTATTTACTTTAGGCGATTTTAGGGTAAATATAGTGGAAAACCTAATTTAAAGCGTTTGGTATTTTAAAGTGCATCTTATGTAATACGAATTAAGCTTTTATATAATACTAAACACACATGCTTTCAATTCATTTTAAGTATTGCAAATATTACTAAATAACAAATGTTTAGTTAAATTTAAAAAGCTACATTAGTCTGTTCACAAAAACTGCATAAAGAGTGGTAGAAAAAATACTAACAACTTGAAATTTTTAAATCCTTACTAACAAATTTGTATAAAGCGGAAAAATTCCTGATAAGTTTTACAGACACATTATTGCTTTTGGGGCAACTATAGTATTTAAAATTATACCTATATGTTGTCTTAAACATCCTAAAAAAAAGAATACCTATATTTTGTTTAAAAAACTTTAAAAATTTATTTTATTTAGCATGTAATCTATTAGGAACTCATTTCAATACTCCTACTGTACAATGTTGTTTGCAACGTTGCCTTTCTTACTTCACGGCTTATAAGTTTAAGGAGGATGTGACAGAACCATTGACGTGTAAAGGATAAAACGTCATTGGACAGAACTAATGACCGCCTGGCTTCTTCTCTGCCGAATCGCAGTCTAGAAACAAAGCAAAACAAGCAGTAAAATGTTAAAAATCTTTAAATTTAATTCCCAATAGGAACTCCAAAGTAATAGTAAACAATAATAGGCTATTTATTTACTTATTGATTCTGGAATACTTGATTAGTAAATTTAGTTAATTTATAAATAATTGATAAATAGTTAATTGAACTGAGATATTGAGGAAAAATAAAAACATTAGAGATTACTAATTAGGGCCGTGCCTAGCTGGTGGTGCAAGTGGTGCAAGGCACCAGGAGCGCAACGTTTCAGGGGCGGAAAATTGTGAAATAAAGGGCAGAAAGTTTGGAAATGAAGGGCGGTAAACAGGAATAAAGTGTGATTTGAAAGAAGGGACCTTTTTATTTGCTCTTCAAAAATTGTTATACCTTCATTTGCATTTTGGCGTAGGGGCGGCAAACATTTTTTGCACGACGGCGCTAGACACCCTAGGAACGGCCCTGTTACTAATGGCATCTTTAAAAGAGACTAAGCTTCCTAATATGTAAAGCTTAATAAAAAAAAATGAAAATTTTTCAAGTTATTAATTTTATTTATAATAAAAAATCTTGTCTTAAATCATAGCACTTTGGCGTAAGGAATCTTTTTTCAAGTATTTTACGTCGACACTGTATAAGAATCCCTTTAAGAACCGAATAGTGGGTTAGTAAAAAGTAACTTAATAGGAGAGCTAGTGAACCCTTTGAGTAACGTTAGACCTGTAAGGCTGGAAATTTATCTAGTGATGAGTCATAGCATGCTAAGTACGAAAATCATCACCTGGCCGGCATCAGCCGTGCACATCATCATAGTATACACCCTGTATATTTTTAAAACTTTAAAAAAATAATAAAAGCAGAAAAAATTGAAGCTGTAAGCTTAAAATTTTTCTAGAATTTAGTTCATTCATAGAAATGTTTGAAAAAAATTGACAGGCGTTTCCGATGAGCACAAGTACCTGCCCAATTTTAAAAGTCCACAAATTTTCAAAATTACATTTTTACTAGCGGCTAAGATATGACATCACCACATTTCAGGTAACCTGATGTGAGCTAAAAATCTTTAAAAGCTCTTTACAAATTTCGGTATTAAAAGGATTTTTGGGCAGGTAAAATTAAGCAGTGATACTGTCATTGTTGTCAAGTTTTCCCGTTTTGCGCCATACGTTATTTTTTTTAGGTATTTTTAAATTGAATGTTTTATTTATTTTAATTGTAATAAAGGGGCGTGCCAACTTTAGTATAATTCCAAATTTTCAACACTGCAATTTAATTAAAAGTTGGCAGCAATGCTGATGGCACAAATTAATTAGCCATGCCTAAAAACCCCCAATACCAAATTTTGTAAACACAGCTTTAGCGGTTTTAAAGATATTTCGGCGCTAACGTACTTTTTGCTGAATGTGTAGTGTATCATATCTCGGCAACTAATGAAAGCAGAATTTTGAAAATTTAGTAACTTACCAACTTTGATTCGCCCAATTTAATTTAATAAAAATAAATGGGGCATTCCAATTAAAAAGTAAAAAAGTATAGCACAAAATTGGGAAATTTGGCAACAGTAGCGATATCACTATTCGATTCCACATGTCTAAAACACTTCAGATATAGATGGGTCCACATTTATTTCATTCTAAAAGCAATATCGTCAAGTACACAAAAAAAATAAAGTAAACAAACCTTTTCGATGGCACATAGCGCTACAGAGCCCGATTTCATATTTTTTAAATACATTTTTAAAAAAACACTGCTTAAACACGTGTCACGTACTTAAAAAACATCCTCTTATTTCGCCTCTGTCTTGCCATAAAACCGGTGGCACGTGGCGTGCAACTAGAAACTCGTCAGGTTGAATATTTTTTGCTGCAATAAATCATTGTTCACAAAAGGGTTTATTTACTTTATTATTTTTGTGTACTTTGCGGTATTACTTTCAAAATGAACTCTTTTTGGTTACATTTGGTCAGCAAAGACGTCATAAATGACGAAAAAATGACGTTAAATTGACCTCCCTAAGTCACAGACAAAAAACGCCCCATTAATGACGTCGTAATAACGTCTTTAAGATGACGAAAAATTGACGCATATACTTTTTTAAAAGCTAAAATGATACGATATTTTATTTAAAAATTGAAACAGGAAAAAACTCCTTACTGCTTGCAATTTCCTTGCACTGCAAGGTCGGATCTCTCGGGACACTTTCTAACCTAGAGATGCAGATTTTTACACTAGCCGAAGATATTTCTTTCAAAGCTAATTGAGATCACGAACCGCAGACCGGTCTCGAACTATTTTGGTCTCATCGGTACGATGTAGGCGATAAAAAGCGAAGATGTTGAATAAACGTAGTAGTTTATCGTCCATTACGCCATCTATCGGTAGAGTTTTTCCTATTTCGGTTGGATTTTGACACGAATCATATAATGTCACAAAATATTCCTAAACATGACGTCATTAGATTTTTATGAGCTAGCATGACGAAAAAATCACGTCAAAAAGTCGTAACTTCAACGACGTCAAAAACACGTCAGGAAAATGACGTCATAATTTTGGTCAAATGACGTCCTATGACCAAAAATGACGTCATAATGACGTAACCTTGCTGCTTGGGATGTTTTCCATTTTGGAGGAAAATAAAAAAACTTTTAACATTTGTTTAAATGTTTTTAAATAAACAAATATTTAAAAACACATTTTAAACAGCTTTCATACAGTTTTTAAACAAATGTTTTCATATTTGCGGGCAAATGTATGTAGGTACTTTTCCTAACCCCGTATACCTGCTTTAATTATTACATCTACTATATATCAGAAATATAAATTTTTGCTTTCAAAACTGATGACTTTATTACACCCTGACGTGCCTCAACACAATAGGGAAGCCATCGAATATCGGATTTGTTTAGTTAGGTGGCTAGGGAAAATCCTAACAGGGGTATCTACTAAATTAATTAGACAGGGATGGTCACTTTACGTTACTATGCGGGACTATTTTTGTGTTTGGCCTTCTTAGTGTCAAGTTGTGTTGTCTGCTGACTGGGTTGCGGGTGAAAGTTTATGTTTGCTAGTGTACACGTGTCTGAGACTCAAGGAGGAACTTATTTAATGTTTCAATAAGCAGGTTAGAATAGTTAGCTGGAGTGATATACAGGGTGTTACGAATGTGGGATCAAATATTTATAAAGATGATTTTAAATTTAATTATGGAGATAGAAGATTATTAAGGTCTGCTTTAGAGTTATTTTATATTAACGTTTACTGCTTTTTTGTACAGGGCTTGTTATTTCCCAAGATGTGCAATAATTCATTTTTGTCAAAATAGTAAATTTTTTTATACATTTATATGTTTTCATATTTATTACATCTGTACAGGGTTCATTTATATTTTGCCATCTACTTTTAATATCTTTAAGCAAGAAGGATAGAAGAAAACGTCCGGTTTAAAAGTTTCACACTTTTTTATCAATTATCTTTTGAGCATAAAAAAGAAACAAATGAACATTTAAAACTGAAGAAAAATGAGGGAGGAAACTTTTTTAAATGGGACACCCTGTATATTATGTCAAAATTAAAAAGGTCTTTTAAAAAGCTGTAAAAAATACCACATTTTATATACAAGGTGGCCCACTATATTCGACACGGTCTGTAGCTGGATAACCATGGGGTTTTTAAAAAAGTAAATACTGAAACATATACAGGTCGGATAAGACCACAGTTCAAAATTATTTTAGTCTATACAGGGTCTCTCAAAAAAGTGTGACGTATCAAAGTTATATTTTTTAAATAGAACACCCTATATTTTATGACGGTTTAAGATTCTACTTTAAAAAATAACTCAAGTTTGTTTATAGTACTAAGTATCTAATTTTATTCGTTTTTGTGATATTTGATTTTTTGAAAATGCAGAGGTAAAATTAAATTAATTTTACTTTAACACTTTTAACACTTTAAACTTTAAAATGTGTAACAAGATTAGAAAAAGTCTGCCATATCATACATATGTCAAATCAAGATGAAATATTGTACAGGGTGATCAAAAAATAATTTCATTTTTTAGAAAGTCAAATAGCAATATCTCTCCTATTTTAAATGGAACACCCTGTATTTTTTACACCACATGATGACAAACCAAATGCTCTTTCAAAGGGTGTATAGGTTCCCTATACCTGTCGTTTTTTTAGTAAAATCTATTTTTACAAATTTTAAGTCCAAATGTTTATTTAAAATAAAGTTGGCTGTGACATAGCAGCCATTAATATATTTCTTAAGAAAATAACAACGACCATTTATTGATTACTAGTGTTTTAGTCAGTTTAAAAGAAATTTCAATGATTTTAAATAAAAACCCTTCTTCTACAACAACAAGATAATATAATACTGGTAGGAATGGTTTACTTTAGTCTAGAGTTAATCCTGAAAAATATTCCAGGAGAAACCATCTGATAACCTTAATAGTTGCTTTAAAAATTTGACACAGTGATTATGGATAATGGAAAAAACGAGTTATAGGTCACAGAATGTCGTCATAACTGACCAGAGGTGTTATTAGGATTGTTTAAAAACACAAGTTTTATCATTACCACATTCAGCTGAAATAAGTGTTATTGGAAGTAGCATTATAAGCAACTAATGAATTTTTTTCTGTGAATTTTAAAAATAATGGCAGATAATACAAAATCTTTTAATTTTGTGCTTTTTTCCAACAAATTTACATTTTGCAATAACGGCTTAGTAAATAGGCATAGCTATATCACAGCCTTCTTACATTTAAATAGACATTTTTTTTTTTTTTTTTTTTTATCTTTGGACAAACCACGAAGGCTAAAAGCCTAAATACTAACGTACCGTGGGTGTCTTAAGCGAGGTAAGAGGGAGTTTGTTGACACGGGACTTAAATACTTGAAGATTTGGGGGAAGGAAAGACCTCCGCGGGCAGCAGATTCCACAATCTAGAAACTCTAGGGATAAAAGAACGAACAATGGAATAAAAATATGTTAAAACGGAATTTACTTAAAAGTATAAAAGATAGGTATAGGCAACCTATACACCATTTGAAAGAGCATTTGGTTTGTTATCATGTGGTGTAAAAAAATACAGGGTGTTCCATTTAAAATAAGAGAGATATTGCTATTGGACTTTCTAAAAATTGAAATTATTTTTTGATCACCCTGTATAATCTATGATCTCGATATGACCTACGTATAATAAGGCAGACTTTTCCTAATCTTGTAACAAATTTTGAAGTTTAGGGAGTTTATATTGTTAAAATAAAATTAATTTAATTTCACCCCTGCATTTTGAAAAAAAATGAAATATCACAAAAACGAATAAAATTAGACACTTGGTACTATTACCAAACTTTAATTATTTTTTTATGTAGAATCTAAAACCGTCATAAATTATATGGTGTTCCATTTAAAAAAATATAACGTTGATACGTCACACTTTTTTGAGACATCCTGTATAGAATAAAATAATTTTATACTGTGGCCTTATCCGACCTGTATATGTTTCAGTATTTACTTTTTTAAAAACCCCATGATTATCCAGCTACAAACCGTGTCGAATATGGTGGGCCACCCTGTATATAATGGAAATTATATTTACTATTTTTTCAGATTTAAGTTGTCATATTTCGAAAACTAATAAAGATCGATGTACTGTATATTAAATGTCGTATATTTGTTAAGCTTTTTCAAGTACCTTTTTAATGGTGACTTAATATACAGGGTGTTCTATTTAAAAAAGTTTAATTCTTTATTTTCCTTAAGTTTTTGGTGTTCTTTTGTTTATTTTTTTATACCCAAAAGATAATAGTCGAAAAAGTATGAAACTTTTATAAAGGACGTTTTTTATCCTTCCTGCTTATGGTTAAAAGTGGGTGGCATAATATAAATGAAAACCCTGTACATTTTTATTTAGACCAATAATGCCATTATTAGATTTTGTACTAAATAAATAGTAATTTTAACAAGTTACAAGTTCTTCAAGTAATACTTATAAGATTCGTTTCTATTCGTAAATATGAAACTGTATGCGTGTGTTGTATGCTATGTTTTTTCTACGACTGTAGAAATTTTACTTTTTAATTTCTGAGCAATAAGAATTCATTATTAATATAAATTAAATATAATTTAAATCAAATATATCCGGAAATTGTAATATTTTAAATTTAGTAACAGATGGACTGAAGGAACGGCGTAATTTTTGTTAGTTGATATTTTAGTTTAGTTAATGTCGCATTTAGATTGCATACTTATAGTAAGAACATTTTAAAAGCGCAAATTCGATACTCTTTAAAAATAATACAAAAAACATAAAAAAGGCCGCCTGCAATCGGACTATATTATACAAAGGCGCCGCTATCCTTTACAGCGACGCGCCGATACACTATGGGATAGAAATCCATTATTTTGGCCAAAAAGCAACTTTGAAATTTTAATGGCTCATGCTGTGTATTTCAAAGTAGATACTCCAAACTACATGTGCGCGAAATTATAAAAGGATGTGACGACTTCTACTGGGGTAATAAGAAACTTGAAAATGTATTTTAAGTAAACATAAATATATAACATTTAATCTACTTAGTTTATTATTAGCCTTGATTACTAAAAAAGTAAAAGAGTTTAAATAATAAAAGCTATTGTTGTGTTTCCGATGCAGTCTCGCGAAGTCTCGCTACTTTTGTCAAAGATTTTTTTACCTTTTTCTTTATCAGTTTTTGTACTTACAATTGCCTTCCTACTTTTTGCTACTTCTGAATGTAAGGACAGATAAAAGATATTTTTATAATTTACAAGGTTTTCCATTTTAAAATTTAATATGTTTTGTCCTACACTGTATATCCCAAAAAATAAAAGCATTCTGACGAAAGATATGGATCCTACAGAATCTACCCAACAAAACAGTGTTTTTTATTTATTTTATACGTTAAAAAATAAAAAAGTTGTGAAGATGTATCTCTATTACGCTTCTAAGAATAATTTAAAATTATTTTTCAGATTTGGATGGTCATATTTCCGAAACTAATTGAGATAGACACATCAAATGTAGTATTTTTTAAAGCATTTTAAAAGATTTTTTGGTGGTGGTATAATATTTAGGGTCTTCCATTTAAAAAAATCATACCTATTATCGGACCCTGTATATCATATGAGATAATAATCATCGGATTACTGATTAGAATACTACCGAATTAACCAAACAAGCTGACATTTTAGTTTATTTTGTACAATAAAAAATAATAATGTTAAGGGAGTGTAAATTTATAATAACATATAATAAGTTTTAGGTTTCCAAAAGCATTTGTAATAATTTATAATATTTTCCAGTAAAAAGCACCTCATTCTAAGTTAGATTGGTAAGTTTCAGAATTTTGACCAAAAAAATTAATTTATATCCCATAGTGCGATGACCGACCAGCTGCATCAACCGGCATATCATAAAAGAAATATAGCAAAGGCGGCCGCGAAGACAAGCATGCCGATTTATTTGCTTTAAACTTTTTCTGATTTTTTCTTATCAAAGAGCACCGAATTTACATTTTAAAACTGTTCCTTCTATACTGTTGGGCATTAAAAAATTTACACTCTTAAGGATAAGCATCTTCTTCTGACACATCCTGTATACCTTCACTAAATTTTACTATAACTTTTCTTGTTTAGATAAAAGTCAAAATATGCGCTACTATAGGCCAGACGGCACGTATCAAGAAGATCCCCGAGACGTCGAGTTTGGTTGGTTTTTAAGCGACATCGAAATAGACGAAGCCACTCCGGGCTTTGAAGAACACAACAAAAAAATAAAGGAGATCTCCCGATTACGAAAATCCTTATCTTTGACGAGCAGTTCAAAGAGTTGCGAATGTGAGAGTTCTGAAAGTTCTGTTGGATCTAATCACGTAAATGATATCGAGGAATCCATAGACGTAGTTGCCGAGATGGTAAGATTTACTTAGATAAAAAGCATTGAAATTGTATGAACTTGTGTTTAAAAAAAATTATTAGTAACTATTATCAAAGAAAACACTAAAATTGTATGTACTTACTTTTTCTAGAAATAATACTAAAACAGTATAAATTCCTTTTTAATTTCTTAGTCATCCAAATTCATTATTACTATTAAAAACAGCTGTCAAGTTTTAAAACTAGTGTCACATGAACTAAAAGAAATAATGACGAAATCAAAGGTAACTTGACCGTTTGGTTCGGTCAATGTCGCGTGATATTTAGGTTTATTGTAGAAGGCCTTGAAACAAAACACTAATTCAAAGTGGGAAAAAAGCTTCGAAGTGTTAAAAAAAGTTACTTTTTTTAACACTTTATGTAGTGTACTAGAATAAAGTACTTCAACTTTATGTTAACGATTATAAAAACGTTATTTTTTTAATGGCCGTAAAAAGATTTTTTTTGTTTAGAATGAAATGCCACAAAAAATTGAAAAAATAGAACCAAACGTTCAAGTTGAAACCCCAGCTAATTCAATAAGCTACCAGCTAAGTGTGGAAGGTTTCATAGAAAACCCAGAGGCACATTTCTACAAAGAAATAAAAAATTCTCGTATCCCATCAAGAGAAGCAATGATTTCACTGATCAACCCAATAAACCCAGAAAGTAAAGCTTTGCTCAGTGTCATCAGTTACGCAAAATACAGAAGCCTTAATGAAAAAGAAACTAACGATGACGTTTTGAAAACTATTAATTTTAAAGCAACCCATTCGAAACACATCATAGGCGAAAATAATTATGAAGAAGCGCCAATTCGAAATGGAAGCGTCAGTTTTCTGACGAATGAAAATACGTTCCCGAATTTTAATTTTCTTCTAAATGATAACGAGGTAGATGTGGATAAACAGCTTTATTCGGAAATTCAGAATTACCATGCCACCAAGGAAGACAATATGTTGTCGCTGATGATGGAACTTATAATCACAGGTAGGATTAGTTTTGCACAGAGACAAGAATGAGACGAGCAACTAAATGTAAATAAATTATCCGAGAGAAAGATAGCTGCTGGGCCTTCCTTGTCTGTCTTCAAGGAAGGTAAGCGCAGATGGCGCGTGAGTCGATTTTATCGTTTGCCCGCCAAATTCAAATTATATAGCTGTGCTATTTTTGCCCTTAATGTTAGGTACTTGTTTTTGTTTCCTATTAATATAAAATATTGGGGTTTAGTTCAATAATTACACACACCTTATTAAAAATGTCATTTATTTGGTTTTTATAAAGATTTTTTTACAGATAACCATGTCAATATTACCTTAAATTATCTGTTGAAAAGCACAAATTTAATATATACACTGTGATCACTAATAAAAGTCAATAATCAAAGTCCAATTAAAGGTAAAAACCACGAAACACACAATAAATCACAGAAAATGTAAAAAACTGTCCAAACAAATCGGCCATTGAAAAATATCAAACACAAATATCGAATAACATTTCGGCGTGACTGACTGCGGCAACGTTGTCAAGTTAAAAATATTCGATTCATGGTATATTTTCTTTCTCTTAATTAGATGTGAGCCAAAAAAGGACATTAAAGTTTATATGCAGAAATTGTAAACAACTTGGCAACCAGGGCAAAGCGATGATTGCTCCATCTACGATAGCCTGCCATGATGAAAGACAAAGACATATTTATTGGAACTTGCGTTAAACCAGAAAGAGATAAATACAATGGACAAATTGTTAGGACCAGTTACTCGTCTCATTGTTGTCTCTGTTTTGCACTTAATTAAAATAATTGTCTTACTACACTTTGTAATTTTGGTAATTATTTACAAACCGGACGCATCGATATTTTATTGAAATTTGGTATACGGTGGTTTTTGGGGGAGTTGATTATGAATCTATTTTTGTTTTTGTTTTAAGATATCCATTATTGAACCTAAATTAAAAACTAACCTAAATTCACCATATTTTCCCTTCTTTTTTCACGAAATTCTTGAGTTTTTGCTAAATTGGCATTTAATATTTTCACCTCTTAAAAACCCAGTTTTCTTTTTACAAAAATAATAAAGGTAGAAACTCCTTACTACTTGTTATTTCCTTGCACTGCAAGGTTGCATCTGTCGAACACTGTATGATCTGGCTATGTAGATTTTTACACTAACCGCGAAAGTACTATCATGACAGCATGATAGCTACTATCGGGTTATTTACATGTTGATAATTCACGATAGTTCATGTGACAGTCACTATCATGATAGCAACTATCGCGATAACTATCACCGTGAAAACGAGGCTTTATGATAACATTTGTTGTTTGTTTACGAATTGCATCGTGGTACGTGATTTTTACAATAGATCATTACAAATAATTGTAGAAACTGCAAAGAAAGTTAGAATGAGCCATAGGCAATTTAACATAATACATTTTTCGAAAGAATATGAAAGGTTTTCATGTTTATGAAATAAAGCTCTCCCGATTTTAAAAACAGAGCAAAGAGGGACCATGCTGAAGAAATTCTGCTGCACCCATCAGAACTTTCTACATTAACTACTACCGTGATAGTTTTTATACACCTCTATTTCATAATGGGACTATCGAGGTTACTATCATAAGAGCACTTTCACAACATCACTATCACCGTGAAGACGAGGCTTTAAGCCTCGTCTTCACGGTGATAGTTTCCGCGATAGTTTCTATGATAGTGACTGTCACATGAACTATCGTGAAGTATTTCTTTTTATCTTTGGACAAACCACGAAGGGTAAAAGCCTAAATACTAACGAACCGTGGATGTCTTAAGCGAGGTAAGAGGGAGTTTGTTGACCATGTAAATAGCCCGATAGTAGCTATCATGTTGTCGTGCTAATATTTTCGCATTTCGTGTACCTAGAGTTCGGCGTAACTTTCATGATAAAAGTTGTCGTTTCTTACGAATTACGTGATAGTGCTTTTAACAATAAATCTATTATAAATAATTGGAAAAAATGCAAAAAAATTATAATGAGCCGTAGGAAATTTGACATACTACATTATTTGAAAGAATATGAAAGGTTTTTAATGTTTTTGAGAAAAAAGTTCTCCCGATTTTAAAAACAGAGCGAAGAAATTCTGATGCCCCTATCAGGACTTCCTACATTAATAATAATAATTAATAATACTGTATTATTATTAATACATTAGTTACTATCATGATAGTTTTTATACGTGTATACATCTCAATTTCATGATAGGACTATCGAGGTTACTATCATGAGAGCACTTTCACACTCCGTGAAAACGAGGCTTTTGGACAAGGAAGGGGTTTTTGTTCTTTAAAATGACCTAAGAATTTACAACCTTAAGAATTATTATTTATTCTAAATATTTGTATATTTTTAAGGTACTTTACAAAGATATTTGCCTATAATGATAACAGGAAAGTCATAAATTAAACTACAATACAATAATTTATCTTTTCACTTATCTAAAAATAAAAACCGAGATTAATTTATTACATTAAATCTGGATACATTTGTTTTGTCATTTTATTCCATATGTTTTTAAGTATTTAATGGGTTTGTAGATATGGATAGTAATTTAGGAGACATGTCTGAATTGAATCACTCAGTAAATGAATTAAATAATACTGGGATAATGGAAACTAGTGATTTGGGAAACAGTATTCACAGCAGTTTAATGAGTAAAGAGGAAAATGGAGCGAAAGAAAATAAAGTTAAACGGAATAATTATTTAAGTCTTCCTATTCCCAATAGGTAAGTGATTTTAACTTTTTTGTTTTTTTTTATATGATAAATTCAAAGGTATATTATTAAACATGGAGTTTCAAAACTAAGAACCAATATTTCCAATATTTTGAGAACGTATTTTTTTGAGGTCACAATAGTAGTGTAGGAGCAAAGATTTATTTTAATAAAATAAATTGTTGGTAGGAGGTAGAAACGTTTTCGAAAAAGAATTTTAGGTCAGCTGATTTTTGATATGTTGTTCTTCTTCCTCTTCTTAATTAACCCTGGCCTGTCTGGTTGGCGGTAGTAGTTGTGTTTATTAGCAGCAAGCTGACGTCTTATTGACGTCTCTTTTTAGTCATTTTTGGTGATATTTGGTCAGCAAAGACGTCATAGGATGATGACAAAATGACGATAAAATGACCTCCTAAGTCACAGACAAAAGACGTCCCGTCAATGACGTCATAATGACGCCTTTAAGATGACGAAAAATTAACGCAAATACTTTTTTTTCAAAAGTTAAAATGATAATTAATTTAATGAAATAGGAAAAAACTTCTTACTGTTGGCAATTGCACTGCAAGGTCGCATCTCTTGGGACACTGTCCAACCTGGAGATAAAGATTTTTACAATAGCCGAAGGTATTTCTTTCAAAGCTAATTGAGATCACCAATCGCAGACCGGTCTCGAACTATTTAAGTTCTCATCGGTACGATGTAGGCGATGACGATAACAAAAGATTCAAAAAATTCCTATAAGAAGCGAAGATGTTAAATAAACTTAGTAGTTTATTGTCCATTGCGCCATCTATCGGTGGAGTTTTTCCTATTTCAATTTTGTAAAATTACTTAAAAATATCGTCATAACGACGTCAGCTTGCTGCTTGGGTAAGAACCAAGGTTTTGAAAACATTTAAAGAAACCCAATTTTTAATTTCTTGTCTTAAGATAGGTTGCCTAACATATTTTTAATTTCCAAATACTTTTATCATTGCTAATTATGCAGTCGTCCCCCTTGTAACTTCTGAACCGTTCGGTATATTTTGATGAAACTTGGAACGATAATATATGACGAAGGTCTGCATTTTTTGACATATCTGTGACAGCTCTAAATGTCAAGGTCACAGCTGGACACCAACTCAACCGCTACCGCCAGCCAGACAGCCGAGAATCTACCCGAAAGAGGAGAGAGAACAACATATCAAAAAATCAGAGAGACTAAAATTCTTGTTTTCCCGACGTTGCTACCTCCCGGACTATAAGACTTTTTATTTTAGCCGAAAAATATTTAAAGTTAGATTTGAAACACCCTGTAAAAAAATAGCAAAGTATTTTAATACTGGTAAAAATAATATTGTGTTTTAATTTTTTAAACGTTGCGAATATTATTCTAGATCCGATGTTTTAAACAGTATAGGACTGACAGATGATATTGACAGAAGTATCGAATATTTTACCCAAGAAAAATCGGAAATGAACCAGCAGCTCTGTGATATTAAAAAAGTTTTGAGGTAAGCCAGCTTGATAATAGCTTTGTTCGCGGGTTTGATTCTGAACCGGTTCTGGGACTATTCGCATGCGCAGTGAAAAGCAGCGTTCGCGGTTAGTAAAATCCTGAATTTTTGGTAACAGTTCTGTGTTCGCGGGTTACAATGGAATCAGTTCGTTACCGATTCGTAACCTGATTAGCAGTCCTGGGATTTTTGTTGGAACTAAAAGTTCAGTTCGGAATTTCATGCGCATTGTCGACATGGTCAGCTGTTTTCTGTTTTTGTGGTACAGAAATAGACCGTTGTATTACAGTTTATTTGTTTCTGCCACTTTTTATGCGGGTTAATATACCTGTTGAATATTTTTTTTATATATTTTTGTGATTCTGAGCGCATATAAACAAAGGATTTTTAATTGTATTCCTGTATGAATGTATGTATGCAATAAAATAAATAAAGATTTAATTAAAAAATATAGACAATATTACAAGATTGTACCATTTCTTGTTGTTTGAATTTTATCTTTAGTTAAATACACATACTTATGTTAAAAACGAGAGGAGGCCGGGAATCCGTCGTCGTCCGCCGAGAGACCTCGAGTGGCTTTCGACAGTATAACAATTTACCTTTTTGTTTGAATTTAATTTTTTTGTGTAGTATCCAATTTAACCATGAAAAATCCTAACCAAAAGGCTAAGTTAGAATACATCCTCAGCTGTATAGAAAATCGTTCGCGGTAAATAAAAATTTCGAACTAATAAATAACTAGACATGCGCTTTAAAACAATTCTAAACCAGTTCGGTTCTGGTTCAGAAGCAGTTCATTACTAGACCCGCGAACAAAGCTATTATTAAACGTGTGATTTCTTATAAATTTTAACCTTTTTATTTTTAACAAATTATTTACATTTATATCTACTTACTTTTTTACCATTTTATACATTTTTTATTTATTTAAACTTAATAATTTTATTTTTGCAGCACACAGCCATTATATTGCAAGCAAACAATCGTAGCCTCCTTATTTTTAAAGAGACAATTATCCCCTTTATAACTATGCTTTTATTATTTAATTTTAGGGTAATTTTCTAGAAACTGCGGCAACTCCGATTTTAATGAAATTTGGATTTTGGGGCGCTGATCACGAATCTGAAAGATTTTTTTGGCGTAAATGTGTCGTTCTCGAGATATTCATCATCAAAGTTCAAATTTTGAACTAAGCTTATTTTCACTATATTTCATTTAAAGCTAAAGTGTCACACAATATTTGATTTTCACCTTCTAAAACCCCATTTTTTCTACGTTCTTTACATTATTTTGCATTAAATTGGGTGGCTTTTCTTTGATAATGCGGCAACCATACATACACATGAGGGCTTCATGGCACACTGGGATTGAAATTATTCAAAGTATAGCTATGCAATTTAATGCAAAAAATAATGTAAAATACGTAAAAAACGGGGTTTTAAAGGTGAAAATTAAATATTGTGTGCCACTTTAACTTTAAATCAAGAATTGTGTGCAAAGAAGTGGGAATATTGTAAAAATAGGATTAGTTTAACCCTTAACCGCTACCCTCGGGTCAAACTGACCCATAGAGCTTCTCACGTTAAACATATCACATTACCAAAGAGAGTGGGAGAGCGCGCGTCTAGCTATTTTCAAGTTGCAGGCGGTTTATATGAACAGTATTGTAGACAAGTGCATTCGTGTATGTTGTGGCAGTTTTTCGAAGCACGTGGGTCAAATTGACCCGTGGATAGTAGTAAGGTAAGTGATGGTTTTTGAACGGATTTTGTTTTATAACCGATTATGGCTGTTTTGTGTATGTCTTTGCGAGTGTGTGTTATAAATATCAATAGGATTGTTTTTAGAGTATGGCTAATCCGCTATCTGTAGCTGAGCTAGAACAAATAGTAGCATGTGAGGACTTTTGGGAAGATCTCGAGGTTAGATGTCGACAATAAAATCGTCGATAAGAATTCTACTGAAGCTTCTACATCAAGTGACATCCAAACTGACAGAAGATAAACTGAATGCATGCAGTCAAATTTTTTCCAAGGCTGACGAAAGCGACAGTGAAGAGAATGACGTTGAAGTGTTTAGTGATCATGAATCAGAGAGTGAAATTGACAACAATTCTAGTGATAATTCTGCAGAAAATTCATCTGATGAAAGCGAGGGAATCCCATTAGCTCAATTATTGGCAGAAAAAGATCAGCGTTGTATGGCAAGGATAGAACTAAGTGGTCCAAAATAGCACCAGTGAGGAGAGGCAAAGAGAAAGCTGAAAACATTTTGAAAGTTCTTCCAGGATTAAAAGGTTCAGTTCGTCAGAATCCTCCAGCATCAGCGTTAGAATCTTGGAGGCTAATAATAACTGATTCTATTATAGAACAAATAGTTACACATACAAACACAAAAATAAGAGACATGTGCAGCCGATATAAAAAATTTAAAAAACGAAGAAATAGTAGATCGTTGTATTCTCCTACTTTTATTCATGAAACCAACAAAGTCGAATTGGAGGCATTTTTTGGACTATTATATTTGCAGGGTTGTTTTAAATCGGGGCATGAAGATCTGCAATCTCTTTGGGCCACTGATGGAACAGGGAGAGACATATTCCGCTGTACTATGTCTTTAGCGCGTTTCTCCTTTTTGCTTTGTTGTCTTAGGTTTGATGACCAAGATAGTCGAAGAGACAGAATAAAAGAAGAAAAGTTGGCGGCGATTTCATCTATATATCATGAATTTGTTGAAAACTGCAAACGATGTTATACGCCGGGAGAAAATCTAACAGTAGATGAAATGTTAGTACCCTTCCGAGGTCGATGCGGTTTCAGGATGTACATCCCGAATAAACCTGCGAAGTACGGCATAAAAGTGCAGATTTTAGCAGATACAAAGACACATTACATGATCAACTCTGAAATATATTGTGGAAAACAAAATAAAACATCTTCAAGTAAATTTTCAGTACCAACCGAAACCGTACTTCGCCTAATCGAACCTATTAGTGGTACTGGAAGAAACATAACAGGAGACAACTGGTATTCATCTATGGAATTGAGCAATGAACTTTTACAACGCAAACTAACTTATGTTGGCACAGTGAAAAAAATAAGAGATTTATTCCTCCCGAATTTTTACCATCAAAACATCGTGAAGTTGATTCATCGATTTTTGGATTTACGTCAACTCACACCATCGTATCTCATGTACCAAAAAAAATAAGTCGGTAATATTGTTATCCACTCTACATCATAACAACTTTGTAGAAGAGAACTCTAAAAAACCCGAGATAGTTTTATTCTATAATGAAACAAAAGCCGGTGTAGATTCCCTAGACCAAAAATGTGCCAACTACTCTACATCTCGTAGAACTCGTCGATGGCCTATGGCGATTTTTTGTATGATGTTAAACGTATCTGGAGTTAACGGTAGAGTCTTGTATCAATTTGCACATGGTAATGAAATTACACGACTAAACTTCCTGAAAAGACTTGGACGCGATTTATGTGGACCTCATATGAAGATGCGAATCTGTAACAACAAAATACCTCGCAAACTAAGGGATTTGACAGCCGATATACTTGGGATTGTCAAGGAAGCTGAAAGGGTCATTCCACAACATCAGCCAGCATCCAAAAGGAAAAGGTGTGCATTCTGTCCACCCAAAACGGATAGAAAAACAAGCACATTTTGTAGTTTATGCAAAATACCAGTCTGTCAACAATGTGCCAAGAACATGTGCCCTAAATGTTTTTGACATCTTTTTGTATCTTCTATACTTCTAAAAACATATTTGTATTTACAATAAATAAATAAAAGTTTGTATGTATATGTTTTCATTTTATTTTTTAATTTCTATTTATGGGTCATATTGACCCGTGGAGAGTCATAGCGTAACAGTATTGGGTGGGTAGTAGTTAAGGGTTAAATTTCAAGTTTGATGATGAATATCTCAAGAACGAAACGACTTCCGCCAAAAGTTCAGATTTGTGATCAGCGCCCCAAAAATACCCCGTATACCAAATTTCGTCAAAATCGGGTTGCCGCAGGTTTCTAGAAAATTACCAATTTTAGAAAATTGTATGTACTTACTTTTTATACAAATAATACTAAAACAGTATAAATTCTTTTTAATTTCTTAGTAATCAAAATTCATTATTACTATTAATTTTTAATAATTTCTCTTAAATTAATTTGCAAACTGTCAAATCTTTACAACTAGTGACACATGAACTAATAAGAAATAATGACGAAATCAAAGGTAACTTGACCGTTTGGTGCAGTTGATGTCGCGTTTACTATTACATTGCCTAAATTGATATTTAAGTTCATTGTAGTAGGCATTGAAACAAAACACTAATTTAAAGTGTAAAAAAGCTTCGAAGTGTTAAAAAAGTTACTTTTTTAACACTTTTTGTGGTGTACTAAAATGGAGTACTTTAACTGCATGTTAACGATTAAAGAAACAGCATTTTTTAAAGGTTCGTGGAAAAATGTGTTTTATTGGTTTTAAACTACAGTAACCGGAGTTACTTACTGGGATATTCATTATCAATTTATAGTGGCCAAAGTATAAACAAAGATATTTTTGTTTTAGAAAAATACAGTGGCATACCATTTTTTCTCATAAAATATTTACCGTAAATGCCTAATGGACGACACTGGTAAAAATTGTTTTTTTCTATACGTTATAAAAGTCCTTTTGATGCTTTGGAGACGTCTCCTAAATTTTTTAAAAATATTTAAACTGGTATAAAAGTTTACCTTATTTAAAAAAAAAAATATTAACACCCTGAAGTTTTAAAAAGTAAGACGTTAAGGACATTTTATATGAAGTGTTCTTAGCTTTCGTTAAGTCCGTTTAACAGTCGGCAAGTTCTTTCTGCAATTTTGTTGCAGCAACTTTCTTTCAACAATAAACTTGCTGCAAGTTTATTGCAGATTCGTTTTATAGTCGGCAATTCGCTTTTTAATATTGCAAAAATAGGGCAAGGTACCAGTGCAAAAATGTGAAAATAAAGTTAGAACCTAACCTAGCTATTGCCGGTATTTAGAATAGCTCTTAAAAATGAAAAAAATTGAACGAAAAAGAGCCACCGCGGCTACAATTTGCTTCATTCTTGCTGCCGCCTCC
This sequence comes from Listronotus bonariensis, assembly GCA_014170235.1. NCBI lineage: Eukaryota > Metazoa > Arthropoda > Insecta > Coleoptera > Curculionidae > Listronotus > Listronotus bonariensis. Next base: position 163,528 of record JACEGR010000904.1, on the reverse strand, counting down.
TGGGGAATGAAAATTCAAGAAAAAAAAGCAAGAAGGTGGTGGTCACTCAACTAGTTACTTTGGGGGGGTTGGTAACACTAAAATAACCAAATTTTTCCCAGACTTGCAGTTGCAACTGCAAGAAAAATCGGTCCAACTGGTAAAGTTTGAAGTCGCAATAAAGTTGCAGAATACGCTGCCAAAAATCAGCTGTTTGCGTATTGCGCATGCACCAGTGCAAGTTGCAGAAAGAACTTGCCGACTGTAAAACGGACTTTAAGGAATAAACCGTGGAAGTTTGTCGGTAGGCCATGCTATCACAACACTTTTTGTGAATAATATTCTTTTGTTTTCGTATTATGTAATTATTATTTGAAATTAAATTTTTAGGAAGATGAAAAAAGTGGAAAATTTAATTAATCAAGCAGTCGCTCTTCAAAATGACCTAAGAGAAACCGCATATTTAGATAATCTAATTCACCTTTTAAACGGGCATCCAGAAAAAGTAAGGAATAAAAAATTACCTTTTAGAATTTTCCACGGATCGATCGATGATCATGAAGTTAATTTTAATCTGATAATATAAGGTATCGCAACCTGTATGTCAAAGGTCGGGGACACGACTTAGAAACTATATGACAAGGTAAGTTTTGATCAATAAGATTAGAGATTAATCCAAATGTTTCAAGTTTAAAGGTTTTTTACAGTTAATATACAGGGTGCCCATATAACATTTTTTGCCGGCGTTGTACATTTTAATTTACTGGCATTGCCAACACTCTTTAATGGCAAGGCATTGGCAAAAAGGTATCAAAAAGACGCGAAAGTGGGCAATTGGTCGTTATTAGGCCACGTGTTGCAGATAAAGTGATGGCATCCGTCATTAATAAGTTATTGGCAAAAAAATGCGTTTAAGATGATGGCATCCATCATTAATAAGTTATTGGCAAAAAGATAACAAAAAGACACGAAAGTGGGCAAATGCAGATACTCCCAAGCAGCAAGCTGACGTCTTATTGACGAAAATTGTCGCATATACTTTTTTTAAAAGCTAAAATGATGCGATATTTTATTTGAAAATTAAAATAGGAAAAAGCTCCTTACTGCATGCAATTTCCTTGCAATGCAAAGTACCATCTCTCGGAACATTGTCCAACTTGGAGATACAGATTTTTACACTATCCGAAGATATTTATTTCAAAGCTAAGTGAGATCACCTACCGCAGACCGCTCTCGAATTATTTTTGTCTAATTGGTACGGTTTAGACGATAAAATGCGAAGATATTGCAGAAACGTAGTAGTTTATTGTCCATTACGCCATCTATCGGTATGTCAAAAACTATTAAATATATATAATATTTTTATTAACACGTCTTTAAAACTTTTAATAAAGTGTTAAACAAAATGTTTACAGCTCCTAACAGTCTACTTTAATATTTTGCCTTCTCGACTAGCCATCACCAATTAATCACACAACACACACTTATTAGGTAATGAATACATTTAATTATGTCTATTAAAAAACTCTTTTCTTTAAAAAAGAAACTAAAAGCTAGAAAACCACGTAGAAAACAAATGCACAAAGTAGTCACCTTCGGTCGACATCGTCGAAATTAACCTAGCTAATTTTACCATCATTTTATTTTTATTCGCTCCAAAATACATAATAAACATTTTGTTTGACCTAATTTTTATTTGCATGATTTTTAACAATAAAATGTTATGAAAAGGCCATTTCCTTTAAATTATGTAAAAAAACATAAAATAATGTTGTTTAGCTGCCATTATAAATAAAACAGATCAAAAAAATTGCTTTAATGTTAGTTAAATACCAATGTTAATAATATGGTTTAAAAAGTATGAATATGCAAATAAATATCCAATATTTATTTGCCTGCAACAAAAACGCGTGCTTTATTTAATCAGGATTGGTATGCCGCCACTTTTGTATGCTTGCCGGCAATTCGCCTGCATGTAAAATTTATTAGCAATTAAGTGTTTATTTAGGATTGACTTTTTAATGCGTTTAAGATGTTGGCATAATATTGCCACCAATTGCCAATGCTTTACCATCAATGCCAATATGAAAAATGTACATTGCCGGCAAATAGTGTTTGCTGGGTGCTTGCTAATTGCGAAACAAACTTAGGGGTGTCTTTGCGAGTTTTTTTATACAGGGTGTTTTCTAATAAAATTGTGGTAAAGACATTCATGGGGCTATACGCAGTTGCGAGGCTCAAAAATGACGTTTTTATGTTTTTTTCTTTTTAAACAGCTTTTATTTATTAATTACAAGTGATGGGAATATTGAATTTGAGAGCATACTTTTGAGAACACATTTGTGTGTTACTCATGTAAAACTATTGATGTGCACCGTGTAGATAATGTCCCGAACGAGCTAAACATAAAGGCGCTTGGCGGTGAGTACCTTTTCTACGGTTTAGATTATTTGAAAAAAAATATAGGTGTGATCTTCTAAATGATAGATTAAAGCAGGTATTGAACGAATGAATAATCAAAATTTTAATTTTTTAACAAAATGTCGGCTATTTGAATAAATTTTTTCGTTTTTAACTAAGATTTTTGCTTAATAAATAAATAAAAATTCTTTCACATCTTATTCCTTTGTTCAGTACCTCAACTATACATTTAGGAAGATTGTGTTAAAATTTGAGCCCGAATAGTTAAGCCGTCTCTGAGAAATCGTGCTCATCGACTCTAAGAAGACAGGATTGAGAAAAACGTGTTTAGAGTTTCAGAAGTCGCTTACAACCGTTTAACGCGGCCTTACAAATTCATATATATATATATATCCGAAACTATTTATCGGATTGACACCAAATTTTTTAAGAATATACAGGGTGATTCAAAAATCGATCACGAAACTTAAGGGGGTGATTCTACTTAACAAAATAGGGGTAGAGCTTCATATAAATTTTGTTCAAAATGTCATTCGTTTTCGAGTTACAAGCCGTCAAAGTTCAATTTTTATTTTGTTTTTTCGCCATATTGCATTTATTTTTTAACCAGTCCTGTTGATATTTGGCACACAAATCGAGCTTTGCAGATTCTAACATTTTAAGAAAAAAGTACTTTTTTAAATACCGCCAGAGGGCACTTTACCTAAAATTTTAAATTTATTTTATTTATTTCTTATTTTCTGTTGTAGAATCGCCCTGTAAAGTTTGTCGGTTAAGTTTCTGGACACCCTGTATTTATGTAGGTAATTTTATTGAAATTGATGAATATTTTGATGTCTATTAGTGCCTAAACGGTAAAGTTTATCGACTTTAATAAAGAGTACCTTATTTTTTAGGTTTTTGATTGTCTATAAAATGGCGCCCCCAGCTCTGCGATATCTATCAAAATAAAAAAGTTATGATGTATATAAATTTAAAATTTTAGGTAAAAGTGCCCTCTGGCGGTATTTAAAAAAGTACTTTTTCTTAAAATGTTAGAATCTGCAAAGCTCGATTTGTGTGCCAAATATCAACAGGACTGGTTAAAAAATAAATGCAATATGGCGAAAAAAACAAAATAAAAATTGACCTTTGACGGCTTGTAACTCGAAAACGAATGACATTTTGAACAAAATTTATATGAAGCTCTACCCCTATTTTGTCAAGTAGAATCACCCCTTAAGTTTCCTGATTGATTTTTGAATCACCCTGTATATTTTTGCAATTATTTTCTTCAAAATAAAAAAATAGCCACGCTTGAGAATGTCAAAATGACGTTTTTTTTAAAAACTTTGTAGCCCTCTGCTTTCTTTACGTCACTCTTAAATTGTCAGATTAGTTGAATATACACTGTTTAGCATGTAATTAACTCACCCTATCTTAATCTGACGGGCTCAAAAATTTTGATGGATATATTTTTATTTTTTATGATCGTCCCTGTATACAGGGCTCATCTTTGGTGGAGGTACTTAACCGGGTACAAGGTATCCTCCGGTATATTAATCTGCCGCGCTGTAGTAAATCCCGAAATCCCCCCTTGGGCTCCTTTACTATAATTGGACCCTCTAATTCAACTAATTCAGGTTCCTAAACCAATCTCTCAACCCGACTTGGAAAGCAAACGCAGGGCGATGCACATATCACACTCATCCTTTGCTTATGAGTGGCCAAGTTTTTACAGAGCGGGGACACATTTAACCTTGTGGGCATCACATTTGAGAATAACCTTAACTGGCATAAACACATTGTATCTATAGCCACCGCGGCTTCAAAAAGCTTGGATTTCTTTCCGAGCCAAAAAGTATTTTTCTCCTTCCAATTTATACAGTTTGTATGTGTCCCAAATTCCACCCTCTCTGGAATATTGTTCTCATGTCTGGGGAATGGCATCCCCCTACAACCCTCAGCATTCTTGATGCCATTCAAAGAAGGGCCGTTCGTCTTATTAATGATCCTTTACTTACTCAAAGACTTCCTTCTTTTGCCCATCGTCGAGCTGTGGGAGATCTATCGCTCTTCTATAAATACTTTTACGGCTTCTGCTCCGACGAATTATCCAGTATATTCCCTTCTCTTGCAGCTCTCAACAGAGAAACTCGTGGTGCCGCGCGTATGCATCCCTATACAGTTCAGTTGGACAGGTCTCGAACTTCTCATTTCGTTCGTTCTTTTATCCCTAGAGTTTCTAGACTGTGGAACCCACTGCCAGCGGAGGTCTTTCCTTCCTGCCCCAAATCTTCAAGTTTTTAAGTCCCGTGTTAACAAACTTCCTCTTATCTCGCTTAAGACACCCACGGTACGTTAGTATTTAGGCTTTCAGCCTTCGTGGATTGTCCAAAGATAAAAAAAAATTGTATAAAAATCAAATCTACAGTTAATAAAAACACATTTACCAGGTAAAAACTAAAATTATAATTTTAGAAAATCTGTTTGATCAATAGGTAAAAGCTATGGAAACCCGCTGATGGAGTTTGGTAAATATAAAGTATCAGTTTGATAACTCAGTGACATAAACAAATATGGCTAAGAAAGGTCAGGCAGTTCAGTTGCAAATCGAAGTTAATACAGACGAAGAATGGGAGAAATTGTTACAGAAAGATGGACTAATTGGTAAGGTTCAAGGAAATTTATTGTTTTTAATATTTGCTTTATTAAATAACTTAATGGTAACTTTCTAGAAACCTGCGGCAACTCCGATTTTAACGAAATTTGGTATACGGGGTTTTTGGGGCGCTGATCACGAATCTGAAAGTTTATTTTGGCGGAAACGTTTCGTTCTCGAGATATTCATCATCAAAGTTCAAATTTGAACTAAGCTTATTTTACTATATTCCCTTTCTTTTTGCACACAATTCTTGATTTAAAGCTGTGTCACACAATATTTGATTTTCACCTTTTAAAACTCCGTTTCTCTACGTTTTTACATTATTTTTGCATTAAATTGCGTGGCTTCAATTTGATAATGCGGCAACCAACCATAGGGCTTTATGGCACACTGAGATTAAAATGAGTCAAAATATAGCTATGCAATTTAATGCAAAATAATGTAAAATACGTAAAAAAACGGGGTCTTAAAAGGTGAAAATCAAATATTGTGTGCCACGTTAATTTTAAATCAAGAATTGTGTGCAAAAGAAGGAATATTGTAAAAATAGGATTAGTTTAAATTTCAAGTCTGATGATGAGTATCTCAAGAACGAAACGTTTCCGCCAAAAAATTCTTTTAGATTCGTGATCAGCGTCCCAAAACCCCGTATACCAAATTTCATCAAAATCGGAGTTGCCGCAGGTTTCTAGAAAATTACCAACTTAATTAATATTATGAAGTGCCATGGGAGAAAAAGTAAATTTTTGCCCGAGAAGCCGTCAATGCACACCTCTACTTTATTATTTCATAATCACTTAAAAAAAACCGGTGATTGTTGAGTTATCGGACACCACACCAATTTTGATTATTTTATCCAGAAAGTTGCGGCAACTCCGATTTTGACAAAATGTGGTATACGGGGGTTTTTGGAACGCTGATCACAAAACTAAATTATTTTTTTCGGCAACGTTTCGTTCTCGAGATATTCATCATCAAAGTTTAAATTTAAACTATTCTTAGTTTTACTATATTCCGCATTCTTTTTGCACAAAATTTCTAATATAACACTAAATTGGCACACAATATTTTATGAACATCCTAAAAAAATGTCTTTTTAGTTATTTTCACGTTTTTCTTATTAACTTCCAAATATTTACCCCTAAAACGCTGCAACCATGCATACACCTATGTGTATAATGGTTTCAAACATGGCGACTTGATTTAAAGCAGACCTCTTATATTAATAAAGAAAGACTTAAAATCAATAAAAAAAAACACGTTTTAAAAAGGTTTTTAATGTTTAATTTAATTTAATATTGTGTGCCAGTTTAGTGGTATATCAGGAATTTAGTGCAAAAGGAGGAAGAATATAGTAAAAATAAGGATAGTTTGAATTTTATCTTTAATGATGAATATCTCGAGAACGAAACGTTGCCCAAAAAAAAATTCTTTTAGATTCGGGATTAGTGCCTCAACAAACCCCGTATACCAAATTTCGTCAAAATCGGAGTTGCCGCAACTTTCTAGACAATTACTTTTTTTTTCATACCGGGTTTTTTGGGGCGTTGATCACGGATCCAAAAATTTTTAGTCCGCAAAGTTTCGTTCTAGAAATATTAATTATCAAACAGAAGTCTAACCGAAGTTACAATATTCCTTCTTTTTTGTACACAATTCTTATATCTTGTGAAATGGACTTCATAAACCTTTTAAAACCTATTTGGGAGAGGTTCCTTTTGACCACTCTACCACGAATAGTCATTCATAATGCCATATATGAAAGTGTTTGGGGCATCGAACAGGCAGGGTTTCGTGACTCTTAACCTTACCATTTTGGGCACAATGTTCAAAAATTGCACGTAAAACATTGTGCTAAACGTGTTCGACAAAAAAATGACGCGTTCGCCCAGTCCAACACCCGAAACATGCCAAAATTGGCAGGCTAGGTTAAAGCGCGGCTTCCATATATGGCGGTATGAATATTCGTAATAGACTCTTTAAAGGAACCCCTTAAATAGGTTTTAAAATAGTAATTTATGTAACAAGTGCATAAAGTGAAACTTTTTTTACGAATGGGAAGATTGACAGCACGAGCCGTTAGGCGAGTGGAGCAATCCTAATGGTTAAAGGGCACTTTAGGCATATGTTACATACTATATTTTTCCACGATTCTATAAAATTTCCCAAAATACTATTTTATACATGTTTTATTTATCTAAACTCATTAATTTTAATTTTTGCAGCACAGCCATTATATTGCAACAAAAATCATAGCCTCCGTATTTTTAGGAGAGAATTATCCTCTTTATAACCATGCATTTATTATTTACTTTTTTAAAATAAAGAAGAAAATAATAGTATAATTACCTTTTCAATTTCTTAGTCATTCAAAATTATTATTACTCTTAATTTTCAATAATTTTAAATAGATTTATTTGCAAACTGTTAAATTTTAAAACCAGTGACACATAAACTAAAAGATATAATGACGACATCAAAGGTAACTTGACCGTTTGGTTCAGTTGATGTCGCGTTTACTGTTACATTGCATAAATTGATATTTAAGTTTATTGTAGTAGGTATTGAAACAAAACACTAATTTAAAGTGTTAAAAAAGTTACTTTTGTAACACTTTATGTAGTGTACTAAAATAAAATACTTTAACTTCATGTTAACGATTAAAAAAACAACATTGTTTTAACGGTCGCGGTCGTGGAAAAAGGGTATTATCATGAAGTCTGTTGCTGGCTTAGGCCCTATAAACACCTTTAAAAAACCTTTTTTTAAATTTATTATTACCAATTTTTTCCTTAAAAGTTTAAAACATTCCTTAAAAGCATTTTTATCGATTAAATATGAATCTTTTCATTTTAATGGAAAACGGGTAAAATAAAAAAAAACAGTTTTCCTAATTTTTCTTTTAAAGTATATAAAATTGGAACATCTGGATTAATATTATTTTTAATTTTAAACAATTTAGGTTTAAAATAGTCTTTACTGTTTTTTATAAATAATTTAGCATTTACGTATTTAAATTTTTAGTTGTCGATGTGTATTCCGAGTGGTGCGGGCCATGTTTAGGAATGCAAGCAAATCTAAAAAATTAAGTTGGAGTATGGTGGTGATTTATTACAACTAGCTATTGTAAGTAACTTCGCTCACTATTATTTGCTTTTTAGTAATAAGAAAAAAAAATCCACAAAATCGTTTAGAAAAATAAAAACGTAAACAAATCAATTCGAGCTTGGGAATATTTTAGGTTATGTATTTAGTTTGACTTAAACAGAGTCAGTTCTGTTCTAGCTTGAGCCAGACTTAATTCATTCTGAAAGCAATTTTGCGAAGTAGGCAAAGAATCCAAATGTAAACAAACCCTTTTGGAACAATGACTTCTTGCAGCAAAAAATAGTAAACCCGACGAGTTTCTGGCTGCTCACGCCACGCGTCAGATTGTATGGTAGGACAGAGACGAAATAAGAAGATTTAATTTTTTAATGCATGATACGTGTTTTATCAATGTTTTTTTTTATTTAAAAAATAGATAATCGGGCTCTGTCAGAGGATATGTGCTTTTAAAATATATATATATATATATATATATATATATATATATATATATATATATATATATATATATATATATATATATATATATATATATATATATATATATATATATATATATATATATATATATATATATATATATATATATATATATATATATATATATATATATATATATATATATATATATATATATATATATATATCTTGGCATACACACGGTCAGTCTAATTATTGACCCTACCTGTATATTGTATACAGGGTACTCAACCCCTTAACCACCATGGACACTATCCCAAAATTTTTAAATGGGAAGGGGGTCCCTAGTCCCTAAAAATTACCCAAATACCTGATTCGGATGGCCATATTTCCAAAACTAATAAAGTAAGATGTATCTAATGGGGTATTTTTAAAGCTCTTTTAAAAATCTTTTTAATGGTTACATAATGTACAGGGTGCTTCATTAAAAAGCATACACATTTTTATCTTACCCTGTATATCATCACTGGTGTCACCATTTAAAAAAATTAAAAGAGCTTTAAGAAAATACCACATTAAGTACATCTAACTTTATTAGTCTCGAAAATACTGGACATCCCTATCAGGTATTTGGGTAAAAGTACTCGCAATTTTATAGTAGGTGAAGATATTGACTTCATTTTCTCGGGTTATAAATTACTCGTTAGGAGCTTAAAAATGATGTATTACCCAAACCCCTTCTCATTTAAGAATTTTGGGGTAGTAGCCCTGGGGCTCAAGGGGGAGGGGCACCGTCCAATTTTTTGTAAAAAACTTTTTCCCTTAATAGATAACTTGACGTGTTTCGGCGATTTTATCAAATCTGTTTCCTTTTGCAGATAACTTAAGTAGTAGGTTTTTAAATGATGTATTTGTACAATTTTTTCTTGTTTTAGGCAAAGTCAGATGGAATAACAGCTTTAGAAAGATTTAGAAATAAAAGTGAACCAACGTGGATGTTTATTTCTGTAAGTATTATTATTATTAGAACTTTTTCTTAGAAATGTGCATTCTATTTATTAAACTTTTATTCGATTAAGCTTGTTAATGTATAGAATAAATATTATTAAATTCTTTATCAAGTTACACGTTTTACAGTTGCAGAGGTGTATAAGACAAGCTATTAGATTTAATGCTGCTGAAGCTATACATTTTTAAAATGATTTAAAATTTATATTATTCCTTTTTTACCGAAAAAAAATAATCTTCATGCCTACTTCATCCCTAAACCAAACATGACTTTTTAAGAGGCAGTGTAATTAATACCAATATACAGATTCAGCCAAATAAAAAGGTTCATAAGAAATTTAAGGGGCAGATAGGCATAAGGCAAAGAATGCCGGAATGAAAGCATGTCATTGTGGCGAGCGTGGTGTAGAGGCTAACATACCAGCCTCTTACGGCAGAGAACCGGGTTCGATTCTCGGCATCCAACAACGGCATTTTAAATCGCTCGTCACCTCGCAGTTAGCAATGGCAAACCACTGTGAAGTGTTTTCCCAAACCCTAGGTAGTAGTTATGTAAAAAATAACGTCCGTGGTGGCACTAGCGCGTTGCCTACAATTAAAGGCTTTTCTTTAGAAGAAATTGATGGGTATGTAATGGCTTGCAAACGTCATTTTTGACATAAAATTTAAAATAAGTCAAAAACGGTTGGAATTAGGTAAAGAATATTATACATAAATTATAAAAAATTCCCAATTATTTAATATTTTCGACTAACTGTAAAAGTTTATTATAGCAATATACTTGTAACAATAGAGATAGGACCTAACAATTGTAAAGGATAAACCAGATGTTAAATTTACGGTATAAGGTATAAATTTATGCACTTTTTTGTAATTCATTCACTTTTAAAAAGTCGTTTGAAAATGACATAGTATGTCGAAACTGCAGTAACGCAAAAAAGCAATATAAAATATGTGACAAAATAACAAAGTAAAATTTGTGTTTTTATTACATTCTACGTAAAAATGTATTGTCACAAAGTAACGGACTACTCAATAGATTCTTTACATAAATTATGTTTAGAATTTTACGCAGAATCTAAAAATAAATAATATATAGGGTGTTCCATTTAAAATAAGGAATTTGACGATAACTTCCGGTATAACCGGAAGTGGTAAAACTGTCAAAATATTTTTTTTTATCTTTGGACAATTCACGAAGGCTGAAAGCCTAAATACTAACGTACCGTGGGTGTCTTAAGCAGGGTAAGAGGAAGTTTGTTAACACGGGACTTAAAAACTTGAAGATTTGGGGGAAGGAAAGACCTCCGCTGGCAGTAGGTTCCACAGTCTAGACACTCTAGGGATAAAAGAACGAACAAAGTGAGAAGTTCGGGGCCTGTCCAGTTGGACCGTATAGGGATGCATACGTGCGGCACCACGAGTGTCTCTGTTGGGAGCTGCAAGAGGAGGGACTATACTGGATAATTCGTCGGAGCAGAAGCCGTAAAAGTATCTATAGAAGAGCGATAGATCTCCCACAGCTCGACGATGGGCAAGAGAAGGAAGTCTTTGAGTATGTAAAGGATCATTAATAAGACGAACAGCCCTTCTTTGAATGGCATCAAGAATGCTGAGGGATGTAGGGGATGCCATTCCCAAGACATGAGAACAATATTCCAGAGAGGGTCGAATTTGGGACACATACAAAGTGTATAAATTGGAAGGGGAAAAATACTTTTTGGCTCGGTAAAGAAATCCAAGCTTTTTTGACGCCGCGGTGGCTATAGATACAATGTGTTTATGCCAGTTAAGGTTATTTTCAAATGTGACGCCCACAAGGTTAAATGTGTCCCCGCTCTGCAAAACCTGTCCACTCATAAGCAATGGGTGAGTGTTTGATGATTTTTTTCGCGACAAGGAACATGATTGTGTTTTGGATGCATTAAATTGAACGAGATTTTTGGCGCCCCAATCCAATATCAAATTGAGATCCTGTGAAAAAGATATCTGCATCGCCCTGCGTTTGCCTTCCAAGTCGGGTTGAGAGATTGGCTTGGGAACCTGAAAAGTGGAGTGAAGGGTACTATCGTCAGCATAACTATTAATGGGATTGGTTGTGGAAGAAAGAAGGTCGTTGATGTGAAGAAGAAACAAAGTTGGTGCTAGTACTGAACCCTGAGGCACTCCAGCATTAATTTCGTGAAAGCTTGAAGAGTGGCCATCAACAATGACTCATATACGTCGATTAGAAAGATAACTGGAGAGCCAAGAGCAGAGTTTAGTTGGAAGACCATAGGAGGGAAGTTTATTAAAAAGTGCGTCATGCCAGACTTGGTCAAAAGCTTTAGATATATCAAGGGCAACGATCTGGGACTCACCTAGAAACTCAAGAGACTTGTTCCAGTTGTGTGAAACGAAGGAAAGAAGATCTGCTGTAGATCTCTTGTGACGAAATCCGTATTGCCTGTCATGTAAAATTTTATGTTTTTCTAAGTACCTAAGAATTTGCAAGTTAATGGATTTCTCCATTACTTTGCAAAGTATTGAGAGGAGTGAAATGGGTCTATAGTTGGATGGAAGAGATTTAGATCCTTTCTTGGGAATAGGCTGGACACGTGCAGCTCTCCAGCTGTCTGGAAAAATACCCGTGTCATAAGAAATTCGAAAGAGCCTGGTTAAAATAGGTGCAAGTTCAGGAGCATATTTTTTTAAAATGATTTTAGTTGTATATCCCCCACTGACTTTATAATGTAACCAAATTTTCAAAATTTTCCAAAACGTACTTTTCGAGAAATCGATCGCAGCAGTTCCCGGTGGGACACCCTGTATAGGTTAAAATAAAAACATTTTTTTTAATTTCCCTCGTATCTCTTAGATAAATAATTTTATAAAAATTCTGTCTACGCCATTTTTAGTTTCTCCAAAATCAAGCCCATAACACCAATATCAGTTTTTTATACCTCTAGTAATAACTGAGATAGCCCATAAAAATGTCCAATTTTGCCCACCCTGTAAAATGTACACTTTACATGTGGTACTTAGGCAAGATCGTTTGACTAGGTAAGGTTGCCTCATTACCTCATTACGTCACATATGTACCGCACTGCTGGTTCCTTGGCGCCAACAAGGATGTCTAGATGGATAATACTATGAGGGCGAAAGAGCGCGATATACAATATTTAAAAATCAGCTAGAATAATCATTGTTAAATAATTTATTAATAGAAAATAAAGAAATTATGGTAACAACAGGAATTAACAGTATTTAAAAGTATTTCTTTAATATTGACAAAAACACAAACTACACTGTAAAAAACTTCATTAAATAATGAGCAAAATACATAATATGTGACGTCTGGTCCGTCATGTTGCAAGGCTTACGAGGCAACCTTACCTAGTCAAATGATCTTGGTACTTAGGCATAAAATCCTTCGTGGATTGTCACAAAAATAAAAAATTACACATTGGTCCCGCTTTATTGTTGCTTTACTTGCCTTAAACCTTTTAATTTGGCTGAACATGTATATTTATATTTTAGTTTAACTTACTATTTTTGTTTTTAGAAAGGCAAGATGGTAGCGCTAATGTTTGGTGCAGATGCTCCAAAACTGACGAGATTAATTTTAGATGAACTTAAGAAAGAACAGGCGCAACAGGAAGGACAACCAACTGACAGGACACCACTTGAAATATCAGAGATGGCTGAGGAAGAGAAAGTTCGATTTAATGCTGCTGAAGCTATACAAACACAAATCAGGTGAGATATAACTCAGGGCTCAGTTCTGGCACCAACATTGTTTCTTCTTCACATCAACATCCTTCTCTCGTCCACAACTAATTCCATTCATAGTTTCTCCCACGATAGTACCCTTCACTCCAGTTTTCAGGTTCCTAAACCTGACTTGGAAAACAAACGCAGAGCGATGCAGATATCTCTTTCGCATGATCTTAATTTAATATTGGATTGGGGCGCTAAACATCTCGTCCATTTTAATGCATCCAAAACACAATCATGTTCCTTGTCGCGAAAAGAGTCATCAAATACTCATCCTCTACCTATGAGCGGCCAAGTTTTACAGAGCAAAGACACCTTTAATCTTGTGGGCGTCACATTTGAAAGTAACCTTAACTGTCATAATCACATTGTATCTATAGCCACGGCAGCTTCAAAAAGCTTGGATTTCTCTTTCGAGCCAAAAAGTATTTATCCGCTTCTAATTTATACACTTTATATGTGTCCCAAATCCGACCTCCCTTGGAATATTGTTCTCATATCTGGGGCATGGCGTCCCCCACAACCCTAAGCATTCTTGATTCTATTCAAAGAAGAGCTATTCGTCTCAATAATGATCCTTCACATACAGAAAGCCTTCCCTCTCTTGCACATCGTCAGGCTGTGGGGGATTTATCGCTTTTTTATAGATACTTCCATGGCTTCTGCTCTGAAGAATTGTCCAGTATAGTTCCTCCACTTACGGTTCCCAACAGAGAAACTCGTGGTTCCGCGCGTATGCATCCCTATACGGTCAACGGTCTACAACTGGACAGGCCCCGAACTTCCCACTTTGTTCGTTCTTTTATCCCTAGAGTTTCTAGGTTGTGGAACCTGCTGCCCGCGGAGGTATTTCCTTCCCCCAAATCTTCAAGTGTTTAAGTCCCGTGTCAACAAACTCCCTCTTACCTCGCTTAAGACACCCACGGTACGTTAGTATTTAGGCTTTTAGCCTTCGTGGTTTGTCCAAAGATAAAAAAAGCTAAGGATAAATAAAAGAAGTGGTGGTGCAGTCGTTTCGGATTTCTATATAAATTTTCTTAAAGATATTCTGTACAAAAATAGTTTAAAACAAAAAACGCATTATTTATTGACTTATTTTTTTATCTTTTTGACAGCCCACAAGGCTTAGATGTTTAACCCATCTTCTTCCCTGTTTCGGCAACGTTGCCCAAGCACTAAAACATGCAGTTTTTGCATCCTACACCACCTTTTTTAGACAACGCGGTAGTGCCACCACAGACGTTAAATTAAATTTAAGACGTCATTTAAAAATTAAAAAAAGGCCGTTATTAGGCCACGTGTTGCAGAAAATGTGATGGCATTTATCATTAATAAGTTGTGATGAAAAAATGCATTTAGGATGATGGCATCCATCATTAAAAGGTTTTGGCAAAAACATGCCTCTTTGATGATGGCATTACATTATTTTTTTCCTAATGACAATAAAATGCATTTTTACCGTCCAGGAACTAAAATGTGCATAAATAATGCACATGCATAATGTGTGTTTATGTACAGGGTGTCTCATATAAAATTAAATACTATAATTTTGGAAAAACCATAAGAAATACAAGAAAAAGTTAAATGCAGAAGTTGTTCAGTGAAATGTATTTTTGTAGTATTTTTATTGTATCTCTTATGGTTTTTCCAAAATTATAGTATTTAATTTTATATGGGACACCCTGTACATAAACACACATTATTCATGTGCATTATTTATGCACATTTTAGTTCCCTGGACGGGAAAAATGCATTTTATTGTCATTAGGAAAAAAATAATGTAATGCCATCATCTAAAAGGCATATTTTTGCCAAAACCTTTTAATGATGGATGCCATCATCCTAAATACATTTTTTTCAGCATAACTTATTAATGACGGATGCCATCATCCTAAACGCATTTTTTCATCATAACTTATTAATGATAAATGCCATCACATTTTCCGCAACACGTGGCCTAATAACGGCCAATTACCCATTTTGATGTCTTTTTAATACCTTTCTGCCAATGCCTTGCCGGCAAAAAATGTTATATGGATATAAAGATGTCTTCCCGGCTGGGGATCGAACTGGCGACTTCTGATTTTGAAGATCAAGGCTGCTCACTTTTAAAAATCGGCATAATAAAATTGTTATGTAACAGATAGACCGTAAGCCAGATGAAAAATTTTCTCAGTTATTTCCTCTCAGTCCGTAACTCGTAAAATGCTTTAAGAGGGTTGTACATGGACTGTTGTGAGCGTCAGCTGTGTCTCCGATGGTGGAATTGTACAGGGTGTTCCAGAAAAAAGAATTATATTAAACTTGTGTTTTTTTAAATGGAACACCCTGTATATTAGTTCGTTTTTGGATTGTAGGATTAAACATTATGTAAGTTTCATCAGCAATCCCTACACCAAAACTAAAAGGTTTTTAAGATATTCGGAATTTTTGAAAAATCATGACAAAATCAAAATTTTAATATATCCTACCTTACTTACGCTTGAATTTTTATATTATGTTAGATTGCTAAAAAGTTTGGTGTACCATCACTTAAATTTATTTTTTTTTACTAAAAATTATTCAGTACACTTGCAAACTTACAAGTTTAATATGAGTCTTTTCTTTGGAGCACCCTGTATAACTCCACCATTGGCGCCGCGGCTGACGCTTACAACCATTCATGTAATTAAAGGATTTTACGAGTTATCTGTTTCTGGCTCACTGACCAAGGGTTGGTTTATAATTTTTTCAAATGTTGATTTGTTTCAGAAACCGATTTTAGATTTTTTTGACTTATTTTTCAATTATTTAATATGAGAAAACTCTAACTTATGATATTTTTTTAGGGAAAAAGAAGAAAGAAAAAAGCAAAGGAACTGCTAGAGAGAAGAACAAAAGAATGTGAAAATATTATTACCAATCTACCAAACTATGGCACTGCAATCATATTCCCATCGGCCAAGGACATTTACAAATCAGTGCTAAATGACATTCTTGATGAAGCTGGGTTGATGATTGCACAAACAGAAAAGGTAGCTTATAGTGCAGCACTGATTCCAAATAAAACCAAATTTATACTAACCAAAACTACTTATTAAATATATGTATATTCTGAAAGGCAGAACATATTTCGATTTAATTACGATGTATAGTTTACGTCCAGACCTTTAGTTTAGGTGTCACACGCCAACCCATTGAAAAATGTCACATACACAAGGAAGCTAAACTTTTTAATAAGGATCGCTCGATTTTTTATTTTTGTCCGAAAATATGGGTTATGTTTGTGACGTCATCTTGTTGCCATAATATTTTTTTATCTGACAAAATAAACCAATAAAACTTGCATAAAATAAAATAAAATCACTTAAAAAACATTAAAAAAACGGTATCTTACCCTTAATAACGAGGGAAACGTTAATTCCCCTAAAAATATCCAAAGGTCAGTGACCCCTGTTCACAGGTTTTAAAATTATCTGTAACTGCAGTACTAATAACTACTCACTTTTACTATAAACAGTAAAAACTAAACATATATAAAAGTCCAATAACTAAAAAGCAAAAAAATAACACCAAAACCTCGATAAAAGCTTCCAGTACGATTGTAAACAAAGAATTACGGAAAAAGATTACATTTTTTTTTTTATCTCTGGACAAACCACGAAGGCTAAAAGCCTAAATACTAACGTACCGTGGGTGTCTTAAGCGAGGTAAGAGTGAGTTTATTGACACGGGACTTAAATACTTGAAGATTTGGGGGAAGGAAAGACCTCCGCGGGCAGCAGGTTCCACAATCTAGAAACTCTAGGGATAAAAGAAGACAAAATTTAGTAAATATGATCGAGCGCTCCTTATTAACAAGTTTCTTACCTTGTCACATACATCCGACTTAAGGTAAAGGTCTGACCCCACATAACCGCAACAAGCCCGCATCCGTGCGTCTTGCTGGTGAAATGAAGAAGGGATGCGGTGCAAAAAGTTTTGTACTTAATAAAATTGCAGTAATATGCGTCACTTATACCACGCTTTAAATTACACCTGATCGTAAAATAAACCTTCACAAATAAGGTAACATATTTTTAAGGTTTGGCCATACATACCGCACCGAGGCCCGCACCGTATCACGGCCGTGTCTCAGTTTTGTACCATTGTTATTAACTCCCGTACGCTTAATATCACCGCACCATAATACCAATGTATTTATAAGTTTTACTCACATAATATTCACAAGATGTAACACTAAAATTAATTTTACATTTTTTAATACTAATTAAATCACTTTTTCTTGTACTATTTGTTTACAACAACTAACCTTTAAACTACTAACTTTTCATTTTTATACGAAATGATCGGAAATAAAAAGTCACGCCCGGTAAACTCAAAGCTGGATTCGGGGAACATCGGCGCTATCCGATCCACGTATGTTTTTATTGGCTGGACATGTTTCAGACCGAACGATGCGACGTACCATCACCATAAAAATTAAAAATTTAAAACAAAACGCACCGAGACACAGTCGTGCTACGGTGCGGATCTAGTGCCGCATTGGTGCGGTTATGTATGGCCAGACCTTAACATATACTACACTCATAGTTTGGATAAAAAAAACTAAGTATACGTAGGAAAATCTGTTTTATTTAAACAAAGAGATATACATACATAACAGAATAGACTCAGCTTGACAGAAATGCTCTCGAATTTTTTCAAATTATTTTGCCCTACTTTTCTCTATTACTCCTTTTTAAATTAGAGAATAATTATTTTTTCTTTTCTGTTCTCTTGGTATTAAACCCTACAAAACGAAGGAGACAAGCGTAAATAAAGTGACATACTTGATACTTAAATTTTTAAACAATTATTAAAGGTTATAAAAAACGATGTACAAAATTACTATAAATAGAGGACGTAAAAAAAGGTTATTATGAGAGTTACAGCTAGCTCATCTCTATAGCTTTAAGAAATTTAGAACACTTCCCTTAAAACTAATTTAAAGTGTCTTACTTGGTATATCATCTTTTAAAAACTGAATTTTTGGTTCTTCAACAATTATATCTAAAAAACTTGATTCCAATAAAGTTATTTGGAAGAAAATATCTCTGAAGAAGACCTTTATTTAAAAAACGTTTATCTGAACTTGTGGTATTATTTTTACGAGTGTTTTTCATATCCGGAAGTTTTGCCACGGTATCCCAGACACCTTGTATACCGGCTCCTAAAAATGCTTTAATATCTTAGGTTCATTTTGACGAAGAGGCAATTAATGATCTTTGTTACTTTACTGAAGTATCACATGAATTTTCTGAAGAAACACTGGAAGAACTTCTAAATGATGAATCTGTAGTAGTACTTTTTAAAGAAGCGTCGCGTGCAGAAATAGAAGATATCGATGAGGCAATTTTAACCTTATTTTATGGACATACAAAACATCCACCGGGTGATCCTGAATGTGCAGCTAAAAAGTTAATTGTGGAGATTGAAGAAACTGAAGAGCAAGGTATACTAAATTGTTTTGTCGTAATTTTTATTGTTATTGAACTTACGAATCTACTATTTGAAATACATTTTATTATTAAATGTAATATCTTTGATTTTCAACTCCCTTCTTCCAGTTATCCATGAATTATCTAATTTATGTATACTTAACTTTCAATGTGGTTAACACTAGCAACATAAGACAAAAAACGAATACATACAAAACCCGCTGACTGCTTAAATGTAGTAAATAGTGAAATTTAATTTTACTATGTTTTCCTTTGTCCCTAAAAAAGTATCGAGGTAAACGTTAAATACAGAATAATACACTTAAGATAAAGAAACTTGTGTTGAGTTTTAAATTGTGAGCGGCTACAAATTAAAAATACAACCTTACAATGCTTGGGAAAAAATCAATATAAACATAAGCAAAGGTTGTCGCGGTTTAGACTGCCTTGTTTTCACGCATTGGCAAAAATTATCCATAAAGCCGGCTGTCCATGAGAGCGGTTTTCCACTCGCGGATGATAATTTAGCGTTGTGATTGGTTAATGCAAATTTAAAATGCTTTTCTCGCCGCTTTCGACGCGGATCCGCAAAAAGTTGAAATGAAGTTAACTTTTTGCGTTTTCCACTAGATTGTGCGGATTTTTGATGAGCTTGATGAGTTGTTGCTTGAAGCTAAGACAAAACGTTAAAGATCCACAGACGACATTAACTACATTTATTTTAATTATTTACTTCAGTATGATATTTAGCGAAAAACATGATATTTATCCTACTTTCAATACGACCAAAAAGACAAAAAAGGAGGCACAGGTTTTTTGTTAGAATTTTTTTAGAAAATAAAGTTCATAGCCAATAATATACTTTATTAAAGGAGTTAGGACAACATGATGATGAAAAACACTTCAATTAGTTAAGAAGTCAAAGGAGCATTTTAATAAATTGTTACAGAAAGTTGAGTCAACCATTAGCAAGTCCCATACAGCTCGTGAGCCAATAACTGCAGGCGAGCGTCTAGCTTGTACTCTAAGGTAAATAGGTAACAAAAAAGTGTATGTGGTAAATAAAAGACTAAGACAAGCTAGTAACCAAAGTTGCCTAATTTGCTGGATGTATCAATAATTTTAAACATGTTTCAAATTATTTTCTTTGCATTACAAAAGTGGGTTTTTACATAATAAAATTAAAATTATTTATTATTATCCATTATCCAATCCATTTGCCATCCCACAGACAGATGATGATTGACATCTAGTGTGCTTCACAACCGTAGTATCAACCAAAGAACATGCTAACATAAAATCACCATATTCAAAACAAAACGCTTTAATATTTTCCACTACAATGGACGTGTCAGCAGATTTTCTGCGCGTATTTTTAAAACGCGGGCGGAAAACCGCCCTCATGGACAGCCGGCTTAAGAGTTATGAAGTGGCAAGACGTATATAGAACTCGCTAAAGACCTCATGGGTGTTGTATGTCACGTGGTTTGGGCAAAGCCAATTGCATTAAAACGTCTTCCACTTTATAGCCAGAGAGCTGACACCAATTTTTGGGTAGGTATTTGAGGCAAGCTGGGAACTTGTCACATACTTGTCCTACTATACCCCAACACGGAACTGCAGACCTGGCTAATAAGTACCGGGGCTAAAGAAAAAAAAATTAATATTAACTTTTGGGTCCCAAAAATACAGGGTGTTTCATAATTACGGTACGAAGCTTAAGAGGGTGCTTTTCTATGTCTTTTTACGAAATAAAGTCGCTATAAACGTATGTTTGGACTTGCTTCCATTCTGAGATACAGTGCGTTAAAGTTTTCAAAAAGTCGTTATCTCTCAAATATCTTAGAAACCCTTTATCCGATTTGAATAAAATTTGGAATACTTATTTAATTTAAAAAGGCGTATGTAAATCTTTGCCCAGATTAGTATTATTGGATCCAGTGGCGTCTCAGTGGGCATCACAGCCAATATTATTGTGAAAAGACGTACGCCAATAACTTTTTATGAAGTTTTAATATTTTTTTCTAATTAAGCAATCAACAATTTAACTTTTTAGTTCGTTGTATTCTGTTCGTATCTGCCTTCGTTTTCAAGAAAAAATATTAAAGCTACTTTAATTTCTTCTAAAAAGTTCCCTTAGACAATATGATATAAAAAGCAGCAAAAAGTTTCTAGGTGAGTCCCAGATCGTTGCTCTTGATACATCCAGAGCTTTTAACCATGTAGCACTTCTTAATAAACTTCCCTCCTATGGTCTTTCAACTAAACTCTGTACTTGGCTCTCTAGTTATCTATCTGATCGACGTATATCAGTTATTGTGGACGGCCATTCTTCAAGCTTTCACTAAGTAAATGCTGGAGTGTCTCGGGGCTCAGTTTTGGCACCAACATTGTTTTTCTTCATATCAACGACCTTCTCTCATCCACAACTAATTCTATTCATAGTTCCGTCGATGATAGTACCCTTTACTCCAGTTTTCAGGTTCCTAAACCCATCACTAAGCATGATTTGGAAAACAAACGCAGAGCGATGCAGATATCTCTTTCGCAGGATCTTAATTTAATATTGGATTGAGGCGCCGATATTAATGCATCCAAAACACAATCATGTTCCTTGTCGCGAAAAGAGTCATCAAATACTCATCCTCTACTTATGAGCGGCCAAGTTTTACAGAGCAAAGACACCTTCAATCTTGTGGACGTCACATTTGAAAGTAACCTTAACTGGCATAAATACATTGTATCTATAGTCACCCCAGCTTTAAAAAGCTTGGATTTCTATTTCGAGCCAAAAAGTATGTTTCCCCTTCTAATTTATACACTTTGTATGTGTCCCAAATCCGACCTCCCTTGGAATATTGTTCTCATATCTGGAGCATGGAGCCACCCACAACCCTAAGCATTCTTAATTCCATTCAAGAAAGAGCTATTCGTCTCATTAATAATTCTTCACTTACAGAAAGGGTTCTCTCTCTTGCCCATCGTTGGGCTGTGGGGGATTAATCGCTTATTTATAGGTACTGCCATGGCTTCTGCTTTGTAGAATTGTCCAGTTTAGTTCCTCCACTCACGGTTCCCAACAGAGAAACTCGTGGTGCCGCGCGTATGCATTCCTATACAGTCCAATTGGACAGGCCCCGAATTTCTCACTTTGTTCGTTCTTTTATCCCTGGAGTTTCTAGAATGTAGAACCTGCTGCCCACGGAGGTTTTCCTTCCCCCCAAACCTTCAAGTATTTAAGTCCCGTGTCAACAAACTCCCTCTTACCTCGCTTAAGACATCCACGGTACGTTAGTATTTAGGCTTTTAGCCTTCGTGGTTTGTCCAAAGATAAAAAAAAATAAAATAAAAATAAAACAATAATTTGCCTTAAAATAAATAGGCAGTTGTGTATTTTATCGAAAATTGTTATTTTCTCTATTTACTAAGGTCAAAATTGTTAATTTTTTAATTTTGGATATTATTTTATGCTATTCATGGCTACTTTTTATGACTTAAATGACTAAGTGGATTCTTTTTTTAATATTTTAATAAAAAAAACCTAATGTTTCATAGATTTTATTTAAATGTACCTATTACTATTCTAGCAAGAAAAGAACTGATTGGCGCATGGGTTCCTCCTAACGCAAAAGTACGAGCCACCACGTTGCTAATGTTTTTCCCTAAATTATCCTTAGAATATTCAATACCCGAACCTCCACCCAGAACCCCCACATCTTGCAATTATTTTTCCTCTTGAGAAGAAAGAAGAGGTATATCAAATAATATTTACAATTATCATAGCTGTTATGTCTTAACTTTTTCAAAGCTAATTTTAGTTTCACTGGACACCAAATCAAATTTAAAGTGTTAAAAGCCAGAGCGGACCATCCAACAATTCAAAAAATGTACTTTAACGCGTATTTTTAATAGTATAAAACTTATTTATCGGAGCTAAAGTGGACTTAGTAAGTTACCACATGTTGGTGGTAGGAGACTCTTTGATGAAACCTTACATTTTGTAGGACAAATATTTTTCGGTTTATTTAGATCGTTGTTTTGAAAATAAACAGAGAAAATCCCTATTAGTAATAATTTTTTTATAGTCGTCAAATCAACACACTTAATTGCTGCTTCCCCTGTAAGCTACCACCAACGAAAATTGTTGTAAGGAAAAAAGTTGAGTATCTCGTCAAAATGAAGCTCCTCACGAAAAAATAGCTTGTTTGTAATAACTTGTAAAAATGCTGCAGGGATCCCTAACTATTAGCCCAATTAACTTGGACTTTCACCTCGGAATCTCACGGAATAAGCTGAGTACCTATACATACCTTTATTTTGGTACAAAAAATACTCTCCTAAAAATCCCTTATGATATCGTGTAAGGAACTCCAAATATGACAGGTCAAATGTCAAAAAAACAGTCTTTTGCGAATATCTCGTTTTCTTTACTTTTAATTGCATTTACATTTATTATCAAAGTTATAGAACACAAAATTCTTTACAAATTTGATTTAAAGCATTTTTTTGTCATACCAACGGATCCGATAATAGAGGACGCAGAGTGTAAATCACTTTAGTGTATGTACATGCCTTAGCACGCAATCAATCGTGATATTTAGCAAATACTTAAGTAAAAAGATGACATATTAGACTAAAAGAGTTTTAAAAAAGTTTAGGTCGAGTGGGGATTTTTGGTGACTAATTTCTCTCTGAATAAGGTGCTTTGGAATGAAATAGGCGCGAAAAGGAGGAAATGACCTTTTTTTTTGCTCTTCAAAAATTCGGGAATTCTAGCCTAGGGCGCCTCAAACAATTAATACGGCCCTGCTTACACGATATCATAGGGGATTTTTAGGAGAGTATTTTTTGTACCAAAATAAAGGTATGTACAGATATTCAGCTTATTTCGTGAGATTTTGAGATTGACCCTTTAGTTTGACTAAGATAACTGGGGTATATAGGTTATATGCCATTGAAAATACTAGTTAAAGTACATTTTTGAATTGTGAGATGGCCCGCTCTGGCTCTCAACGCCTCATTTGTTTGTTGGTTTAAAAGCTTTCTATGATCACTCGAGTGGGCGTCTATCGATAAAACATACGTACAGGGTTTTCATTTATATTTTGTGACCCACTTTTAACTATAACCAAGAAGGAAAAAAAAGGCTGTTGTGCATAAAAAAGGAACAAATAAACATGAAAAACTATTAAACATTGAATGGGTAAACTATTTTTAAACGGGACACCCTGTATATTGTGTCACCATTAAAGGTGCTTGCCTACTTAGGCGACGCGTCCTGACGAGTCAAAATTACCCCGGAGAAGTTTACATGTATTTAAAGGAACCCCGCCAATATAGACGCGCCGCTTATATTGGCGGGGTTCCATTTAATTAAAGCAACTCTGCGAATTTTCTCTTGACGCGACGATTTGTCTAAGTGGGTGAGCACCTTTAAGGTGTTGGTTGGTTGGTTTATTTGTTCTTGGCTCTGGTCCCTTTCGGTCCAATTTACCAGCTCATTAGGGGAAAATCTGGATAGTCGAGCTCGTAGCTCCCAGAAATTCCTGATTCTTTCACTATTGTTTGTCTTGAAATTCTGAAGTGGAATGGATTTCGGCCATCTTCTCTGGAACTGCCACTGTTATTGCGCATAACCGGTTTCTTTCAGTGCTGAACCCCTTGCGACGTCCGCCTCCATTCTCCGCCATTGGAAAACACCTCGTGCAGCACGCCAAAACAGAAAAGATCAGGTTATAGGAATCTTCACTCACAGCGCCTGGTTCCAGAAAAAAGAGGCCTTTTGAAAGT
The DNA here is from genome assembly GCA_014170235.1 of Listronotus bonariensis. Lineage (NCBI taxonomy): Eukaryota > Metazoa > Arthropoda > Insecta > Coleoptera > Curculionidae > Listronotus > Listronotus bonariensis. Next base: position 138,943 of record JACEGR010000904.1, on the reverse strand, counting down.
CCAGCTGTGAGTTTCCTATCTTCCTCGGGGCATCAGAACGTCTTCTGCATCCTCCATGCACGATACCATGTGAGAGCCGCATGGATTCCCTTCCGACGTCCTACCACTACCGAGAACAAAGGGAAACTGCTTTAAGGTGTTATGTATTTACTTTTCATAGACAATTTTTACCTTTAAGGTGCTTGCCCACTTAGACGAAGCGTCGCGTCAAAAGTAAATTCGCCGAGTTGCGTCAAGCTTGCTTTCTTTACATGTAATTAAATGGAACCCCGCCAATCTAAGCGGCGGCGCGGCGCGTCTGTATTGGCGGGGTTCCATTAAAATATATTTATGTAAACTTGTCCGGAGCAATTTTGGCTCGTCGCGACGCGTCGCCTAAGTGGGCGAGCACCTTGAAAAGGTCTTATAAAAGATTTACAAAAATGCCATATTTGATATATCTTTCTTTAATTGTTGGGGAAATATAACCGTTTAAAGTTAAATATATTAAATGTGGTATTTTTGTGAAGGTTTTTAAAAGAGCTTTTAAATGGTGACATAATATACAAGGTGTCCTAATTTTAAAAAAAAGCCTACCTCTTAATTTTTTTGATTTTTTGATGTTTATTTGTTTCTTTTTTATGCTTAAAAGATAATAGATGAAAAAGTATGAAACTTTTATACAGAAAGTTTTTTTTGTCCTTTTTGCCTATAGCTTAAAATGAGTGGCAAAATATAAATGAAAACCCTGTACCTTGCCGCATTGGATGTCTATAATAAATATTGTCTTTGCTCATAATAATATAATGAAATTTTAATTTAATTGCCCCTACTATTTAACCTCTACATTTAAAAATATATAAATAAAGTGACCAAATATGGAATACCATTGTGTTTTTTACACATAATTTGCATAAACATTATACTTAAATAAAAAACTTTTTGTAGTGATTATTAACAATCATATATTTGTCCTTTATTTTGTAACAGTTTTAGGTTACATTGATCAATTTTAATAAAGATTTTTGGAAAAACTAAAAAATGATAAAGGTGTCCAAATATGGAATAGGTACCCTAATATGGAATACTATAAACACCATTAAAAGTTAAACTTATTTAACAAGAAACTCTTTGAAAACTTTGGTAGAACATAGAAAGCAACAAAAATAATTTAAAAAAATCACAGATCCAGGCGTCAGACTCTGAATCCAGCGCATTTATTGTGCCCAGAGCCCACCCCAACGCTGTGAGTGTCTTATGCGAGGTTAACAAGGGACTTAAATATAAGGGAGAAAGAGAATACTTTTGCGGGTAGCAGATTTCACCAGCTAGATACACTAAGGATAAAAAACTAATGATAAAAGAACGAACAAAGAGGGCAGTTCGGAGCCTGTCCAGTTTGACCGTATAGGGGTGCGTACGTGTGGCACCAAGAGTTTTTTCTATTGGGAATTGCCATAAGTGGAGGAATTATACTGGACAATTTCCCAGAGCAGAAGCACTAGAAGTACCTATAAAAAGCGACAAATCCCCCACAGGCCGACGATGAGCGAGAGAAAGAAGCCTCTCTGTAAGCAAATCTTCATTTATGAGACAAAAAGCCCTTTTTGACTTGATTCTTGTCTTCTGATTCTTTTCTTGCTCTATCAGAAGCTTTTTAAATGATCAAAGAACCCAAATATGGAATAGTCCATATTTGGGTACTATGATCTGTCCATATTGGATTTTCCGACAACTTTAAACTAATTTTTATATCTAAGAAAGTAATAAAATCAAATACCGTTAAAACCTACAACATAATATCTGAACTATCTCTAAAAGTTATAAAAACAGTATTTCGCGCACTTTTTGTACACAAAAAATACGTATTTTTAAAACACCTTAAAAAGTTATGAGAGAGCGATAAAACAAAACGTTACTACAGCGACGAAAGAGCATTAAAAAAAGATATAAACCCCTTTAATTGCGTGTATGAGTTTTCGTTTAAGAGAAATGCCGGTATTCCATATTAGGGACTCTATTCCATATTTGGTTGCTTTCTCTATAATTACAGAGTTAAGCCGGCTGTCCATGAGAGCGGTTTTCCGCTCGCGGATGATAATTCAGCGTTGTCATTGGTTAGTGCAAATTTAAAATGCTTTTCCCGCCATTTTCGACGCGCATACGCAAAAAGTTGAGATGAAGTTAACTTTTTGCGTTTTCCACTAAATTGTGCAGATTTTTCAAATTAATAGCCAGGAACTATAACCTTGAACTAGTTGATGAGCTTGATGATAAGACAAGACGTTAAAGATCCATTTTTAATAAAAGAAGTGTTATGGGCAACATTAACTACACTTTTTAATTATTTACGTCAGTATGATATTTGGCGAAAAAAAAGATATTTATCCTACTTTCAATACGACCAAAAAGACAAAAAAGGAGGCACAGGTTTTGGGTTAGAAAAATTTTTTAGAAAGAAAAGTTCATAGCCAATATTATACTTTATTAAAGGAGTTAAGACAACATAATGATGAACACTTCAATTATTTAAGAATGTCAGAGGACCATTTGACAAATTGTTACAGAAAGTTGAGTCAACTTTTAGCAAGTCCCACACAGTTCGTGAGCCAATAACTGCAGGCGAGCGTCTAGCTTGTACTTTAAGGTAAATAGGTAATAAAAAAGTGTATGTGGTAAATAAAAGAATAAGACAAGCTATTAACCAAATGTGCCTAATTTGCTGGATTTATTATTATCCATTATCCAATTTTGCCATCCCACAGACAGATGATAATTGACATCTATAGTGACCTTCACAACCGTAGTACCAACCAAAGAAAATATAAAATCACCATATTCAAAACAAAACGCTGTAATATTTTCCGCTACAATTGACGTGTCAGCGGATTTTCTGCGCGTATTTTCAAAACGCGGGCGAAAACCGCTCTCATGGATAGCCGGCTTTAGACCTTTTAAATTCGTAAATACTGGTGAGAATATTTAGATTTATTCGTCCATTATAGGTTTTACAAGTTATGCAACAATTTCCTAACGAAATTATGCGACACGGCATATTTACAAGCGAAGATCCTGATGATACAAAATTAGTATCCAAAACGATAAGAAAGTTAGATAAAGTGGAAGCAAGTCAAAGGACTCAGTAAGTTAAGGAAAAGTTGACATTCATATTAATATTTTTATTGGATTTTTTTCCCACGGATTTTTATTTAAAAATGTATCATATACGGGCTTTAAAGACAACACTTAATGGAGCATTCCTTGCCGTAAATACTATCACAGATAGACCTATTCGCCTATCGAACGCCGGCTGGCTCGCATACCATATAACACAAGAAGGTGAATGTTGAACCTAAATGTTTAACACCCTGTATCTTGGAAAGTATGCATTTTCGGACCCATGTTTATAGGAACTTTTTTCATATTTTTCATTGAGGAATCACCTCCTTAAATGTTTTCCACTTATTTAGTTACACCCTGTATAAATTCAGCTTATGTTTTATGTGTATGTTTTTGACATGTAAATAACAAACTACTTTTATTTCAGATTAGGCAGAAATAACCTTATTTATTAAATTATATTTAAAAAACACACATGATACACAAATTAAATGTATATACAGTTATGACCAAAAAATAAGAGTGCAAATTTTAAAATTACTTGTGTTCATATATACACTTAAAAGTACAGGAATAACAAGCACTCCACCAGCACTAGCACAATTATTAGTTAGTTGGGTTAATTAATTTTAGTGAAACAAGACGAAAAATAGCACATCACAAAATACTAAAGGAAAACAGCACATCAAGAAATACTAATCGTATAATATTCACTAAAATGCAATTTTACAACCTGCAATGTCATTGGGTACGTTCATCCGACATCAGCAGCTTTTTGTAAGCACAAAGCGATTCAGCGGAAAAACGACCCAGCAGTTGGCAAGCCTCTAAACGCTTCGCTTATTAGTTCGACATTTCAGTTAAAAATATAGCCAAAATTTGACAGATGACTAACATAACTTTCCAAAAGTCGACTTTTGCGCAAGCCCAAATAAATGCTGAGTTTGGTTAGCATAAATAAAGACCGCTTTGTAAAATGGACATCTGCTGAGTTCAAGCAGCTTGTCATCCGGTCGGGTGAACGCAACCGCTTACCAAATGACAAAAGATTTGAGGGTGCGTTCCTAGCTAAAAAGGATTCCCTGGGTACTGTTCCTAATGAATAATGCTAATCGAATATTTTTCCAAGAAACATTTTTTAGAGTTATGTGATAAAAAGGTTTACGTATCTTATCCTTAAAAGTACGATTAAAGAATTTTTATGTTTTACCCATCTATAATTGATCTGTAATACCTTAGAAACGGAATATGTTATGGTAGCAATAATACCTGCTATAACACCTAGGGCATTATAAGCGGGCATTATGATAATGCCCGCTTATAATGCCCTAATGAGCCAATATGGAAATTTTATTGCCTATCCAATTTTATTTCTCTCACAATAAAGATCAAGTTTATACAAAAAATAAATTTTAATATTTGTTCTCCTTCCAAAACTTTATACTTTTTCGGGACGTATCCTTTCGACTTAACTTTTAAAAAGATATGAGACGATGGTATTGCGAAATGTCTATATTTTCATAGACCATCAACGTAGACCTTAGGGTGGAATACTTGGTCCAGAGAGAGTTCGGACTGTATTTTCCGACTAAAAATAATAAAGTTTGTTAAACATATGTATTAAAATAAAATCAATAACTTACCAGTTCCTGAAAATATGCCATTAAAACGGTTTCGGTTATTTGAAGAATTGCGTTCGCATCTTTCCAAATACCAAACATGCCATACTCCCGATCATACTGTTGCCTTGATTTAACTGGCAAAAGATTTTCGGTCGCTTTTATGGCCTTTTCTCTTATATTTTGTGGAATTTCTTCCAATTTGGGCAAATCGTTAAATAAAAAATGCCAACTGACTAACTGATAGAAACATCAAAGTCAAACTTAACACCAGTCATTATCTACTTACGTATACAGGTACAGTTTTCTGGTTCCTAAACACATCACTAAACATGATTTGGAAAGTAAACGCAGAGCGCATGCATCAGTTTTGCAGGATCTTAATTTACTATTGCATTGGGGTGCCAAAATCCCGTTCATTTTAATGCATCCAAAAACACAATCATGTTCCTTATCGCGAAAAGAGTCATCAAATTCTCATCCTCTACTTATGAGCGGTCAAGTTTTACAGAGCAAAGACACCTTTAATATTGTTAGCGTCACATTTAAAAGTAACCTTAACTGGTATAAACACATTGTATCTATAGCCACGGCAGCTTCCAAAAGCTTGGATTTCTCTTTCGAGCCAAAAAGTATTTTTCCTCTTCTAATTTATACACTTTTATATGTGTCCCAAATCCGACCTCCTTGGAATATTGTTCTCATATATAGGGCATGGTGTCCCCCACAACCCTAAGAATTCTTGATTCCATTCAAAAGAGAGCTCTTTCTTGCCTCTCTTGCCCATCGTCGGGCTGTGGGGGATTTATCGCTTTTTTGTAGGTACTTCCGTAGCTTCTGCTCTAAAAATTGTCCAGTATAGTTCCTCCACTCACGGTTCCCAACAGAGAAACTCATAGTGTCGCGCGTATGCATCCCTATACAATCCAACTGGACAGGCCCCGAACTTCCCACTTTGTTCGTTCTTTTATTTCTAGAGTGTCTAGAATGTGGAACCTGCTGCCCGCGGAGGTCTTTTCTTCCCCCAAATTTTTAAGTATTTAAATCCCGTGTCAACAAACTCCCTCGTACCTCGCATAAGACACCCACGGTACAGTTGGTATTAAGGCTTTTAGCCTTCGTGGATTGTCCAAAGATAAAAAAATCAAAAGTATTTTTTTAACGCTCTTCGAATGATTATATAATATACAGAGGGGTTCCATTTAAAAAAAAGGTACATTTTTGCAATAAACCAAAAACCCGATATTCAATGGTTCTGTTTGCTGTATGTTATTCAGCGAAAAGAAAAAACTACAACTGCACTACTTTAACCGACTTCGTATCTCCAATAATAAAAAGTGCCGACTTAAGTTTGGTCACCCTATATACTTTGAAATGAAATTTGCGAATTGCGAACGTGTTTAAATTGGTCAACTTCGAACGACACATTCGTAATTGATCAATTAGGAACACGATCCACAATTCGCAAATTGCATTTCTTAATTATACTGTATAAACTAAGCTTTACGCGAGCTAGCTGGCGTTCGATAGGCCAAATTTGCGCCATTAAAAGCGGGAGCTGTTTGGCTATCTGTGATACTATGTTTTTATGACCATTTTGGCCCAGAGATCACCCATTTGACGTTGTGACATGTATTTTAAAAACACACTGTTTAGTAAATTTCGATTTTTTAAATCTAAATAGTTCTGAAAAACTGGTTCTTCAAGTATCGAAAAAGAAAAGCGAATGTATACTAATTTTTGCCCAATTAGAACCACTTTATATGTCACCAAACTCCACGCAGGGTAAGATCGAGTGTGACAAATTCTTCCCTGAAGAATACGAACCTGAAACAGAAGAACCAACGCAGGAGGAGTTAGAGGAAGCAATGCAGGAACAAATGGAAGGTAATAAAAAGGTTAAAGAAAAAATATTTTAATAGAGATCAACACAGAAGAAAGGTTTATTTAAAGTTTTGAATTTGAACTAAAAAAATTGCGATACTAGTTTTTACTGTGTCTAAATAATAAAATTTGATTTCCTACTTTTTGGCTTTGGCTACTTTTAAAGAAGCATTTTCAGACATTTTTATTTAACCTAATTTTCATATACAGGGTGGCCCACCATATTCGACACGGTCTGTAGCTGGATAACCATGGGGTTTTTAAAAAAGTAAATACTGAAACATATACAGGTCGGATGAGACCACAGTATAAAATTATTTTAGTCTATACAGGGTATCTCAAAAAAGTGTGATGTATCAAAGTTATATTTTTTTAAATGGAACACCCTATATTTTATGACGGTTTTATATTCTACTTTAAAAAATAACTTAAGTTTGTTTATAGTACTAAGTGTCTAACTTTATTCGTTTTTGTTACATTTGATTTTTTTGAAAAATGCAGAGGTAAATTTAAATTGATTTTACTTTTAACACTTTAAACTTTCAAATGTGTAACAAGATTAGATAACGTCTGCCATATCATACGTAGGTCAAATCAAAATCAAATATTGTACAGGGTGATCAAAAAATAATTTCAATTTTTCTTTCTAATTTTTAATGGAACACCCTGTATTTTTTTAAGTCACATGATGACAAATAAAATCCTCTTTCAAATGGTGTAAAGGTTGCCTATACCTATCTTTTGTGCTTGTTCAGTAAAATCTGTTTTTACAAATTTTTAGTTCAAATGTTTATTTAAATTAAAGTTGGCTGTGACATAGCAGCCATTAATATTTTTCTTAAGAAAATAACAAGGACCATTTATTGATTACTAGTGTTTTAGTCAGTTTAAAAGAAATTTCAATGATTTATTCTTCTTCTACAACAACAAGATAATATAATACTGGTAGGATGTGAAAAAAATGGTTTACTTTAGTCTAGAGTTTATCCTGAAAAATATTTCAGGAGAAACCATCTGATAACCTTAATAGTTGCTTAAAAAATTTGACACAGTGATTATTGATAATGAAAGAAACGAGTTATAGGTCACAGAATGTCGTCATAACTGACCAGAGGCGTTATTAGGATTGTTTAAAAACACAAGTTTTATCATTACCACATTCAGCTGAAATAAGTGTTATTGGAAGTAGCATTATAAGCAACTAAATAATTTTTTTTCTGTGAATTTTTAAAATGGTGGCAGATAATACAAAATCTTTTAATTTTGTGCTTTTTTCCAATAAATTTACATTTTGCAATAACGGCTTAGTAAATAGGCATAGCTATATCACAGCCTACTCACATTTAAATAGACATTTGGAATAAAAATATGTTAAAACGAAATTTACTTAAAAGTATAAAAGATAGGTATAGGCAACCTATACACCATTTGAAAGAGCATTTGGTTTGTCATCATGTGGTGTAAAAAAATACCGGGTGTTCCATTTAAAATAAGAGCGATATTGCAATTTGACTTTCTAAAAAATTGAAATTATTTTTTGATCACCCTGTATAATCTATGATCTCGATATGACCTACGTATGATAAGGCAGACTTTTTCTAATCTTGTTACAAATTTTAAAGTTTAAGGAGTTTATATTGTTAAAATAAAATTAATTTAATTGCACCCCTGCATTTTGAAAAAATAATCAAATATCACAAAAACGAATAAAATTAGACACTTGGTACTAATTTCTAACTTAAATTATATTTTAATGTAGAATCTAAAACCGTCATAAAATATAGGGTCTTCCATTTAAAAGAATATAACTTTGATACGTCACACTTTTTTGAGACATCCTGTATAGCGTAAAATAATTTTATACTGTGGCCTTATCCGACCTGTATATGTTTCAGTATTTACTTTTTTAAAAACCCCATGGTTATCCAGCTACAGACCGTGTCGAATATGGTGGGCCACCCTGTATTTATAACATTATAACCAACGAATTTAGAACTAAAATTATACCTTTACGGGGGTTACGGGTTTTCACGAACCTGGACTTTTGTGAACCGGAAGATTCTACAAATAAAGTGGCTAATAATACGACATACAAATCAGGCTTTACATTAAAAAAGATATATACAGAGGCGCACTCAGGGGAAGGAGGAACTGCTGCCGAGCTGCAGCTTTACGACAAATCTATCTTTACTAACTTTTTATCATCATTTATTTGGGCACTATTCTACCGAAAAGTCGTATTTTAACTTAAAACATATTTTAAAGGAGGAACGATATCTGAAAGTCAAGATGGTGACGTGATATCTGCAACAGAACATCCTGCAGAAGGTGACCTCCCATCTACGGGTGAAATAGAAGAAGGTGAAGGTGAAGGTGAAGGCAAGGTGTCCGCTGAGGGAGAAGAAGGTGAAGAAGGAGCACCTGCAGCTGAAGGTGGATCTGAAATTGCACCAGATGAACAAGTTGAAGGAGCAGAAGTAGTTGAGACTCCGATTCCACCATTGCCTGAAACACCAAGTGAAGAACCAGTTGTTGAAGGATAAATAATACCTTTAGTTTATTTTTTAGTAAACCAATAAATTTATCGCATTTTCGTAATACTGCAGATATTTTATTGTGATTGGTAATAGTTGCGGTAAAACAGAAATCTAATTTATTTAAAGGTATTAGACAATGTTATGGTTTTCATAACACTTAATTTTGGATTAATCTTTATTTGTTCACTAATACACAACGTTTCGGTCGGTGTGTAAGTATAACTTTAAAGAAAAACAAGCCGCTCTCTTTATTGGAAAATCCATGATATGCGACTGAAATGTAGACTTGAAATTGTTGTACTTCAGTTGATTTAACGTATAGTCAGTGTAGATTGAATCTACCTGAGAACCCTACTCCAACGCATTCAACAGAATGGTCTTATATGACACCAAATTTGTACCCGTTCCCCTGCCATTCAAAAAACCATGTTGAGTCCCTCCAGTCATTCTCCCACACTTCCAACTAAGCTGATCGTAGACAATACTATCGAAAAGCTTTGGAATTGCGGACTGTCTAGATATACTTCTGTAATTTTCTATATTTTCCCGATTTAAAAATAGAAATTATAAAGCTTTCCTTCCAGACTTCTGGAAGCTCACCCTCAACCAGTGACTTATTAAACAGCAGCATCAAAGGTTTAGCAATACAGTATACGATGAGTTTACTTAACAGGTATTCTGGAATATTGTCATGACCCGATGATAAATTTTCTCAAAAACACTACCTAAATCTATATTACCAATGTCAAACTCAATAATATTGCCAAAATTGTATACAGGCACCTTAACATAATTATTACTAAATACACTGGAGAAATAATTAGACAATAGATCAGCTATATTCTGACCATTATCAGAAACTTTGGTATTATAAAACATACAATCAGGTAACTCAAATGTTTTCCGTGGATTATTTACAAATGTCCAAAAGCTCCTAGGATTCTCAGAAGGACCATTCTCAACTTCCGTCAAATACTCCCGATAGTCTCTTTCTGCTAAAACTTTACACCTAGATCTTAGTAAAGAAAACTGATCATAGTCTTTTGAGAACCACTTTGTAAATATCTTTTGTGACATGTTTTTTTGGTTGTTGTTTAACACATTTCTTCAAATATACTGTGTAAGGCTTTCGTGGCCATCTTCGGCTAAACTTATGTTTTTGGGCTATTCGGCCATCGTCGAAGATTTTGTTTCCTTGACGTTTCGCCAGCGCGAGTGGTTGGCATCCTCAGAAGGTTCTGGTAGACTACTTGCATACTACTGTGTAGTAGAACACAAGTAGTCTACCAGGACACAGTAGAACGCAAGTAGTCTACCAAGAACCTTCTGAGGGTGCCAACCACCTCGCGCTGGCGAAACGTCAAGGAAACAAAATCTTCGACGACGGCCGAATAGCCCAAAAAACATTTAAACATTTAACATTTCTTCAAATTTGGATATTTCTCGTTGGAAAGCAATGCCCAGAAATCTAGACATGAGTATGATCTGGCTTTTGGAAATATGTCGCAGCGTAGAGTTTTAACTTCGTTTTGCAGTATCGTGTAGTCCACTGAAAATGTATCTGCAAATTTTGTAGCCATTTGATAGATACCACTATGATCAATGAAATTATTTAACGCATAACTGGTGAACTTCAACCACTTCTCAATTTTTTGAAATCACTAAAAGCGAATTTCAAAGTCTGATACCTTACTGCTTTATTATTACTCGTATATTTATATTTTTGCCTTGCCACGATCGACTGGACTAATAGTTGCGATCGCGATCAACCGTTTGGCTAACCATGACGTACGACAACTAAAGAAGCAGGTAAATAATCGATTTTTTCAAAAACACAAAAATTGCTTGACATGTTTAATGGATATTTGTATTGATGAGCTGTTTGACAAGAATATTTGAAGATGTGCGATTCTTGTTGTGAAATATCTTTAGCTTGTTTATTATTTTCATAAAGTCAACACCAACGTCTCTGATTTTTACAGTCGAAAAAATTTTAGCAAATGAATGGAAGTTTGAAAAATTTTATTAAATGTCTGAACTTGTCTTGCTATCAAATTTTCGTATTTTCTTGACAAACGTGCTAAACAATAAATTTGTTAGTTTACTGGCTGCTTTACATATACTAAATAGAACAGGTTAATCCGTATACCTGCTTATCACAATTATTTAAAATATTATGTTAATGTTCTCTCAGTTTACTACGTAATTTGATAATTTACAGGTCAGTTTGGGGGTTACACAGGTAGAATTTATTGAAATAACACTTTATTTTGGAGAAGAGGATTTTCATAAAGAACACCGACTACAGGCTATTAAAGACCACCTATTTTTAGCCGATTTTAATATTTAAATGGATTTTTTTTCCAGGTAAAAATCACTGACGTAATGGTGGAGGAACTACTTTTCTTTACCGACTTCAAATTTCCGCAAAAACTCTTGAAGATTTCGGAAACAATAAAATATCTTTTGCGCTTCTGTTTAAAAGAACTAATGAAAACTTAACTGGAAATATCGATGAAGTGCTCCTTCAGATGGTCTACGGAAATTCACGGAAACCACTTGGTGATGAAAAGTCACCTGCTAAGAAGTTGATAAGAGTTTGGCAAGAAAATGGAAAACACAAGACTTGGGAAGAATATAAGGAAAATGAACTGGAAGAAGATGATTTTGATAATTTTCTTTTGGGTAAGAAAACTAATCATTATCATTATCATTATATATAATAAAACTAAGTTGATAAAATGTGCGTGCCGATAAAACTTAAAAAGGAGTCCCAAAACGATAAAGGGACTTATATAGTGTGATAGCCCTTTATCCCCCTCGAACAAGAAAGTTCCCGTTTTACCCTAAAGGGAGTATTTTTAAAGATATAAAGACTCTTCCAACCCTTCAACTGGGAAATTAAGTGTAGTGGCGCCATCTGTTGTCAAGTATTTGAACTTCATTCAGAATAACGGTTATTTGGGTCTCATATCAACTCCCGAGCGAAGCCGGGAATCATAGCTAGTATATAATAAAAACTAAGTTGATAAAATGTGCGTGCCGATAAAACTTAAAAAGGAATCCCGATACGATAAAGGGACTTATATAGTGTGATAACCTTTTATCCCCCTTTGAACAAGAAAGTTCCCGTTTTAACATAAAGGGCGTATTTTTAAAGTTATAAGGGCTTTTCCAACCCTTGAACTTGGAAATTAAGTATAGTGACGCCAGCTGTTGTCGAATATTAGAGCTTTATTCAGAAAATTGTAGTAGCGCCATCTGTTGTCAAGTATTTGAACTTTATAAGGTGTAAGAAAATATTCTCGAACTTTCCCGAATATCCTAAAGCCTAGCTCTTTAAATATTTAAGAGCCTGACGTCGCCAGCCAGAGTTATTTTGATTGTTGATTGTTTGATTGTAAGGGCTAATTGTGGAAATACTGAACCGACGATAAAAATTCTTTTACAATTAAAGTGCTACCCTTCAAAAAAAAAAATAAGAGATAAATATAATTAACGCCCAACGACGTGGGCACGGTCGGCTAGTATAATAATAAAATAATTTTGTCTGACTGTATCGGTATTTTGATTTTTAATGCAATACAAACTTTTTACAATTTTGACGATGGCGCATTTACCAAAAGGCTGAGTAGGCTGAAGCCTATGGCGGCGTTTTTAGGGGGCGGCAGATGTTGTTTGGGGGCGGCAAAATTGGTATTTGTAAGAATTTTATTATTTAGAACGTTTAGTACGCACAATACGTACAATGGAAAGAATAGAAGGTGAGGACCTTTTTTTTTATGGAAAAAAGATAAACAAAGGGGCGGCGAAAATAAAATAGCCTACGAGCGGCAAATATGTAAATGCGCCTATGAATTTTGACAAATATAATCTTTGTTTTAGGAATATGGGCACCACCAAACTCTTTAACCAAGGGGACAGTTTTAAAGCTTCTTTTTCCAAATGTATCAAATCCCTTTAGGTTAGTTGACCTAAAGGTGGTTCCTTTACACTTAGCTGTAGCCTATGATGCTTTCAAAGGTAATAATATACAGCGTGTCTTTGAAAGTTCTTACCAAATGGGAAACTTTTTATTTATTACCTTTACGAAAAAAACTGCCTCCTCAAAAAAGTCCTGCTTAATGAAAAATACTGTTTTCACAAATATATTTGTATGTTGGATGTACAAGGTGGCCTAAAAAGACTTGTTTCCAAATTAAAATATAGGGTACTTTCTAAATTATGAAATTAAATTAGACAGCGTGAATTGAGTAGCGACGCGTCTACTTGAAAAGACTTGTTTTTGTGACAGTGACATATTTCTCGCGTTGCACGTGCCAGACGCGCCTCAATTTGTGGCTTGCCTAAGGGTGATTTCTTATGTCATTTTATCATTTTATAAAGAAAAGTTCCTATAAATACGTTATACATCCAGAGTTGCCTCGTTCCTGAGATATAAGGCTATTTTTTTTTTTAAGTCGGTGTTTTATAATTGTCCTAAATACGAAGCCAGATACGAAAAAATGTAAGATACATTAGTTGTATTTTTGTTGCTTCATAGGAAAAAAATATAAAAAGCCAGTGGTGTACATTTTTCTTTCATCCCACTGAGACGCCACTGAATCCAATAAACTCAATCTAGTTACAGCTTTACAAGCGCTTTATTGCATCAAACAAACGTAATAAATTTCAACCAAAATGGTTTAAGGGCATTTAAGATATTTATGAAATACCGACTTTTTTCAAAACTTTTACGCCCTGTATCTCAGAAACGAAGCAACTTCGAACATATGTTTATAGGAACCTTTCTTTATAAAATGACATAAGAAAACACTCCTTAAATTTTGTATCGTAGTTAGGGAAACACCCTGTATATTAATTTGGAAAAAAGTCTTTTTAAGCCATCTAAAATATAGATTATTTTGTAAAAATGTATTTTTTCATCAAGCAGGACTTTTTAAGAAGATGCATTTTTTTGTAAAGTTAATAATTTAACTTAGCTTTCTGCTAACTGCTCTCAATTATATTGTGGATTGACCCAAGATTGAAAAAATATATTTATGTTATACAAAATCTATAAGCTGATTGAATTATTTTAGCTAAAGAAGTTTTTGAATTATCAGAAAAATATCCTGGAAAAGTTCTAAGCTTTGGATATTTCTCAAGCGATATGCCAGGAGAAGCTAAACTTTTGGGAAAAATACAGAAAAGTATGAGGCAAGGAATGCTACGATTACATAGTAAGTTTAAAGTCCATTGATCAGAATATTCAGTTATTTTAATCACCCTATAAAACTGATGCCTTTTTCTTTATAGAAATATGTTAACATACTGTTAAATATACACGTTAAGCCACTTTAATAGGTACATATGCAAGTAAAGCAACAACAACAACGCGGGATTGATGCGTCACCTTGTTTGTATGCCGGCATTCTTTGTCTAATTTGTTTGTAAGTGTTCTACATGCGTTAGAGTGTCTCAATTCATCGCATTTCCTATAAACCTTCTGAATTATCTTACGTGTCTATTCTTTTTAAAAACCTAAATAATATGCTTGGCAATAGCGTAGTGTAGGCCAAAACCGGCGTAGGCAAAGCCGTATCCGCGAGGCCTTTTGTCGATGAAGATATCAACAAACCATATATTTCCTAAAAAGAAAGCAACTTTTATTCTATTCTATTCTATTGTTTTTTCTTGGTTGTGGTCCCTTCAGGTCCAATCCACCAGTTCCACCCCTTCCGGACTATGCTTTTCAGGGCTTTTTCGGCGGAAAATCTGGATAATTGAGCTCGTAGCTCCCAGAAATTCCAAAAAGAAAACAAATTAACTCTACAATCGATGCAATGCATACATTGTCGGCTGTCAAACCAAGAGCTGCTACTGGTGTTACGTATAACCTTTACTTTCACTTCCGACAGTTCCATGGCACGCCCCCATTCATTTCCCGCCATTTGAGAAATATCTCGTGTTCGCTACCAAACAAGATACCATCAGCTTATAGGAATCTTCGCTCACAGCGCTTAGATCCAGAAGAAAGATGCCGTCAATTTAGCGTAAATCTTTCCTTGATCCCCGAACGTAAAAACGTCCGTACGGCACCTCTAACCGCCACCCCGAGAGAAACTTTGTAGTCCTCTACGCACGTCCGCACTGTCCGGAGGTCAAAAAAGAGTCCCAAAAAAACAACCTTTAATAAACTACATCTTTGTGGTACCTCAATCAGGCTTGCTATTTTTTATCCTACACAAAATTATAATATAACAATGACCTTGAAATGATCCTGACCCTAATGCCCTTGGACATCTTTATCAAGACGGCGGCCATCAATAGCGTCTACAGTGTGATAAACACTGGGAAGTGGAAACAACATCCTAGAAGACCCGGTCACACTAGGGTAACGAAAATCATCGCCCTACAGCCATTGAATATGAGGTCAGACCACATGAATGGGGTCTACAATTTTTTCGAAGAACCATATATAGTCAGCTGCGATCCTGACATATATGAACAAATGGAACACCTCCATTACTTAACAGAGGCTTGGTTTAATACACCGATGAAACTAAAAACTAAAGTCCTCTAACTGGGGCTTACTTAGTTAAGACAAGTAGTGTAACTTTTTGCAGGACACTTTCATCTAAGGAAACACAAGGGCATTTACAATGGATCCATAACATGCAGGCGTTGGGGGAAGAGGAGAAACAACAACGCAACACACGCAAAAGATAAAGCCTATTTGGAAACATACATAGCGGGAATCCTCTTCCGCATGAACATCTTGGAAGGAATCTACTAAACCTAGTAAAGGGCAGTGGACTTCTGTAACAAGAGAGGGGTGCACAATAAGCCAACAGGCTGCAGTGCAAACATGGTGGAAAGTCCAATGCTGTCTTAAACCAAACAGCATAACAAATTGTCTATGTATTTATACCTTCCACTGCAAAGCCTTCTAGCCGCGAGGCCGTAGGCAACCGCCTACGCCTAGCTATGCTACTGATGCTTGGAATATATAAGTTTTTCACAATTCGCAAGTCCCAGGTTATCTACTAAAGCTACGGTTTCTTAGGACTTTCGGTCGGCTGAAACCGAACGATTTACATTCGTCCAATCAAATCTTTACTTGATATGTGTTTTATTTAAAAGCGTATTCCGGTATGGAAACCAAACCGTCGACAATAGGCAAATCATATACTGAATCCCTTCCACCATCTTGCTATGTACTCCCCAAAATTCACCGCTGCAACAAGCCCGCATATTCAAACAGAACCTTGTCAGAGGCTCCTGACTTACCCCGCTTCCGTCTGCCGTCCGCCGTGTCGGACGGCGACGAAATCTCACCTCAAATATTTCCTATGCTTTTAATTCCCTATGGTCGGCCAGTTGGTTTCGACTCCTGTATATAATTTGGGCAAACGTAAATCGCGTCGGTTTCTGCCGACCGACAGTCCTAGAAAACCTTAAACGACATATACAGGTGATTCAAATCGATCACGAAACTTAAGAGCGGTGATTCTTACTTGACAAAATAAGGGTAGAGCTTCATATAATTTTTTTTCAAAATGTCATTCGTTTTCGAGTTCAAGCCGTCAAAGTTCAATTTTATTTTGGTTTTTCACCATATTGCATTTATTTTTTAACCAATCCAGTTGATATTTGCAACAAATCGAGCTTTGCAGATTCTAAAATTTTAAGACCAAAGTACTTTAAGTACAGAGTGCACTTTACCTGAAACTTAAAATTTATTTACATCATAACTTTTTATTTTGACAGATATAAAGCTGGGGGCGCCATTTTATGGACAATCAAAAACTTAAAATTAAGGTACTTTTTATTAAAGTCGATAAACCCCACCGTTTAGGCACCAATAGACATCAAGTTTTCATCAATTTCAATCAATTACCTACATAATATAGGGTGTCCAGTAACCTAACCGACAAACTTAACCAAACGATTCTACAACAAAATAAGAAAAAACTTTATATAAACCTATGTCCTAAACGTCTTAGTTTTTGAACTACGAGTGTGTTAAATATTAAAAAAAAACTTTTTAATATATTTAGGACATATGTTTATATGAAGTTTTTGTCTTATTTTTTTGTTGTAGAATCGTTTGGTTAAGTTCGTCAGTTGAGTTACTGGACACCCTGTATGTATGTAGGTAATTTGATTGAAATTGATGAAAACTTTGATGTCTATTGGTGCCTAAAGGGTGAGGTTTATCGACTTTAATAAAGAGTACCTTATTTTTAAGTTTTTGATTGTCTATAAAATGGCGCCCGCAGCTTTGCGATATCTGTCAAAATGAAAAAGTTATGATGTAAATAAATTTTAGTTTTAGGTAAAGTGCCCTCTGGCGGTATTTAAAAAAGTACTTTGTCTTAAATTTTTATAATCTGCAAAGCTCGATTTGTGTGCCAAATATCAACTGGATTGGTTAAAAAATAAATGTAATATGGCGAAAAAACAAAATAAAAGTTGAACTTTGACGGCTTGTAACTCGAAAACGAATGACATTTAGAAAAAAAATTATATAAAGCTCTACCCTTATTTTGTCAAGTAGAATCACCCCTTAAGTTTCGTGATCGATTTTGAATCACCCTGTATATCAAAAAGTTAAGGCCGTTCTGGGGTCTTTCTTTGTCATTCGTCTAATTAAAACTAGAGAATCCTGATTAAAAAAAAATATATTGAGCTAATTTTATATTTTAGCGAAGAAAAATTAATAATTCAACTGGCAAAAGACGACGATATACAATGTTTTACAGAATTCATGGATATTGGGCCTTCTTATATTAGCAACGACGTGGAAGTTGGTGAGCTTGACTGCAGGTACTTCTTTCCTCCCGATTATAATACGCCCGAAGCAGAGATTATCACTTTCTTGAAGAAGAAAACCAAAAAGAAAGGTAAGGAAAATATATTGGCGTAGATAATATTTTCAAATGACTATACCGGGTGACAACAAAATTACTATCCAGGAATTTATTTTCTTCAGTGCAATCATATAGTTTTCAAATTCAGGGACCTAAATTGTATCACTAGATGCCAATTTTAGATATAATAGCTACCTGTGTATTACTTCCGGTTTAACCGGAAGTAATATAAACTTTGATATTTTAAATAGAACACCCTGTATATTTTTAGGATTTGAATTCTACAGGTCATTCCTGATATAAAACCTTTAATATATTCATAACCTAACTCTTTTGGTTTTGGAGAAAATGGCGTTTAAAAATGTCCAAACGACAGCACATTATGCAGTTTTATGGGAAAACAAATGAACATCACAAAAATTTAAAATGCTTAAAATAGTTACTTTAAAAAGACTCTACCTTGAGAGACCATTATAATACTACTTCCGGCTTAGCCGGAAGTGCTGTAAAATTTGAACTTCCAAGTATGATAACCCTGTTAATTTTAATGGAACACCCTATATATTTTTTAATATTTCAATTCTTTAAGCTATTCCTGATATAAAACCTATGATAAACCCATAACCTATCTTTTTAAGTTTTAGAGAAAACAGTGAACCTGTTTATTGTGAGCTCCGAACGACCTCACAATAAACAGGTTCATCGCATGGACTGTTTTTGGCCCAGTCTATTACCCCTTCTGCCCCCAGAAAAATCCAAGTTTTAAAAGCAAATCCTCTGTTTGTATTTTTTTGTAAATTAGATCAAATTTTATCGACAAATTCCAACTTTCAGCTAAAAATATATTCCTTTTCCGATAATTAGAGGCATCTGAAAATTTGGCATAAAAAAATTGTGAAATGAAAAAAATTTTAACCGGCTATAGTTTTTAAAAAATCATAGATATTATCCTAAAATTTGGAATTTGTCGATGAAATTTGGTTTAATATTCGAAAAAAATACAAAAAGGGGATTTCAAAAATCAGCTTTTTTCAAAATTTAAATTTAAAATGTTCTTTATCAAAGTGTTTCTCTTAGGGTCACTAGCATCTGGTAAAAATTTGGTTTCTAGATATAGTCATTTTAAAATATTATCTACGCCAGTTGGGAAAATATTATAGATGGGTCTATATTTAATTCATTCTGAAAGCGATGCCGCCAAGTACACAAAAAATGATAAAGTAAACAAACCTTTTGAATGCACAGAGCCTGATTAAATATTTTAGATAAATAATAAAATATATATTGCTAAAACACGTATCACCTACTTACAACACATTCTCTGATTTTGCCTCTGTACTACTATAAAACCGGTGGCACGTGGCGTAGTACTAGAAACTCGTCGGGTTAAATATTTTTTGCTGCAATAAATCATTGTTCACAAAATGGTTTCTTTACTTTATCATTTTTTGTGTACTTGGCGGCATCGCTTTCAGAATGAATTAAATATAGACCCATCTTTACAAGTTGTTTTACACTTACAGACAAAAGCAACTTTTTGATTTACCCCAGTACAGAAAGATATAAAGCAAGCTAAGTTTAATTTTTATAAAACCTCGTACATTTTTATGAACTAATTTACAAAATTCTAGATTTTAAAGTGGAGTTTTTTTTGTGGAAAAATTAGCATAATGTAATATTTGTCACATTATTTTAAATCAACAGTTTAAAAACCTGTTTTCTTTAGAACATGTTTAATATCTTTCAGGTAAATTTGGTAAATTTAAAATTCCACAAGATCAACAAGAAGGTGATGCTCAGTCGGCCATTACCGGTACCGAGGTAGATGTATCGGTTGCTGATCTAAATAGTGAACATACTGGAGAAGGAAAATGGGGAAGAGACTGTAATTGGTGACGATGTTAATAACGAAGATCAAGAGAGCGATGAAGAAGGAGATGAGGGTGATAAAGAGGAAGAAAATGAGAGGCAAAATGAGGAAGGAATAGAGGGTGTAGATAAGGCTACTTCGCCTTCAGCTGAACCATAAGTTCTTTTTAAAAGCATTGTTTATTTGGATGCAGTTTTGAGTATAGATTATCGAATCTAATTTTTAATAATATACCTATTATTACTAAGGATAGAAACCACTATAGAGTGGGGAACAAAAAAATTATTTATATCCATAATTAAAAGAGTGCTGGGAGTTTTGACAAAAAAACCTTGTTAAATTGCACAGTATACTTATATTTAGGGTACTAAATCACAAAATAATAAATGATTAATCGTAGTAGCACAAGAAGAAAAAGTATTGTAAAAAAACGAAAAAAAAACGTATTTATTACATCCAAGGCATCAAGAGGTACTTCCACATAATATTCTACAGTTTTTGCTTAAAATTAGTGTATAGAATTAATAAAGTACCCAGCAAACACTATTTGCCGGCAATGTACATTTTTCATATTGGCATTGATGGTAAAGCATTGGCAATTGGTGGCAATATTATGCCAACATCTTATACGCATTAAAAAGTCAACCCTAAATAAACACTTAATTGCCAATAAATTTTACATGCAGGCGAATTGCCGGCAAGCATACAAAAATGGCGGCATACCAATCCTGATTAAATAAAGCACGCGTTTTTGTTGCAGGCAAATAAATATTGGATTTTTGAAGGCAAACCTTCAACGCATATTCATACTTTTAAACCATATTATTAACATTGGTATTTAACTAACATTAAAGCAATTTTTTGATCTGTTTTATTTATAATGGCAGCTAAACAACATTATTTTATGTTTTTTACATAATTTAAAGGAAATGGCCTTTTCATAACATTTTATTATTAAAAATCATGCAAATAAAAATTAGGTCAAACAAAATGTTTATTCTGTATTTTGGAGCGAATAAAAATAAAATGATGGTAAAATTAGCTACGTTAATTTCGACCGAAGGTGACCGCTTTGTGCATTTGTTTTCTACGTGGTTTTCTAGCTTTTTAGTTTCTTTTTTAAAGAAAAGAGTTTTTAATAGACATAATTAAATGTATTCATTACCTAATAAGTGTGTGTTGTGTGATTAATTGGTGATGGCTAGTCGAGAAGGCAAGATATTCAAGTAGACTGTTAGGAGCTGTAAACATTTTGTTTAAAACTTTATTAAAAGTTTTAAAGACGTGTTAATAAAAAATATTATATATATTTAATAGTTTTTTTGACATACCGATAGATGGCGTAATGGACAATAAACTACTACGTTTCTGCAATATCTTCGCTTTTTATCGTCTAAACCGTACCCATTAGACAAAAATAATTCGAGAGCGGTCTGCGGTAGGTGATCTCACTTAGCTTTGAAAGAAATATCTTCGGCTAGTGTAAAAATCTGCATCTCCAAGTTGGACAGTGTTCCGAGAGATGGTACTTTGCATTGCAAGGAAATTGCATGCAGTAAGGAGTTTTTTCCTATTTTAATTTTCAAATAAAATATCGCATCATTTTAGCTTTTAAAAAAAGTATATGCGACAATTTTCGTCAATAAGACGTCAGCTTGCTGCTTGGGAGTATATCTGCATTTGCCCACTTTCGTGTCTTTTTGTTATCTTTTTGCCAATAACTTATTAATGATGGATGCCATCATCTTAAACGCATTTTTTGCCAATAACTTATTAATGACGGATGCCATCACTTTATCTGCAACACGTGGCCTAATAACGGCCAATTGCCCACTTTCGCGTCTTTTTGATACCTTTTTGCCAATGCCTTGCCATTAAAGAGTGTTGGCAATGCCAGTAAATTAAATGTACAACGCCGGCAAAAAATGTTATATGCGTACCCCAGTCATCTTAGTCAAATTAAAGGGTAAATCTCGGAATCTCACCAAATAAGCTAAATATTTGTACATACCTTTATTTTGATACAAAAATATTCTCCTAAAATCCCCTATGATATCGTGTAAGGAACTCGAAATATGACAGGTCAAATGTCAAAAAATCAGTTTTTGCGAATATCTCCTTTCTTTACTTTTAATAGCATTTATATTTATTATACAACTTATAGAACACAAAATTCTTTACAACTTTGATTTCTAAGCATTTTTCGTCATACAAACGGATCCGATAATAGAGGGCGCAGGGTGTAAAGCACTACTGTATGTACATACCTTAGCACGCAATTAATCGTGATTTTTAGTCTAATATGTCATCTTTTACTTAAGCGTTTGCTAAATATCACGATTGATTGCGTGCTAAGGTATGTACATACACTAAAGTACTTTACACGCTATGCCCTCCATTATCGGATCGGTTGGTATGACAAAAAAATGCTTAAAATCAAATTTATAAAGAATTTTGTGTTCTACAACTTTTATAATAAATATAAATGCGAATAAAAGTAAAGGAAACGAGATATTTGCAAATAACTGATTTTTTGACATTTGACCTGTCATATTTCTAGTTCCTTACACGATATCATAGGGGATTTTTAGGAGAGTATTTTTATACCAAAATAAAGGTATGTACAGATATTCAGCTTATTCCGTGAGATTCCGAGGTAAAAGTCTAAGTTAATTGGGCTGAAGAAGAACAAAAATTGTATAGTTTCCTAAAATAAACGATGTAACCTGATAAATTAAAGGTGTTTTATTAAATTTAGTCGTTAATTGATATTTTTATCTTATAAAAGACATAAATTTAGTATTGCAGAACTAAACATGAAATATAAATACAGGGTAAATAAAAAGTTAGCACAAAATCGAAAAATTTTGGTAGCTCTGCCTGGCTATCCAAATAAATTACCATGGTTTAACTTCCAATAACTCCTTCTGATGATTTCCTTAAGCCACGTACAGACTTGGATACAATCGGCGAAAACATTTGTTGTTCGCTGACTGTTTGCACATCGGTCGGCCGACTTGTTGCGAACGCCATGGCAACATCCGTGGGCGTTTTCATCCAAGGAATCGGCAAGACGCCTATTTTTCATTTAATATGAAAAACATCGTGCAGGTTTGTACGAGCTTTAAAACTAGTGTAGACGCGAAACACTTGTATCTGCAAATGTTGGCCAACTTTGTTGCTGAAATTTTTTTGAACAAGATACAGTTGGCCGACAATGTTGTCCCGATTGTATCCAAGTGTGTACATGGCTTAAGACTGACTTATATGACTGATTCTCTACCTACATTTTTAGGTTAAAACTATCGGCACCGTCATTTAACACTTATTTTCATTTTTACTTACTCATAACTTCTCGTACCTAGCCACGAAAGATCCTTGACGTAGACAGTTACCATATATGTCCTAATACTGTTAATTTCCACACACTTGCTGCATCTTTAATAGATTCTGACACAGTATAAGTACCTACAACCGTTTATTTTTATCCTATTAGTACTTTTATGTTAATTAGAAGTCAATATTTGGTTGCGAAATTTACTCATAGAAATGTATTTAATTTTCGACATTTTAGGTTTAAAAATAACTTGGATAATGGATATAAAATGGAGATACACGGCCAATTATATTAGATAAATCAATATTTAATAGCAAGTTGAACAATATCGAAAATACGTTAAAAACAGGACTTATTGCCTAAATTTGTGTTTTATTAATTTATAATAAAATTTTGAATAAATATAATAAAAACATACGGTGATTATTCTTAAGTCAGCACTATTGCTAACATCCCCATATAACATTTTTTGCCAGCAAGGCATTGGCAAAAAGGTATTCAAAAGACATCAGAATGGGCAATTGGCCGTTATTGGGCCACGTGTTGCATAAAATGTGATGGCATCCATCATTAATAAGTTATGATGAAAGAAATGCGTTTGACATCATTAATAAGTTATGCTGAAAAAATGCATTAAGGATGATGGCATCCATCATTAAAAGGTTTTGGCAAAAATATGCCTTTTAGATGATGGCATTACATTATTTATTTCCTAAGGACAATAAAATGCTTTTTTACCGTCCAGGGAACTAAAATGTGCATAAATAATGCACATGCATAATGTGTGTTTATGTACAGGGTGTCCCATATAAAATTAAATACTATAATTTTGGAAAAACCATAAGAGATACAATAAAAATACTAAAAAAAAATCATTTCACTGAACAACTTCTACATTTAACTTCTTCTTGTATCTCTTATGGTTTTTCCAAAGTTATAGTATTTAGTTTTATATGAGACACCCTGTACATAAACACACATTATGCATGTGCATTATTTATGCATATTTTAGTTCCCTGGACGGTAAAAAATGCAATTTATTGTCATTAGGAAAAAAATAATGTAATGCCATCATCTAAAAGGCATATTTTTGCCAAAACCTTTTAATGATGGATGCCATCATCCGAAACGCAATTTTTTCATCATAATTTATTAATGATGGATGCCATCATCCGAAACGCAATTTTTTCATAGTAACTTATTAATGATGGATGCCATCACATTTTCTGCAACACGTGGCCCAATAACGGCCAATTGCCCATTTTGATGTCTTTTTGATACCTTTTTTGCCAATGCCTTGCCGGCAAAAAATGTTATATGGGTCCTTATTATTGGAGTTACAAAGTCGGTTAACTTAGTACAGTAGTACTTTTTCCGCTGATTAACGTGCTGCCAACCGAAAAAATTGTTTTATGGAACACCCTGTATAATATATCACCATTCGAAAGATCCAATAAAGAGCTTTAGAAAAATTCCACCTGTGTTTTATCGAATAATGTTGATGCGATATACAGTGTGCTTTATTTAAAAATGCCAGTTTACTATAAAATTCCTGAGGATGGCCATATTTCCGAAACTATTAAAAATTGGATATATTACATGTGTACTTTTTTAAAGCTCTTTGATGGATCTTTCGAAAAGTGGTATAATATACAAGTGTTCCATTTAAAAAAGTACACTTTTTGCAATAAGTCGAAAACCCGATATTTTTATTTTTGGACAAACCACGAAGGCTTAAAGCCTAAATACTAACGTACCGTGGGTGTCTTAAGCGAGGTAAAAGGGAGTTTGTTGACACGGGACTTAAATACTTGAAGATTTGGGGGAAAGGAAAGACCTCCGCGGGCAGCAGGTTCCACAATCTAGAAACTCTACGGATAAAAGAACGAACAAAGTAAGAAGTTCCGGGCCTGTCCAGTTGGACCGTATAGGGATGCATACGCGCGGAACCACGAGTTTCTCTGTTGGGAACCGTGAGTGGAGGAACTATACTGGACAATTCTTCAGAGCAGAAGCCATGGAAGTACCTATAAAAAGCGATGTTTTTCTGTTGGCACGTTAATCAGCAGAAAAAAACTTTACTAATTTGACCAACTTTGTATTTCTAATAATAAAGAAATTAGCAATATATATTAACAAGTATTTTCTTCGATTTCGGTATATCTAAAATACGTGCGAATATACTAATCAAAACTAAATACTACCAGTTTTTGTTGAAAAACTGCGTTAAACTAGAATAACTGATAATTTGCCTTTCATTAGATAGAATGATCAAAAAGGTTTAAAAAATAAAACACCTAGCTTGACAAACGTTTTTTTATTTAGTTATTTAAATGATTATTGTTTACTATACATATATTTACAAGTTTTGTTTTGCGTCACTGGACCTTAATAGTAATTATCACGATCATTTTACAAAATTTACATATTTCTACAGGTATTCTACGTCGCTTATCTATTCCTATATAATTAAACGAAAAGGCAATAATTAAGTACAATTTTCACATACCTATCGTTAATTGATTAACTTACGTTTTTCTTTAATGTGGATTTTCCTATAATATAACACAGCCATTTAAATACAGTACTTTATAATAACTAAAAAAATATATCTTTATCAACTAAATAAAAATCAGTTTATAGAGGGTGACTTAAAAATCGATCACGAAACTTAAGGGGGTGATTCTACTTGACAAAATAAGGGTAGAGCTTCATATAAATTTTTTTCAAAATGTCATTCGTTTTTGAGTTACAAGCCGTCAAAGTTCAATTTTTATTTTGGTTTTTTCGCCTTATTGCATTTATTTTTTAACAAATCCAGTTGATATTTGGCACACAAATCGAGCTTTGCAGATTCTAAAATTTTAAGACAAAAGTACTTTTTCTAAATATCGTCAGAGGGCACTTTACCTAAAACTTAAAATTTATTTACATCACAACTTTTTATTTTGACAGATATCGCAAAGCTGGGGGTGCCATTTTATAGACATACAAAATCTTAAAAAATAAGGTACTCTTTATTAAAGTCGATAAACCTCACCGTTTAGGCACCAATAGACATAAAAGTTTTCATCAATTTCAATCAAATTGCCTACATACATACAGGGTGTCCAGTAACTCAACCGACAAACTTAACGGGGCGATTCTACAACAGAAAATACGAAAAAAAAATAATTTTTTTTTAATTCTTAACACCTCGTAGTTTAAAAACTAAGACGTGTAGGACATATCTTTATATGAAGTTTTTTACCTATTTTTGGTTGTAGAATCATTTAGTTAAGATTGTCGGTTGAGTTACTGGACATCCTGTATGTATGTAGGTAATTTAATTGAAATTAATGAAAACTTTGATGTCTATTGGTGCCTAAACGGTAAGGTTTATCGACTTAATAAAAAGTACCCTATTTCAGAGACAACAATGAGACGAGCAACTAAATGTAAATAAATTATCCGAGAGAGAGATAGCTGCTGGGCCTTCCTTGTCTGTCTTCAAGGAAGGCAAACGCAGATGGCGCGTGAGTCGATTTTATCGTTTGCCCACCAAATTCAAATTATATAGCTGTAGCTGCCCTTAGTGTTAGGTACTTGTTTTTGTTTCCTATTAATATAAAATATTGGGGTTTAGTTCAATAATTACACACCCCTTATTAAAAATGTCATTTATTTGGTTTTTATAAAGATTTTTTCTTACAGATAACCATGTCAATATTACCTTAAATTAATTGTTGAAAAGCACAAATTTAATATATACACTGTGATCACTAATAAAAGTCAATATTCAAAGTCCAATTAAAGATCAAAAACCACGAAACACACTATAAATAACAGAAAATGTAAACAAACTGTCCAAACAAATCGGCCATTGAAAAATATCAAACACAAATATCGATTGACATTTCGTCGTGACTGCCTGCGGCAACGTTGTCAAATTAAAAATATTCGATTTATGGTATATTTTCTTTCTCTTAATTAGATGTGAGCCAAAAAAGGACATTTAAGTTTACATGCAAAAATTGTAAGCAACTTGGCAACCAGGGCAAAGCGATGATTGCTCCATCTACGATAGCCTGCCATGATGAAAGACAAAGACATATTTATTGGAACTTGAGTTAAACCAGAAAGAGATAAAGACAATGGACAAATTGTTAGGACCAGTTACTCGTCTCATTCTTGTCTCTGCCTATTTATTAAGTTTTTGATTGTCTATAAAATAGCTTTGCGATATCTGTCAAAATAAAAACTTATGATGTAAATAAATTTTAAGTTTTAGGTAAAGTGCCCCTGGCGGTTTTTTAAAAAAAGTACTTTTTTCCTAAAATGTTAGAATCTGCAAAGCTCGATTTGTGTGCCAAATATCACCTGGATTATTATAATATGGAGTAATTTATTATAGTATACTTCATAAAGTTTTAAAAAAGTAACATTTCTTGAACGATGCTTTTTTACACTTTTTTTAAATTGGTATTTTGTTTTAGTTTTAACCAGATTTTTAAAATATTTTATGCAATGTAACAGTAAACACGACACTAACTAAACCAAAAGATCAAGTTACCGTAAATTCCGCAAATATTTTTTTTTAGTTGAAGCCACCTAATTTAAAAAGTTATTAGTTTGCGTACAAATTTAATAAAAATTAACAATAATTATGCATTCGCACGACTAAAAGATTGAAATTATAAAATATTAGTAGTCCAATAACTCAACCAAGAAACTTTAAGAAGTGAGTCTACAGTAAATAATAAAAAAATCTTCTTATGAACACAAATTATCAGAATACCCAGATGCGAAACTAAGCGTGTTCGTTGAAATCTCTCACCACTATCGTCCCTCCCACTGCGTGGTGGATATACACCCCACGATTTAGTACGTGACCTAATGCTCATCTAGGTGTCAGTTAGTCCCATACTTTTGTTGGTATAGAACGTGAGCATGAGTTAGTTAATTGTGTTTAGTTGTTTGTGAACTTTTATGTTTTTATTATTAAAGTGTTAGTATAGTGTCTTGTTAAATTTTTTTTACCGTTTAATATGGGATATAAATGTGTATATTTATTCTGTTCCTCCATCACCGGGAGCGGATCACTTTTTGGATTCCCAAAGGACCACTATTACTTTAAGACTATTTAACATAAATACAAACCTTTAACAAATTACTTAGATATGTTACTAAAGTTATTGATATTAATCAGTATGTGCCAAACCAGAGGAAAATGTTTTTTTATTTATAGCCGCACTGCCATTTAAAAGGCTATATTTCAAATTTAAAAATGAGGTGTTTTTTCAGTATTTAAAAAACTACATACTTCCAAATTAAAAAAAAACAAATTAATTAGGTTTGGGTATTACTAAGGCAACATCTCCATTACTTTAAAAGATTGCGTCGGGGTTTCTTTAGAAACTTGTGTTACTCGGCTTTCAATTACTCTGTTTCAATCCCCAGTTACACAACACAATTAAGCTAAAAACGGAATACCATTAATTAATTTAATAAGCAGTTTTTAGGCAAGGTTTTTTTTTAATGGCTTTCTGTTAAACATTCTAAACCCCCATTAGTTTAATCCTTTTAAAAATGTTTTCAGCAACCAGGTATAGACATTTTATTACAGGTTGATCCAAACGTGACATCTACTAACAATATTTTACCGTTCAAAGAATGGGTAAAATTTTTAGATTGTAAATTCCCAATTAGTGTATTATTCTTTGGTTCCGTTTTCAACACATAAAAAAGCTGCATAATTAGTTACTATAAAAGTCTATCTCTTCTTAGCGCCTTGGTGCGGTTTAACCTTTACAAATTTAAAATATTACGATCCATACATTGGTGCAGATGTTCCATTTATTCTTTCTGAAGGTCATAGAAACAAGTAAGCGTAATTTGCCGCACTTTCGCATCTGTATATTCTGATAATTTGTGTTATGAACATTATGCCCTAAACGTCTTGGTTTTTACAAAACGGGTAAAAAATTATTTTTTTAAACTTTTATAGCAATTTAGAAATGTATTTTTTCTTTGTATGTCAAAAAATGTCTTCTATAAAATAGAAGACTTCTTATGTTAATAGGTATAGTTTTGTTCATATTTTTCATTATAGAATCAACCCGTAAAGTTTGTGGGTAGAGTCACCCTGTATATATGGTCGTAGAAAAATATATTATACAACACACGCATAAAGTGCCTTTATTTATTTATAGGTTTATCACACTCGCCTTACGTCTCGTGCTGTCAAAACTATCATTTGTAAAAAAAAAGTATCACTTTATGCACTCGTTGCACAAATTACTATTTTTATCTTTTAAGCAACTGACTTTTACAATATTTAATCAATTAACAAATGTGGTTACGAAAAAAAGGAAATTAACATATAATGGTGTAATTTAATGGCAATGAAACCAGATGCCAATTAGTAATCATTATCAAAAATAAATATCTAAAGTTTAAAAAGTATAAACATACAATGCCCATTAAAGTAGCTTGAAATTGCCAAATGACCCAAATTGACATCGTCATTTATAAATAATCTAGTTTATTTATTAATGCGATCATAATTAATTTTGCTGCAAAAACTTGTTGCAATTGTAATAAATGTATAAATTTTTCAATTTTTATAATCCAGTGTAATCAACTTAAATATATTAGTGTTCATAAAACAATGAAGCTAAGAAAGAAGAAAGAGGCTCTGATAACCTTAAAAACATTTCTTTGTCTGTTCCGATTTAAAAACCTTTTTTCATTTACTAAAGATTTGTTTTGAATTTTTTTCAATTTTTTGACGTGACAACGTCTTATAATTCGATGAAGCCGGCTGCACGCTGCACGCACCAAAAAACATGAATCATGCGGCCTTACCTCGCTCTGAGGCGTTCCATTTAAGGCTTAAAGTGCAAGCGAGAGCGCGGAACTAGCGACAAAGAGACACAATAGGCCTCCGCGTTCGACAGCATTCGACATCTGTTTCACTACTACTTGAGTGAGCGGTCCGCGTGGACAGCTGCTATACAATAATACATTTCCATACATGTTTTCGTCAAGTATGAAGTGCATTGGTGTCAACTGTTTATAGCAACCATAATTGCGGCGATAAAGGTAATAATTCTTTCAATAGAGACATTTTGCACCTCTTAAAATAACAGACGTTTTTGGCCTCCTTATGGTTATCGTTATTAAACATAACGATTACGGCAGCAGTTTAAGACAGAGATTTTGCAGCCTCTTTTAAGAAATTTATCTTGCGTCTGCGCTTTCGACACATAACCCTATTTTTGCCTGTGGTTCACCGATTTTAAAGTTAACGAAAAATCAGTATTTACTTTTATTCTTCATAAGATATAAATTGATATTTAAATATATGCAAACACTTCTGTTGATTTCGTTTTTTAAAGTAGATGCAATCAATACAGTATAAGCAAAACACAAAAAGTAAGGTTAAGTTTGGTAGTAGAATAAAAAGCAAGTGTGCCAGATTGTAACATCTAAATTAATTACTGATTTAGAATATCCGTAAAAGTGCAAGTCCGTTTGAATTTCTTAACACTATTTGATTTTTATTACTGCTATAGATTTTTCGCTAATTAGAGCCTTTGTATAAATGATGTTTTTATTAATACGGCAATAAAATTTTAACCTTTAAAATAATTGATATTAAAATTTCTACAATCCGGCAATCACTGCAATATTTATTTCATGCAATAAAAATAGGTTAGTCACTTCTTTTCTTGCAACAACTCTGCAATTTTGGTGTTTATTTTAAGTGATTTTACCACTAAGACCAGGGCCGTATCAACTGTTTGAGGCGCCTTAGGCTAGAATTCCCGAGCGCCTATTTTCCACCAAAAAATTTTGAAGAGCAAAAAAAAACAAGGTCCTTTCCTCCGTACCACCTATTTTATGCCAGACGCCTTACTTCACCACAGAATTAATATTTTGACAAGCAAAACAAAAAAAAAAGGTCATTCCCTCCTTTTTCGCCTATTTCATTACAAAGCACCTTATTCACAAGAATAATTTGTCACCAAAAATCGCCACTTAACCTAAACTTTATTAAAAACTCCCATGTCTAGTGCCTATTACTCCCCTGTCTGGCGCCTATTTTTCATGGCGCCCTAGGCTGTAGCCTAATCAGCCTAATGGATAATACGGCCCTGACTAAGACTTACAAATTTAATACTATACAATTAACTGTGAAGAGCGTTAAGTTTTATATTTATAAAAAAACTTTCACTCTGGAAAAACACTTTAAGTACCTAGTTAATGTTTTATGACACACAAGACGTCTTTTAACAAAAATTTAGAGACATTTTAAGAACTCTTTTAGGTTAGGACTAAGGGGGACTACTTCAAATATTTTAACTTATATATTATTTTACGGTTTTTAGGGCAAGTAATCATTTTACTCGTAACAAACAGGGAACAATTAACACAAATTTTCAAAAGTCTGAGACAATTAAATAATTTTAAAAATAAAATAAAAATAAATAGTTAACGATTTTTATAGTTTATCCAAGCAAACATTTAAATGGTTCACCTGAGTTTGGCTATAAAAAAAAAACAAGAAAACAAAAGTTACTAGAATGTGACTGACATTTGTCACCCAGTGATCGACTTGTAGCTTTTATGTGGCTTAAAAGATGATATTTTCTAATAAAATCGTATGACCAAAAACTAAGCTACCGTTACACATGAGACGTACGAACGCCCTACGGCACTATGCCCTACGCGATATGTAGATTTTAAAACTCCCTCCCTTCATCCATCGTGACTTATTTATCAGCCAACTAAACAATAGCTTTGTTCGCGCGGTCTAGTAATGAACATGATTCTGAACCAGAACCGAACTGGTTTAGAATTGTTTTAAAGCGCATGTCATGCAGTTATTTATTAGTTCGGAATTTTTATTTACCGCGAACGATTTTCTATACAGCTGAGGATGTATTCTAACCTAGCCTTTTGGTTAGGATTTTTCATGGTTAAATTGGATACTATACAAAAAAAAATTAAATTCAAACAAAAAGGTAAATTGTTATACTGTCGAAAGCCACTCGAGGTCTCTCGGCGGAAGACGAGGGATTCCTGCCTCCTCTCGTTTTTAACATAAGTATGTGTATTTACCTAAAGATAAAATTCAAATAACAAGAAATGGTAAAATCTTGTAAAATTGTCTATATTTTTAATTAAATCTTTATTTATTTTATTGCATACATACATTCATATGGAATACAATTAAAAATCCTTTGTTTATATACGCTTAGAATCACAAAAATTTTAAAAAAATTCAACAGGTATATTAACCCGCATAAAAGTGGCAGAAACAAATAAACTGTAATACAACGGTTTATTTCTGTACCACAAAAACAGAAAACAGCTGACCATGTCGACAATGCGCATGAAATTCCGAACTGAACCTTTAGTTCCAACAAAATCCCAGGACTGCTAATCAGGTTACGAACCGGTAACGAACTGATTCCATTGTAACCCGCGAACACAGAACTGGTTACTAAAAATTCAGATTTTACTAACCGCGAACGCTGCTTTTTTCACTGCGCATGCGAATAGTTCCAGAACCGGTTCAGAATCAAACCCGCGAACAAAGCCAATAAAATTTACTGATATTACTCCCAGAGCTAGTAATAGTCATAGCATGCTCATACGAAAATGTAAATTTTTGAAAGTTAAAAAAACAAAATAACTTGGAGCTGTAAGCTTAATCTTTTTAAATTTAGTTCATTTATAGTATGGTTTAAAAAAATTAACAGGCGTTTTCCGATGAGCATAAGTACCTGCCAGGCGAATTGAAAGGTGGCTGATTTGGATGGCCATATTTCCAAAACTATAAGAGATAGACATGTCAAATGTGTTATTTTCTTAAAGCTCTTTTTAAGATCTTTTTATTGGTAATATAATACACAGGATACCTTACTAAAAAAAATTCCACCCTATATATTATCACCAGTATCACCGTTAAAAAGATCTTTAAAAGAGCTTTAAGAAAATTTCACCTTTGACATGTCTATATCTTATAGTTTTGGAAATATGGCCATCCAAATCAGTCACACTTTTTAGTTCGCCTGGCAGGTACTTGTGCTCATCGAAATCGCCTGTCAATTTTTTTCAAACCTTACTATGAATGATCTAAATCCTAAAAAATCAAGCCTACAGCTCCTAGTTTTTTGTTTTTAATATTTTTAAAACTAAATATACAGGGTGATGATGTGCACGGCTGATGCCTGCCAGGTGATGATTTCCGTACTTGGCATGCTATGACTCATCACTATACAAAATTCCAGGTCTAACATTAATCGAAGGGTTCACTAGCTCTCCTACTATACAGGGTGTTCATTTGAAAACTTTCCACTCAAGTTATCTTCGAAACGAGACAGATTGCGACCGTCAAGATATCTATTGAGGGGACTCTGCCTTTAACCACCAGGGCCACCACCCCAAAATTCTTAAATGAGAAGGCGAGTCGAGTGATGCATCATTTTAAAGCTCCTGACGAGTACTTTATAACCCTAGAATATGAAGTCAATATCTTCACCTATTACAAAATGGCGGTACTTTAAAAATTACCTAAATACCTGATTTGGATGGTCATATTTCCGAAACTAATAAAGTTAGATGTACTTAATGTAGTATTTTCTTAAAGCTCATTTTAAAGATCATTTTAATGGTAAAATAATATACAGGGTTCTTAAATAAAAAATTATGTACTTTTTCTTCTACCCTGTATATTACTACCAGTATCACCATTAAAAGACCTTTAAAAGAGCTTTA
Source organism: Listronotus bonariensis (assembly GCA_014170235.1). Classification (NCBI taxonomy): domain Eukaryota; kingdom Metazoa; phylum Arthropoda; class Insecta; order Coleoptera; family Curculionidae; genus Listronotus; species Listronotus bonariensis. The sequence goes on along the minus strand of JACEGR010000904.1, from coordinate 104,975 downwards.
AGAAAACACCACATTAGGTACATCTAATTTTATTAGTTTCGGAAATATGGCCATCCAAATCAGGTATTTAGATAATTTTTAAAGTACCGCCATTTTCTAATAGGTGAAGATATTGACTTCATATTCTAGGGTTATAAAGTACTCGTCAGGAGCTTTAAAATGATGTATCACTCGACCCGCCTTCTCATTTAAGAATTTTGGGGTGGTGGCTCTGGTGGTTAAGGGGTTAAAGGGGCGCCGTCCAAATTTTTGTAAAAACGTTCCTCCTCAATAAATATCTTGACGTGTTTCGGCGATTTTCTCAAATCTGTCACGTTTCGAAGATAACTTGAGTGGAAAGTTTTTAAATGAACACCCTGTATAGGAATATTTGCATGGTCATTTTAAAAAGCTTGGATAGACTATAGTATATTTTTTACCTCAACTGGTTATGGAAAATTATCCTCATTAATTTACAAACTAGTTATTAATAACAAAGTTACTTAAACATGTTGACCCTGCGATTATATTCAACCTATTTGTACCATCAGATAAATACCATAATTATTCTTCATAATATTGACTTGCAAGTTGTTGTCATATGTTTTTGTTCCGCTAAACATATTTTTTTGTTTCATTTAAAAATACGCAAAATGGGAGGAAAAATACGTATTTTTTCCTTTAAATTTTCTAAATTATTTTGTTATTTTAACTATCAACGTTTAAAAATATTAGTATTACACTACCAGTTCTCTTGATAATCTTTTAACTATTTTATACATTTCTGTATCAGTCTCTTCTCATTCGTGATGCTATTATACATCAGTCAAAAATATTCAATTATTAAAAAATCCTAAAAACCTCTTCAAGAAGGCTTTGACATCCTCCGCTCGCCACCCTTATTATAAATACCAAACAAATTAAATACAGAAAGTGGACTAGTAGGTCCGCAGTTCGTAGAACCACCGCAATCAACAACATCTTGTGTGCTACCGGTGCTACTGTCGCTTGTTTCCTGACGAACGGCAATTGTCTTTGATTCACAGCCTACCTGCTTTTTCCTGTGTCAGCTCCTTGACCTTTTTCAATTGTTCCAAGGCCTCCTCGTAGGTTGGTAAGCCGGAAGCGATGGTGTAACTAGGTAATTCGGTTTCTGGGGTTCCTGCTTCTAAGTTAACTGACGTCCGAGTTTCTATAACTGTAAAAAAGAAAAGTGTTAATAAAATTTGTTTTTCAATTCCACAATTAAATTTTAGAAATAAATAGTAAAGAATTGAAATAAAACGTAGGGGATATCCGAGAAGCCCCGCCTAGTGGGTATCGCCATCAACTGTCCTAATTTTTAAACGCCACCTTGAATCGGTGCGATATATTATATTTTTACAATTTATTATTTGTTATTAATTATTATAATGGTATTTTATTAAGATTTATCAAAATATTAGATATGTCTTGTAAGGTTTTTAAGAAAAATTACAATTTTAAAGAAAAATTGCGTTCTCAGCCAAGACCGCCCAGAAAAAATTGCTGTGGCCAATGTGGCACAATACCATTTTTTTTTTATCTTTGGACAAACCACGAAGGCTAAAAGCCTAAATACTAACGCACCGTGAGTGTCTCAAGCGAGGTAAGAGGGAGTTTGTTGACACGGGACTTGAATACTTGAAGATTTGGGAGGGAAGGAAAGACCTCCGCGGGCAGCAGGTTCCACATTCTAGAAACTCTAGGGATAAAAGATCGAACAAAGTGGGAAGTTTGGGGCCTGTCCAGTTGGACCGCCTACGATGCATGCGCGGAACCACGAGTTTCTCTGTTGGGAACCGTAAATGGAGAAACTATACTGGACAATTCTTCAGAGCAGAAGCCATGGAAGCACCTATAAAAGCGATAAATCCCCCACAGCCCGACGATGGGCAAGAGAGGAAACCTTTCTGTAAGTGAAGGATCATTAATGAGACGAATAGCTCTCCTTTGAATGAGAATCAATAATGCTTAGGGTTCTGGAGGACGCCATGCCGTAGATATGAGAAAAATATTCCAAAGGAGGTCGGATTTGGGACACTTACAAAATGTATAAATTAGAAGGGGAAAATACTTTTTGGCTCGAAAGACAATGTGTTTATTACCGTAAATTTAGTATTTATAAGAATTTAAATGCATAGGACTTATAATAAATATTAGATAAGAAGGTATATGAATCAATTAATAAAAAAAGATTTTATAGTAAAAATAGTTTAATTGGTGGGCGGCCTTGTTTACCTTAGATTGGAAGGTGTTATCCAATCGTATGGGGCATCTCCGTCCATTGGTAGGCCCTCAATAAGGTTCAAGAGCAAAGAAAGAAAAAAGCAAACAAACAACAACTTTGATATTTCACTCATACTTATGATATGACCACCAAATTTAATTTTCTAAATTTCTCCGGGGGATGTTTTTTGCTCCTCCTTACCTACACAGAAAATTTTTTTTTTTTGTCATAGTTAGTTTCTATAGCTACTCTCCATTTCAGTTTTCTAAAAGGCTTTTGAATTGTTTTTTTATTTCTATTTCTTTTAATTAGGGTCTAAAATTTAACAAATAACTTATGCAGCTAGTAGTAGTCAACTGTAAATAAACAGTTAAAAAAAAATTAAACCGACTTTAAACTTCAAATCAATAATAAAACACACGAAATTTGTTTTTTTAAAAATCAGAAAAGAAGGTTGTAAATACCATATTATGGTATTCAAGTATAGAAGACTTTTGTATATTTAGTTATTAACATTGAGTAGTTTAGCACTATATGTTATTACCCGACTTCTTTTTTTTATTTCTTTATATTATTTTTAACTTTTTAGTAAGTTTTATTATTGATTTAAAGTCAGTTTATTTTTTTAACAGTTTATTTTTTTCGGTTTTTAGTTTATTATTATTACTATTAAATCGGTAAACATCATAGATAACCTGCATTTAGATCCGCAGTCGCAAGAAGCATTTTTCAGATTTTTACGATCTCGCGCAGTGGGTGGACGAACATGCGCACTTAAAAGCCGTGGCAAAGGATACAAACACCGGCACTCTGTACCCTTCTGTCCGCGGTCTGACCGTGACGCTGAAGCTGACGCTCATTAGCTACCGTACTTCTAACAGAAAACCAGGACGCCGTCGACAAATTCTTTCCGATAATGCGGATAGTCTGTTTGGCGCTAAGTGCGTTTACCCTCGATTTACTTGTGCACAAACGCGTTTTCGTCGCCCATAAAATGTTAACTTTTGTTTCGCGCAAGTAATATCATTGTCAATCCATCGAGATCAGCGGTAAACATGCACTAAAAACACACTTAAAGGCTAAATTTTGCTATTTAATAAAAATTATTATGGGAAATTATTAGGGAATTATGAGGAAGTATGGGAAATTTTTGGGAATTATATGGAAGTATGGGAAAGTATAAGGAAGTATGGGGAAGCATACGGCAGCACGGGGAGTATGGAGAGGTATAGGAAAGTTTGGGGAAATATAAGGAAGTATGAAGCAGTATGAGAAAGTATGGCGAAGTATAGGAAAGTAGGTATAAGGAATTATGCGGAAGTATATGAAAGTATGGTAAAAAACACTTCCTAGTACCTCTTTTAGTTCGGTGAAAAGGTTAATTTTGCCCGAAGATTATCGATTCTGAATTCGCTTCTTTATTATCGAGCATATTCCCTACCTATAGGCAGCTTTGCCGCACGAACAACGTACGGCAAAGAGAAAAAATAGGTCTAATACCTTTTCCACTCGCGATTCTGACTGATTTTTTATGGGATCACCACGGAAGTACACTCTTTCAAATAAAAAAATAATTTTAAAATCGGTCCACAAACGCCGGAGTAATCGCGTAACATACACACAAAAAAAAACATATCATTGAGCAAGGTTAGTTTATATTTATAAGGTTGCGACACATCCTCAACTTTTAGGCGGTTCGAGGTCGGGGACGCAAGGAAGGGCACTCCACGGAGAAAAGTTGGCAAGACTGGGTAAAATTAAAGCTGATGATGAATCCAGTGGCGTCTAGAATTTCCGCATTTCATTTTGCATTGTTTTGGAAGTGATATTTGTTGAAAGATGTAATTCCAAATGTTTTTTATTTAAAGTAAAAGAATTTACAACTTAATAATAATTAAAAACTGTTGTGTAAACGGTTGTTCTACTAATACAATAAACTGTATATCTCCGGCACTGAATTTCATGGCCGAAAAATGGGAGATGTGACGTCATAACACGTCAAAGCAATATGGTCGAATGTCGCGACCCTATATAGACCGACTTTGACCATTGGGAACCTCCTTGTTTTAAAATCGGTTAAAAAATAAATTTTAATTTTAACAGGCAAAATACCCAACATAAAAGGTTAATGTCTCCGTTATTATCAAGAAAAATGCATTAAATTTGTAAGAAATAATAAAAATACAGTTGCATTTAACAATGAATTCATAACACCGTTTCATTACCAGACCACAATAAGATTCTTTCTCATATTATCCCGTTTTTTAAACTTATTAAAATGTAACAGCATTAGCGTGAAATCCTCTTCCGTATCGTGTTGTTCCGTACAATGCTTAATTACCCAAATTATCTGTAAAACGAATTACCGTACGTTTAAATTGGAATAGGTTTTTAAAGAACATTGACCAGGTTCTTTACTTCTCATTGTTTAAAAACTTTAGGCCAAGCAATGCCGCAGTATTTTAATGCCTATAATTAAAGTTGTTATGGGAAAATTAAAAGAAAAAAACTTTCAATTGTAGAGTAACTTTTTTAGGTTAGTATACCACTAATAAAAATAGTTTTCTTTTATTTTACTATAAAAATGATTCTAAACAATTTTTTGTATACTCACAGAAAGAAAATTAATTGATAGTAGCAGGGGTTCCGAAACTTATTTGTAGTTTGACGCCCTTGGACACTTGAAATTTTCTCATGCATCCTTATTCCCGTAAAAAAAAGTTCTCTTCCTTTTCTTACTACATGCATTTTTAAAGACCAAAAAAAAATAAAAAGTCCCCCTTTCGTTTTTATTAAAGAGAAATATCTTGAATCTTCATTTTTCTTCTAATATATCTTCACTTCAGTTTTCTCCCATGAACACGCAACGCCCCTGGAAGAACACCGCAACGCCCCAGAACGTCGCGACGCACAGGTTGGGTATCCTCTGGCATGTAGGGTCCGCGCGTTTAGTAAAGAAGCCATCGACGTCTTTATTATCTACGCAAAATCTTCTGTATCTCTCTTTCAATCGCGGTTTCGAGGGCTTCGTATCGTTACCTATGAAGTAGGCATTTTAAGTTTTGATTTAAAAAATAAATAACATTTTAAATACGGGATGAGGGAATAACAGAAGATGAGAAAATGATGACGTCAGTGGTTTCTTTACTAAACGCGCGGACCCTAGTATTTGCTTGTACTCCATTACAGTTGTTTGTTATTGAGTTTTAAGTAAACTTTAAAAAACCCTAAAAATCGCTGAAAATCGAATATGTATTTAAGTGGAGTTTTTTGCAATTTACTCAAAACTAAAGTCCGATGAAGCAAAACGGACTTCGCATTCGAATTCAGGACATCAAAAAACATATAGAAAAGTTGGTCTTGGCAAAAGTATTGACAACTTTTTTGTGTGCTGGTACACAGGCCGGGGCACCGGAACATACAAAAAAGTGATCAGCTTTATTGACCAGGCCAACTTTTTTATGTTTTTATGCCCTGAATTCTAATCCGGAGTCCGTTTACCGGGGTATACACGGTCATGCAAACCTGAAACGCACTTGCAGGAAAGCAAATGTCAAATGAAGCCTTCGATACACACGATTCAGATGTACCTGTCAGTTCTGCGTCAGTTTTGACAGCTGGTGGCGTGATTAACTTAAACATAAGCGTGATTCAGCAAAAAGGTTTTTTTGTCAATGTATTAATTACTTTTAACTGTCCAAAAGCATGGATAACCTTGGTAGATATCTATAAAATAACGCAATATATCTTCCTGGCGCCAAAGAGCCATTTTGTTAACTCAAAACCAACAATATAACCCCATAAACGACTTCCCTAAACTTAAACGTTAACTGACGTGTCCTATACATGCACAAGTTTGCACGACGTGCGCCACGAAAAATCAAACTCGGACATCGAGTCGCATGACAAGCCATATGTGGCAGTTTTTTAATACGCACGATCAAATTTGCGCGCGATCTTTGGCTTTTTTGACAGATATGACAGTTTTGCATGATCGTGTATACCCAGATTTTTGCTTCTTACGCTTCAGTCAGTCACTTTTAAGTAAACTACGAAAAACCTCAAAAACTCGCTTAAGATCAAAAAATTTAAGTGGGGTTTTTCGCAGTTTACTCAAAACTAAAGCCTGATGAAGCAAAACGGACTTCGCATTCGAATTCAGGGCATAAAAACATATAAAAAGTTGGTCTTGACAAAAGTATTGACCACTTTTTTGTGTGCTGGTACACAGGCCGGGCACCGGAACAAACAAAAAAGTGATCAGCTTTTTTGACCAGGCCAACTTTTTTATGTTTTTAACACGCTTTTATTATTAACTTGGGTTGTAACTATCTATCAATCTATCCATCTGGCTGCCTATGTAACGGAATCTTTGAGCCTAATTTTAACCAACTTCCAGCTATTCGATTTCTTTGAAACTTTGCACACGTATTAAGGAAACATGACAATGCAATAATCTGCAAACAGTATCCCGTTATCTTTTTTGGATCGCCAGGAAAAAAAATTCCATTATATTATAAAAACAACACCTAGGATGCCATCTGTTGGCAACATTTCAAACTTTGCTATTAAATGAAGAAGAAATTTTTAGTTTTTACACAATTTGGTTAGTTGCACCATTGGTGTTCAATTTTTATGAACAATAAAAATTAATAAGTTCTTTTACACAATTGGGTTAGTTGCACCATTGGTGTTCATTTATGAACAATAACAGTTAATAAATGCCGTTAACACGCTTTTTTATTAACTCGGGTTGTAACTATCTGGCTATGTAACGGAATCTTTGAGCCTAATTTTAACCAACTTCCAGCTATTCGATTTCTTTGAAACTTTGCACACGTATTAAGGAAACATGACAATGCAATAATCTGCAAACAGTATCCCGTTATCTTTTTTTGGATCGCCAGGAAAAAAAATTCCATTATATTATAAAAACAACACCTAGGTTGCCATCTGTTGGCAACATTTCAAACTTTGCTATTAAATGAAGAAGAAATTTTTTAGTGGGTTGCAATATATTGGCAACGGTCCAAACATTGCCTGGATTGCCATCTGTTGGCAAAATTTCAAACTTTGCTACTTAATGAAGAAGAAATTTTTAGTGAGTTGCAATCTGTTGGAAAAATTTTAAAATTTGCCACTCTTGTTCATTAAAAATTTTTTCGCCATTTTGTCAAGAGTAGCAGAAACTAAAAAATGAAAATAATTAATAGTTTAAAAAAACTAAAAAACACGCTTTTATATGCAACCGAACTAAAAATTAGAAAATAATTTTTCATTAAAAAATATTGTCATTTCATAGTAAAAAGCGTGGGGTGATAAATATATTAAATGTTATAATTATTATATTTGCAAATATCTATGATGGAAAAGTTATGAAAAAATAGTAAAATGCACCCCACGCTTTTTACTATGAAATGACAATATTTTTTTAATGAAAAATTATTTTCTAATTTTTAGTTCGGTTGCATATAAAAGCGTGTTTTTTAGTTTTTTAAACTATTAATTATTATGCCCTGAATTCTAATCCGGAGTCCGTTTACCGGGGTATACACGGTCATGCAAACCTGAAACGCACTTGCAGGAAAGCAAATGTCAAATAAAGACTTCGATACACACGATTCGGATGTACCTGTCAGTTCTGCGTCAGTTTTGGCAGCTGGTGGCGTGATTAACTTAAACATAAGTGTGATTCAGCTAAAAGGTTTATTTTTTTATTTTTGTCAATGTATTAATTACTTTTAACTGTCCAAAAGCATGGATAACCTTGGTAGATATCTATAAAATAACGCAATACATCTTCCTGGCGCCAAAGAGCCATTTTGTTAACTCAAAACCAACAATATGACCCCATAAACGACATCCCCAAACTTAAACGTTAACTGACGTGTCCTATACATGCACAAGTTTGCACGACGTGCGCCACGAAAAATCAAATTCGGACTTCGAGTCACTTTTAAGTAAACTACGAAGAACCTCAAAAACTCGCTAAAGATCAAAAATTTAAGTGGGGTTTTTCGCAGTTTACTCAAAACTAAAGCCTGATGAAGCAAACGGACTTTGCATTCAACTTCAGGGCATCAAAAACATATAAAAAGTTGGTCTTGGCAAAAGTATTGACCACTTTTTTGTGTGCTGGTACACAGGCCGGGGCACCGGAACACAAAAAAGTGATCAGCTTTTTCGACCAGGCCAACTTTTTATGTTTTTATGCCCTGAATTCTAGTCCGAAGTCCGTTTTGCTTCTCACGCTTCAGTCAGCCAGTTTTAAGTAAACTACGAAGAACCTCAAAAACTCGCTAAAGATTTAAGTGGGGTTTTTGCAGTTTACTCAAAAATCAAGCCAAGCAAAGGACTACGGATTTAAATTCAGGGCATCAAAAACATATAAAAAGTTAGTCTGGCCAAAAATACTGATCACATTTTTATTTTTGTGTGCCGATGCCGGTGTAATCTACCACTTGGGGGTAGCGATTGAAAGGTTCACGCTATTTGCTGACGACACCACTCTATTTGTTTACCCTTCACATAAATTTCATTAAGCAACGTTTACTAATTGACGTATATCATATAAACCACAAATTGACAAATATCTTTTGTTTTAACTTCCTATTTGTCGAGTTTTATCTAAGTAGCTTCAACAAATCTTATGCCCATAAAATATTAAGGTCATTTTTATTTAGTTAAGTGCATCTTGACGACAATAAATGCATTACTAAAACAGATCATCGACATTTTGAATAAACAAAATGGCAAACACCACAGCTATAAATTTGTAAGGTAGACCTTTTATTGGTCTTTGTTTCATTTTATACCGGTAGGATTAAATGATATTTATCTTTCCAACAAAAAAATGTCAAGACAATCGGACATTATGAGGTAAAGGTTAGAGAAAAGTTAATGTACCAATAAGTACTCGCTGAGAGATAACTTAATGAAATTTTTATTAGAGACATTTTGCACCCCTTATTTTGCAATTCCGTTGTGGTTAACGTTATTCTGAGACTGCGCAGTAACGCAAACATGATCCGTTATCGTTATTATCCATTAATTACGGATGAATACCGAAGAGCTTATTGTTATCGTTATCGTTATGGTTAAACTGCGTGGTTGCCGGATTGTAGAAATTTTAATATCAATTATTTAAGAGGTTAAAATTTTAATGCCGTAATAATTAAAATATCATTTATACATAGGCTCTAATTGGCGAAAAATCTATAGCAGTAATACAAAAATCAAAAAGTGTTAAGAAATTAAAACGGACTTGAACTTTACTGATATTCTAATCAGTAATTAATTTAGATGTTACAATCTGGCACACTCGCTTTTTATTCTACCACCAAAGCTAACCTTACTTTTTGTGTTTTGCTTATACTGTATTGTTTGCATCTACTTTAAAAAACGAAATCAACAGAAGTGTTTGCATATATTTAAATATCAATTTATATCTTATGAAGAATAAAAGTAAATACTGATTTTTCGTTAACTTTAAAATCGGTGAACCACAAGAAAGAATAAGGTTATGTGTCAAAAGCGCAGACGCAAGATAAATTTCTTAAAAGAGGCTGCAAAATCTCTGTCTAAAACTGCTGCCGTAATCGTTATGTTTAATAACGATAACCATAAGGAGGCCAAAAAACGTCTGTTATTTTAAGTGGTGGGTGCAAAATGTCTCTATTATACTGCAGTGGGCATTAAATACTGGGTAAAGGTCTGTCTACACATAACCGCAGCAATCCCGCAGCCGAGAATCTCGGTGGTAAAATGTAGGGGGATGCGGGGAATTTGCTTACACTTGCAACTTTTGGTAGAGAATGTTTGTATATTAATTTCGGTCGTACAAAAATATTGTTCGCACCTCTGGCGTAAAGCACTTTTACGCCCACAGTTGATTGTTCCCTTCGCGGAGCTTGGGCAACAACTTTAGCCGCGGGGGTAAAAGTGGTATTTTACGCCCTTGGTACAAAACTAACAATTATGCTTTTGAGGGCATGAAAAGTGCTTTTAAATTTTACGAAATTAAATTAAATATATGAGGTGTTCCAACAGAAGTATGAATGAGATGTTCTTTGATTTTTAAAGGTGAGGACCTTATTTTTTCTCTTTTTGTCCCTCACGAATAAAATATTTCTGAATGCATTACTGATTTAAATTAAAGCAAAGTTTAGGCCCATATAACATTTTTTGTCGGCGTTGTACATTTAATTTACTGGCATTGCCAAAACTCTTTAATGGCAAGGCATTGGCAAAAGATATTAAAAAGACGCGAGAGTGGGCAATTGGCCGTTATTAGGCCACGTGTTGCAGATAATGTGATGGCATCCGTCATTAATAAGATATGATGAAAAAATGCGTTTAGGATGATGGCATCCATCATTAATAAGTTATTGGCCAAAAAATGCGTTTAGGATATTGGCATTTATCATTAAATAAGTATTGCAAGTTTTAAAAGTTAAATAACATATTTAGAATTTTGTAATCGAAAGAAATGAGAAAAAAAGGCGGGAAAACTTTATCAATAAAAAAATTACATAATATAAATTTCTATACCGTAACAATAAACCAAAAAATAAAAATAAAAAGTATGTAATAAAATTTAAAAAAAAAAGATAGTAAATCAAAAGAAAACACTTTAAAATAATAAGTATTTAAGGGACACTTACACTCAATTTTCAGATCCAAAACATAGGGAGAAATATTTTTAAGAAGTTAAGTGTCAAAAAAACTATTAAATATATATAATTTTTTTTTATTAACACGTTTTTAAAACTTTTAATAAGGCAACTCCCTGATATCATATAATTTTTTTAGGTAACTACAAATTTAAATGGTTTTAAACGTTGTGTTTACAGCTCCCAACAGTCTACTTGAATAACCCGCCTTCTTGACTAGCCATCACCAATTAATTACACAACACACACTAATTAGGTAGTGAATACACTTAATTATGTCTAGTAAAAACTCTTTTCTTTAAAAAGAAACTAAAAAGCTAGAAAACCACGTAGAAACCAATTGCACAAAGCGGCCAAACAAAAGCAACGTTGCCTCATCTGTCAAATTGTCAAATCTTGTATTTCGGCTAAGCGGGAAATTTGAATTTATCACCTTCGGTCGAAATCGTCGAAATTAACCTAGCTAATTTTACCATCATTTTATTTTTGTTCTCTCAAAAATACATAATAAACATTTTGTTTGACTTTTTATTTGCATGATTTGTATCAATAAAATGTTAGGAAAAGGCCATTTACTTTAAATTATATAAAAACATAAAATAATGTTGTTTAGCGGCAATTATAAATAAAACAGATTAAAAAATTTCTCGAATGTTAGTTAAATACCAATGTTAATAATATGGTTTGAAAAGTATAAATATGCGTTGAAGGTTTGCCTTCAAAAATCCAATATTTATTTGCCTGCAACAAAAAGGCATGCTTTATTTAATCAGGATTGGTATGCCGCCATTTTTGTATGCTTGCCGGCAATTCGCCTGCATGTAAAATTTATTGGCAATTTAGTGTTTATTTGGGGTTAACTTATTAATGCGTATTAGATGTTGGCATAATATTGCCACCAATTGCCAATGCTTTACCATCAATGCCAATATGAAAAATGTATATTGCCGGCAAATAGTGTTTGCTGGGAGGGTTATACAAATATGTGCCCTTAAGTCTGTATTTATTTTAAAATAGGTCTCTTTGGTACATACAAAAGGAACCTTATTAATAAATAATAAATTTGGCGGAAAAAAATAGTTTTAAGAGTTATTCATTTGAAAATTATAAATTGCCAATACTGATACATCGGTTTTTTTTGAATTTTAAAAGTCCACAAAAAAATTTAACACAAAAATAGAAGTTATTAATGCATCTTAAAGAAAATATTTAAACTATTTGTACAGTCATTATGTTAACAAGAGGTTCATAACACAAATATCTTACAAATTTCTATACCACGAGCTGATAACTAATGTTTGTTTTTTAGAAACACATATAATAACAGACCGACTAAAATTATTTTTAATACCTGGTTTTGTTCAGAGAAATACAAATTTTCCACAAAAAAATTGTGAAAATTTTGAACTTAATTCTATAAAAATATTTATACATTTACCCAACTATACAGGTTGATTCTTAACATGGAAAATTATTGCTAAGGAGAAACAATAACTAAAAATATTGGTAAAATAAGTTTAATTAGGGAAATATTGTCTGTTATTTTAGATAAAAAATGGTAAATTTTGAGCACTAAATGGAAAAAATAAGAAGAATGTTAAACATAATTTGTTATAATAATTAGACATAATCTAATTTTAATCGTATGAAAATAGCCTTACATGCAACCACAACTAATAATAGAGTAATAATAAACACACCAAACATTATCATTACTTGTTTATTGGATATACATATTTTGTATGTAATAAAAAATTCAGCTAATTATCCCATTACAAAAAATGTCCTCAGAATTCACGTTTGTTTTTATTTAAAATAATTAATTATCTAACTAGAAAAATAAGGCGCGCTTGTGACTGCTCCGGTTGTATCGGCAAGCGTCGATCTCCGGAGTTAAGCAGTGAATTGCGCGCCCATAACTTGGATGGGTGACCGGCATTGTGGGTTTTGGGCAACGGCACGCGGTGTTCTGCTCGGGGGTGAACAAACGGACCGAGCAACAACCATCCAAGTTATGGAATGAATGGTGTGTGAATGGGAAGGAGTAGGGGTCAAGGTACAATAAGCCTTCAGGCTGCAGTGCACCACCTAGGGGGCGGTCGTCGGGCCTGGGTGGGATGACCCCGAAAGGGCGAAAAAAACTAGAAATATTTTACTAACGGTGATGGTCGACTTTAGGGACAGTTCCTACTTTCTTTGATTTGTGCTTCAAAGTACATTAATTTAACAAAATATTTAACAACAATTTACACTTATTAAAGTGCGTATAATCACATTTAGAGCAGCCGATTAAAAAAAAACTCTCTAAAACTGAAATATGCCGAAATTTTGTATGTTTTTGGCTATTCATTAGTGAAACGAGTTCGTACAGTTCTCTCTCTCTATTTTTTTTTAGTTTTGGTCCCTTCAGGTCCAATCCACCACTCTCCCCTTCCGGACTATGCTGTCCAGGGCTTCGTCGGCGGAAAATCTGGATAATCGAGCTCGTAGCTCCCAGAAATTCCAAAAAGAAAACAAAATAATTCTACAATCGATGCAATGCATAAATTGTCGGCTGTCAAACCAAGACCTGCTACTGCTGTTACGTATAATCTTCACTTTCACTACTGACAGTTCCCATGGCACGCTCATCTATTTTCCGCCATTTGAGAAATACATCGTGTTCACCACCAAACAGGATACCATCTGCTTATAGGAATCTTCGCTCACAGCGCTTAGATCCAGAAGAAAGATGCCGTCAATTTAGCATGAATCTTTCCTTGATCCCCGAAAGTAAAAACGTTCGTACGGCACCTCTAACCGTCACCCTGGGAAGAACTGTGTAGTCTTCTACGCACGTCCACACTGTCCGGAGTATGGATGGTGGAGGGGAGAATAACCATCGCAATGTTTTAAAAAGTGTCCGTCGAAAGAAGCAACTTAAGGTGGCGCCACAGTAGCCAGAGGAGATTTTTAACCAATGAGCATGAATTATTAGAGTGAGATACAAAATGAAAAAGAACAGATAGATACAAAATAAAAAAGGAAAGAAATACCAAAACCTCTCCACTGGCTACTGTGGCGCGTCAAGATAAATTGGATAAAAGTAATAAAAATAAAAATTAACTATTATTAAGGTTATAAATTTTAAAATTTTTATCTTGACAACAGTGGCAGACTTGCCACCCAAAACGTCGATTTATAGTTATCTTTTTACTTGTTTAAATTTTTTTGGTTTTTTGGTACTTTTAATTTAATTTTTGGCGTGTACCCAAAAATTACCATCCATTAATATAATTAATAATGTTTTTTTTATCTTTGGACAATCCACGAAGGCAGAAAGCCTAAATACTAACGTACCAGTGGGTGTCTTAAGCAAGGTAAGAGGAAGTTTGTTAACACGGGACTTAAAAACTTGAAGATTTGGGGGAGAAGGAAAGACCTCCGCTGGCAGCAGGTTCCACAGTCTAGAATCTCTAGGGATAAAAGAACGAACGAAATGGGAAGTTCGGGGCCTGTCCAATTGAACTGTATAGGGATGCATACGCGCGGCATTACGAGTTTCTCTGTTGGGAGCTGCAAGAGGAGGGACTATACTGGATAATTCGTCGGAGCAGAAGCCGTAAAAGTATCTATAGAAAAGCGATAGATCTCCCACAGCTCGACGATGGGCAAGAGAAGGAAGTCTTTGAGTAAGTAAAGGATCATTAATAAGACGAACGGCCCTTCTTTGAATGGCATCAAGAATGCTGAGGGTTGTAGGGGATGCCATTCTCCAGACATGAGAACAATATTCCAGAGAGGGTCGAATTTGGGACACATACAAAGTGTATAAATTGGAAGGAGAAAAATACTTTTTGGCTCTGAAAAGAAATCCAAGTTTTTTTGAAGCCGCGGTGGCTATAGATACAATGTGTTTATGCCAGTTAAGATTATTCTTAAATGTGACGCCCACAAGGTTAAATGTGTCCCCGCTCTGCAAAACCTGGCCACTCATAAGCAAAGGATGAGTTTTTGATGATTTTTTCGCGACAAGGAACATGATTGTGTTTTGGATGCATTAAATTGAACGAGATTTTTGGCGCCCATCATTTCCAAATAAAATGGTCAACTTTTATCGTATGATTAATATGAACTTGTAACCTCTTATTTGTGAACGTTTTATTGTAAATTTACATAAAAATGTCGAGAAGCTCCAAAATAGACCGGAGCAAAAAATTAAATATGGAAATTTGTAAAAAAAATATTTATTCGATAATTTTTTTTGATCTGATATCATTATTTTAAAAATATATTAAGAATGTTCTTGGTAATTTTCTAGAAACCTGCGGCAACTCCGATTTTGACGAAATTTGATATACGGGGGTTCACTAAAAAGTTGCGACGTGTTATTAAAAAAAAATTTTAATTTTTACTTATTTTTGGGCCACCACGCACAAAAATAAAGATCGACATGTTTGATTACTAAATAATAAATAAATTTGTTTCCGCTCGCGCAAATTAACTATATATTCTTAAAAATTGGAAACTGAAGGTCAACGTACGTAATTAATTTAGTAAAAAAAACCTAAATTAGGTCAACTTTTTAATGATTCTTCATTAATTGTATGCAAAAAAAGAACTGTCATTAAGTTTTCATTAATCCTTAAAATAATACAAGAACAAACTTTATGTGTCTCATTTAAACATATGACTTAAGTATTTCATCAACTAATATATGTATAACATAAATTCTAACATAATAACGCTATTAACTTTTCTCATCATCACATGATTTAAATTGTTTTTACAAATGTTTGGGTATTTTCATCACATGATGGTCACACTGGTTGAAGGATTTTCAGGGAGGTGGGATAAGTTCAACATATGTTGATTGACCCAAATAAATAAACATTTTAATTATACATATACCTATTTAAAAACCAGTATCTTTTGCCTTTTAAATTTTAGTGCTTACTTACCATTTTTTTGGGTGGTAACTAAAAATGATTAAAGGAATATCTTAGGTTCTTATTTAATGTGTATTATCTATTTTAAATAATCTACATACACTAACCAGAACTAACCAACGATTTTATATTGAATTAGTTGTGAAAAATATGTTATCCGCCATTTTGTGACGGCGGCCATCTTGAATTTTAATTTTTTTCATAGTGAGCTCTATTCAAGCTCTTTCATTAAATACCCATATTGAGGTAGTTGTGGAAAAAATATGTAACCCGCCATTTTGTGGCGGCGGTCATCTTGAATTGAATTTTTTTTCTAGTGGGCTCTATTCTAAAAATCAAGATCTTTCATTTGATACCAATATTGAGGTTGTAGTGAAGTAATATGTAGTCCGCCATTTTGTATCGGCGGCCATATTGGATTTACAATCATAAAGAATGTATTATATTATATTGTCATCAAGATTAAGAGTGTGCACCGAATTTCAGATCGATCGGTCGTCAGGAAGGGAGTTGAATTCCATTTATAGTTGGACCCATATTTATTTCATTCTGAAAGCGATGCCGCCAAGCACACAAAAATGATAAAGTAAACAAAACTTTTGAAAGCACATAGCCTCTGACAGCCTGCTTACATATTTTTAAATAAATAAATAAAAATATTGCGAAAACACGTATCACGTATTTCAGAAACATCCACTTATTTCGTCTCTGGCATGCTATAAAACCTGTAACGCGTTGTGTAGTCGTCGGGTTGAATATTTTTTGCTGCAATAAATCATCGTTCACAAAAGGGTTTATTTGCTTTATCATTTTTGTGTACTTGGCGGCATCGCTTTCAGAATGAAATAAATATGGGTCTAACTATACTAGATTTGACTCACAATCAAATAAAAAAATAATGAATAACAAAAAATAAACACGTCAAGCTAAGTAAAACCGTTTAATAATAAAAATATTGTTGATTTTGCAAAAACCTAGAAAAATAATATTTTGCATGTATGTGACTTATTTATGTTTATCTGAAAACTCGGTTTGTTTGACAATCTCAAACTTTACGTAGAAAAATAAAAAAAAATTGAAGCTATCTGGGTAATAATAGTAATTTATGTAAGAAGTTTATAAAGTGTTACTTTTTTTACGAATGGGAAGAATGGCAATCCCATGAGTAAAAGACACTTTATGCATGTGTTACATACTACATTTTTCCACGACCGTATAAAAATTTCCCAAAAATACCATTTTATACATGTTTTCTTTATCTAAACTTATTAATTTTAATTATTGTAGCATAGTCATTATATTGCAACAAAAATCATAGCCTCTTTATTTTTTTTAAGAGACAATTAACCTCTTTATAACTATGCATTTATTATTTAATTTTAGAAAATTGTATGTACTTACTTTTTGTAGAAATAATATCTAATCCTTTTTAATTTCTTAGTTATCCAAATTCATTATGACCATTAATTTATAATAATTTCTATTAAATTTATTTGCAAACTGTCAATTTTTAAAACTAGTGACACATAAACTAAAAGAAATAATGACAAAATCAAAGGTAACTTGACCGTTTGGTTCAGTTGATGTCGCGTTTACTGTTACATTGCATAAATTAATATTTAAGCTTATTGTAGTAGGCATAAAAACAAAACTCTAAATCAAACTGTGAAAAAAGCTTTGAAGTGTTAAAAAGGTTACTTTTTTAAACATGTTTTTTATGTAGTGTACTAGAATGGAGTACTCTATCTTCATGTTAACGATTAAAAAATCTGCATTTTTTTAACGGTTTTGGAAAACAAAAAATTATTAATTTTTAAAGTTATAAATATTGTCAATACCTACGTTAAATCCATATATAAATATTACATCTACATACAAATAATTAATATGCCCCACATGCAGCTCACACCTGGCTACTCCTAATCTTCTCTCTCTACTATCTGTACTTAGAAAATGCCCTTATATCAATATTATAAACTCAAAAACTCGCAGAAAAATAATTAGTTTAAGAAAACTTTTAGTTTAAAAGCTTGGCAATACTGGGTAGCTTTCCAGTGACGAAAAATTTTGTGCGTCACGCTCCAGGGCTTGAAGCTCTTGAACTGCTCTAACAAGTTAGTCACTGGAACGCATCCCTAGACAAGGAAAGAGAGATAACTTCAATAAATTTTAAAATTTGGCTTTTTTTTAACCTTTCTTGGCTTTATAATAATAATCTCTTTTTAATATCTAATTTAATTTTAAATAAATAATTTTGAAAAATCCATCCTTAACCATAAAAAAACTTGTTTGAAGCACAAAAACCAAAAGAGGGGTTGGTGCATGAGGGGCAAGGGGAAAGAAAAACGGAGTAGCTCAGGTGCATAAGACTTTCCGTCACTGGAACGCCATAAAGTAGAACGAAATGCTCCTGAGCTACTCGGGAGCGCTCTATTTGCGTCACTGGAAAGCCACTCTGGTCTGCTCTAATATGGTAAAAATAAAAACTTTTCATATTTAAAAATAAAGTAGTTTATAAATAATTGTATTAAATATGTACATCATGTGATTTATTACTAAAATAAATTATTAAAAAAGATTAAATCGCTATGACGAAGGTAGAAATAATCATAATCTATTTGGAGGTACTTTTATTGTATTATTTTTCTTCCCACTTATTAGCAAGTATGTACTTACGTAGTACATTATTACACTATAAATAGAACACCTTTTTTATATCGTTCAATTTTTCTACAATATTTCAAACATTCAACCGACTTTCAAAAAGCCAAGAGATTCTAAGTTAGACTATACAGGGTGTCCCGTAATTAATTGGGCGTAGCTTAATGTAGGATACCTGACATAAAAATAAAACGTTTGAGCTCAATATCGCTTAGCAAAATGTTATTGTTTCTTGTTCTACAGTGAAATATCTCGGAATCCACTGGACAGATTAAAGTGCAATTTGGTGTACTCTTATTATTTTAAATGACGAACACAAATATGATATCTATTTTGCCATTACCACTAGATGGCGCCACATACAATAACATTGATTGATTAAAATAGTCATAACTTTTTTGACCTCCCTATATGCACATTTACAAGTGGAAATAATAAAACAGCATTTAATTTTAGTCAAAAAGGTATACTTCTTTGATTTCCACAAAGTAAACCGTTTTCAAAATAATCGACTTTTTTATTAGGTTCCGCATGAACACTAAAATTTATTTGACAACGATAGAGTTAGAAAAGGCTATTGATTATAATAAATGTTCAAAATGTTCACCATCCACTAGGACACATTGTCTAATTCTTTTATTTAAATTTTGCCTGACTCCAAATAATGATTCTTCTTGGGCCCTAATGATATTGATTCCTTACACAATCTTCTGCCACAATTCCTGACGGTAACCTAATAAAATTAATCTTGGTCCGATCAAGGTTAGTTTATATTTATAAGGTTGCGAAAATACTCAACTTTTAGGCGGTTCGAGGTCGGGGACGCAAGGAAGGGCACTTCTCGGAGAAAAGTTGGCAAGACTGGGTTAAAATCAAAGCTGAATATCAATCCAGTGGCGTCTAGTATTTGCGCATTTCATTTTGCATTGTTTTGGAAGTGATATTTGTTGAAAGATGTAATTCCAAATGTTTTTTATTTAAAGTAAAAGAATTTACAACTTAATAGTAATTAAAAACTGTAGTGTAAACGGTTGTTCTACTAATACAATAAACTGTATATCTCCGGCACTGAACAACATGGCCGAAAAATGGGAGATGTGACGTCATAACACGTCAAAGCAATATGGCCGAATGTCGTGACCTTATATAGACCGACTTTGGGTCCGATAAAGTATTCTTACGTGCAAAACAAATGAGTCTGTTCATACAAGTGATACAGCCTCGGTCCGGTTTTATTCCAATACATTCCAAAGAATATTTTAAGCATTAGTGTATATTTACAACCAATTTGGATATTTTAAATTGACATTTAAACAATTGGTTAAACTTCACTTGTCAAATCCAAATTTGATAAGTGAAGTTTAACCAATTGTTTAAATGTCAAATTGAAATTTTAGAATTGGTTGCAAAAAGTAGCATTAACTTCTAAAGGGAGACAAGCAGACCTGCACAGTGAGAGAGAGAGTGGAAGCCAAACGTGTATTGGACCGGGAATGACCGAATGCGTATCGCTAGTATTAACACGACAAGATTATATCGGACCGAGATCACTGATCTCGATGGATTGCCAATGTTATAACCTGAGCGAAACAAAAGTTACATTTCATGGGCGAAAAAACCGGTATGTGCACAAGCCAATTGAGGGTAAACGCACCCGGCACCAAAAAACTATTCGCATTATAGTAAAGAATTTGTTGACGGCGTCCTGATTTTCTGTTCAAAGTACGGTAACTAATGAGCGTTACGGTCAGACCGCGGACAAAGGGTACGGGGTGCCGGTATTTGTATTTTGCCACGGCTTTTAAGTGCGCATGTTCGTCCACCCACTGCGCGCGGTCGTAAAAATCCGAAAAATGCTTCTTGCCACTGCGGATCTAAATGTAGGTTATCTATGACCGAGATCGAACTGAGAACGAACCGGGCTTGTACCCAAGAAAAAAACTTTCTAATAAGGAGTGCTCGATCCCATTTAATCCTATGTTCGCTAAATTTTGTGACGTAATCTTTTCCCGTAATTCTTTGTTTACAATCGTACTGGAAGGTTTTTTCGAGGTTTTGGTGTTTTTTTTGCTTTTTAGTCATTGGACTTTTATATATGTTTAGTTTTCACTGTTTATAGTTAAATTGAGTACTTATGTATATAAAACCTGTAAACAGGGGTCACTAACCTTTGGATATTTTTTTACAGGGAATTTACGTTTAAATCGATATTAAGGGTAAGATACAATTTTTTTTACATTTTTTTTTAGTGATTTTATTTTATGGTATGCAAGTATTTGTTTATTTTGTCAGATAAAAAAATATTATGGCAAAAAGATGACGTCACTAACATAACCTATATTTTCGGAAAAATATAAGAAATTGAGCGCTCCTTATCAAAAAATGTATCTTCCTTGGCTTGTACCGCTAATATGAATAGCGCCATAATCATTTTTTACATTTCTTTAAACCATTTAAAGAACAGAATTGTATGGGAAGCATGAAATTACTTAAATGACCAAAATGACCGTTTTATCACGGTTATTTTGCACGAACAATAAATGACCGTCATTTTACATTACTGATGGTAGCCACAGGTCAAATTTATTAATTTTTTTACGCAAATTTCGCTGACTGTAACACATGGGGAAAAAATCAAGCTTTGAGACTTAAAATACGCTTTTAAAATATTTTTACTGAATTTTGAAAAACCCTATATAAGCAAAAGAAAAAACAACGTTTTTTTATTAAATTAGGAACCCGAAAACGTAAAAAGCACATCTCGAGGTGTTTTTTTTCGTAATTACAATGTTTTCTTATACCCAGAAAAATAAAAATTATATAAAAGCTCTTCACAACCCATAAACAGATCTAGTAATGCCTAGTCATTTTCTACGGTTACAAGTGAGTTACATAAGAATTAAAGCCATTTTTAATGATATTACTTCAATAAAAAAAAATTGTTATGTTGTATTTAGACCATCTCGAATCAGATTTATACGGTGATTTTTTAATAAAAACCTCCGTGCGATCAGCAAAATTTTGGTGGTTGGTTGACCTTCAATTTTAGTAATATGGTAAAAAATATGACTGATTTAACATGCGTGGATAAGAATTATTCTCGGATTATAGAAAAAAACATGACATTGTAATCATTATGTAATAGAGTTACTTGCGAAATTTAAGATTTAAATAAAAAAAACCTAGCGAAGACCACAGAAACTTTAAATTTTTATGCGGCCGTATACAGTGTGGGCTAAATTAAACTAGCACACTTTTTAACTACTAATAACTTTTTATTTGTTGCTCGTATATTTTTTATTTTAAAGGGCTAGTAGGTATATATGTTTTCTTTAGGTTTGCCAATTTTGGTCAAATAGATTTAGACAGGACCGGACTTACGGGACTTTTTTCAAAATGATGCTTTTAACTTCGTTGCAAAAGAAATAGTATGTATCTATAATAAGAATAATACGTTTAATTTTATTTAATTTATTGTTAAAGTTGTCTCAGCATCCAACTCAGGAATCATGGTAACCTCACATTTTTGATTTTCAAAGAACACTAAAAAATCCCTGTTAAAACCGAAAGGAATTCATGCTTTATCGAGAATAATCATAATTTCCGGAATCCTCAAATTATTGACAAATTCTCTTTTATTGAATCATTTCCCATAGTTTGTTTACAAAAAAACGTATTAGCTCAATTGAGGCATTGAGAGCTAGAGCGGACCATCCCACAATTTAAAAATGTACTTGAACGAGTATTTTCAATGGCATAAAAGTTATTTATCAGAGCCAAAGTGGACTAAAAATTAATATAGGATAGGGGTAGACTAAAAACCAGTTACAAAGATGCCACAGGCGTCATACAACCAACACTAACCAGAAGTAATGACGCCGTGGCATCTTCTCTACTGGCCAGAACTTTAGCTTACTTACTCCTCTTTAGGTATGATTAAGGAGCTCGCGGGTCTAAAAACAGGTGTAGTGCAGGAAGGAAAAAAAAGCGCCTTCACCATTTTAGCAAAATTAAAAATACTCAACTATCAAAAGTCTAAGTAAAAAGTTTTCATATCTAAACCTACCTAAATTTGGTAATTTTCTAGAAACCTGCGGCAACTCCCATTTTGACGATATTTGGTATACAGGGCATTTTGGGGCGCTGATCACGAATCACTTTTTGGCGGAAACGTTTCGTTCTTGAGATACTCATTATCAGACTTGAAATTTAAACTAATCCTATTTTTACAATATTCCACCATCTTTTTGCACACAATTCTTGATATAAAGCTAAAGTGATGTTTAACCTTTTAAAACCCCGTTTTTACGCATTTTACATTATTTTTGCATTTGGTTAAAAGCTATATTTTGAATCATTTCAATCCCAGTGCCTATGTGTATGTATGGTTGCCGTATTATCAAAGAAAAGCCACGCGATTTAATGCAAAAATAATGTAAAAACGTAGAAAAACGGAGTTTTAAAAGGTGAAAATCAAATATTGTGTGACACTTTAGCTTTAAATCAAGAATTGTGTACAAAAAGAAGGGGAATGTAGTGAAAATAAGCTTAGTTCAAATTTTAACTTTGATGATGAATATCCCGAGAACGAAACATTTCCGCCAAAAAATCTTTCAGAATCGTGATCAGCGCCCCAGAAAACCCCCGTATACCAAATTTCGTTAAAATCAGAGTTGCCGCAGGTTTCTAGAAAATTACCCTAAATTTTATGCACCAAATCAATCCTTCTATCTTTTAATGCAGCAAGTTCATCAATTATATCTTTATTAGGTTTTTATTAGTTCCTGTAGAAACTCCTTTTGAATTGAAATATTGGCCAAAGATAAAAGTCTATCTTGGGATATACTGTTTGTTAAGAAAGTTTTTAAACGCTTAAGACAAGAAAAACTCCGTTCCACTAACCAGAATTAATAATCAAAATCCCGAGCACTAAAAAATACACCGCGGAAAAGTGTACTACACCTAATAGATAATGTTTATTTTATAGTCTCTAAAACAGTCAGTGTGTAATGGCGTTAAGGCTAGCGATTTACCAAGCAATCCACCTGATACTTCCACCCGCGATTCTGGCCGCCAAGTATAGCGTTGTCATGGCAACGAAGCGTCAAAGCATAAACAAAACCCCGCATGAGGTGTATACTTCGGTCCGTTTTATATTTGCAATACACTTGCTGAGCGCGGATTGTGATGACGCGTTGCCGAAAGCGGAGGAAAGCGACTCGCGCCAGTGGTCAATTGATCTGCTAGATTTTTCATGGCGAATTTTACAAGTAAGGAATAAAAATGAGAAAAATGAATTAAATAATGGTAATATGTTATTTTTTGTTTTATTATTTATTTTTGTTGATGTGGCACTTTACTTACTACACCTGAATAGCCGCCACTGAGTTTTATACTATTGAAAATACTCGTTAAAGTACAATATTTGAATTGTGGAATGGTCCACTCTGGCTTTCAACGCCTTAATTGTAGCTAATACGTTACTAAACGTATAAAGAAAATGAGAAAGTTATAAAAGTACACCAAAAAAAAAATCTTCAATATTTGAATTTATGTTGTATATCTTTTGTTTTAGGTAAAATTATGTGTACTTTAGAATTAAATAGGTAAAAAATTAAAGAAAAACATAGAAAGCTCATTTTAATAGCCTAGTTTAACATGGACTTCAGTCCTTATTGAAAGACCCTATATATATACCGTAACTTAGGATTTCTTAATAATTACTCTTATCTGTAGGTAAGTCATTAGATGCAATAGCATACTTAATTACCGTATAATTACTGGCGTTTAGTGCATAGTCAAAATTAAGTACTTTACCCTACTTAGATAAGGTTTATTTACCTTTCGGCTATCAACCTGCATAACAATTATATTTTTGATAAATTTTCTTTGGAACCCACCGACTAGAACCAATAAGACTAAGTATACAATAACGTATAACGATTTAAAATTACATGAAAATTACAATAACTTATTAATGTTAATATGGGGTGGTTCACAGAGAAATCAAAGATCCCTTATGCCAAAGTATTAAGATTTATACAAACATACCTATTTCGAAAAGTTGATAATAAGAAAGGTGCATAATGACACTAGGTCCTAGTAGTTTTTTTTTAACAGATTTAGATTTGATTATTATAACTATAATAATATATAAACTATAAGCACGGGTTCGATTCTCTGCGGTTGCAGATTTCTTTTTAACACGCTTTTATTAGCTTGGGTTGTATGTATGTATGTATGTATGTAACGGAATGTTTAAGCTTAATTTTCACCAACTTCCAGCGATTTGATTTCTTTGAAACTTTGCACACGTATCAAGGACCCATGACAATGCAATAATCAGCAAACAGTATCCCGTTATCCTGATTGGGATCGCCAGGATAAATACATTCCTTTATAGATTTTCTGTAGGAGAGTAACAGAGAAAGAGCTAGTGCGCGATCTGCGCATGCGTGCAGTTTCGGACGTACTCTCAGCATAAGGCTGACAGAAACTTGTTCGGAGTAGTTGCGTTCTGAAACCCCATGCAACAGTGAAGCTTTAAATAAAATGATTAGATTACGAAATAGTTCGTGAAACATTTCAATATCACATGTCCGCAGAAAACTAATTGATAAATCGAACTAAAAAATGAAAAATAAATAATAGTTTAAAAAAACACGCTTTTATATGCAACCGAACTAAAAATTAGAAAATAATTTTTCATTACAGTAATAAAAGGTCAAACAATGAATCATAATTATATACCTCAAAATAGAATTATAATAAAATGTAAGATAATAACAGAATAATTCACTTCCGAATAAAAGCGTGGGATGCTTAATATATTAAATGTTATAATTATTTCATTTGTAAATATCTATGAGGAAAAGTTATGAAAAAATAGTAAAATGCACCCCACGCTTTTTACTCTAAAGTGAATTATTCTGTTAATATCTTAAATTTTATTATAATTCTATTTTGAGGTATATAATTATGATTCATTGTTTGACCTTTTATTACTGTAATACGAACTCTTCGTACTGAAAAATTATTTTCTAATTTTTAGTTCGGTTGCATATAAAAGCGTGTTTTTTAAACTATTATTTATTTTTATAAAAATAGATGAGAAAGAAGCAACGTATTTATTTTATGTTAAGTAGGTTTTTTCTTCGATATTCATACTAAGATTAGAATAAAAACGTAAAGTTTGTAACTTTGATCGTTTGTTTGTAAGGGAAAATTTTCAAGAATACTGAAGCGATCATGAAAATTCTTTTACAATCAGAAAGCTACACTATTCAGAAATGCTATAGGCTATCACTGGCGTAGATAAGGGAGAGGGTAAAGGGGTAATTCCCCCTCCCCCGCCATGACGGTCTCCTGAAGTCTTTTCTTGTTCCTTTTTTAGTAGTCAGAGAAAAATATAATTAACGAACAACGAAGTTGTCAGCTAGTCTTTAATAGTTTTGGAAATATACTACTTAAATCTGAAAAATAGTAGATATAATTTTCATTACATGCTTTAACATAAATCACATAAATGAAATGTTATAGTCAAAGTCAACCATAACCGTCTTAATACAGTAAAAAATACTGATTACTTTTAGTTATAATAATAATAATTTATTAATTTTAATTTCATCGGCTAATTTCGATAAATATATGATTAATTTTTTTTGTCTTAATACCCTTGGCAAAATCTGGGTCAAATAAATCGCAAAAAAAGGTTTAAATGTATTAAAATGAGTAACAAAGGAAGACGTATGTAACACAAAAGTGTCCAAATAATTTACTTCTAAAGTTATTTAACAACATTTTCCTGTTTTAATTTTTTTTTGTTCATTGTCTTTTTACATCTGATAACCTTAGTTGTTTAACTTCCGTTAAAGTTTTATACATATCCTAAAATAATTAAAAAAGAACATTAAAATATTTTAACACTTAAGAGTTTTAATAATAAATTTGCATCATGACCTAAAGATATTTTTACAGATTGAAAGTCTTCTTGAATAACATTTTATAGGTGCAATTTGTTTATTTCTTTTATTTGTCCAGGGTTTTTATATGTATCTTAAAAATCACTTAAATAACAACCAGTGGCGTAGTAGGGCCCCAAATAAAGTAATTAAAATTTCGACATACTACAAATAAAAGCTTTACCTTCTTAAAATTCTGTTTTAAAATTGAAGGTTTGTTGCCATGATACAACGAATACAAGGAAGGATCAACAGCGATTCCAAATTAGTTCGCTCTGTGTAATGACGTAGCAATGTGAGTTAGTTTTTTCCGCAATATTTAAACTGAAGTCTAAGAAAGCCTACAATCAGTACCGTTTCTGGGTCTTTTGTAAACTCCCCCCGATGCTAAAAATTCTTGGCCGCCAAAAAAATGTTTTTTCCTTTTTAATATTTTTAAAATGCAAAAAAAGTACCCCACTTCAATTTTACAATTTTTGTCGCCCTGTGCAAATGTACCTGCTGCACTCCCGCTAGGAACGGCCTAGCAATATGGGTAATTTTTTAATGTTTTTCTACCATTAAGTAAAATGAGTCCTCGATGCAAATTCCTAATTGTATTTCAATACCATGCAACAATTGGTGTATTCCTTTTATGTTCTAGAACTGCCCGAAACCGTTCTTGAACTGTCAAGAGTGTCAAAACTGTCAAAACTACAATAGACTGCAATTAAAAGGAACACTTTTGGTGTCGTTCCGGGCGGTTCTAGACCCTAAAAGGAATACACCAAATGATGCGTTAAATGAGATAAACAGACTCAGAAACCTGTTCAGCGACAACTAAAAATTAGAAAATAAATTTAAAAAAAAACATTTTTAAAAAGCTTTTATTAGTTTTTTTATCTTTGGACAAACTACGAAGGCTAAAAAGCCTAAATACTAACGTACCGTGGGTGTCTTAAGCGAGGTAAGAGGTAGTTTGTTGACACGGGACTTAAACACTTGAAGATTTTGGGGGAAGAAAAGACCTCCGCGGGCAGCAGGTATCACATTCTAGAAACTCTAGGGAAAAAGAACGAACAAAGTGGGAAGTTCGGGGCCTGTCCAGTTGGACCGTATAGGGATGCAATGAAAGAGAAATTGATTGAGATTGCACTAAAAATATTAAATAAACTTTTTTGAAACTTTTACTTTAAAAATATAACTTTATTACACAATTTATATGATATAAAAGCTTGTTGCAAGATCTACCTAGAGCAAAGAAAAATAAATAAATTAAATAACGTAATCTGATTGCTTTTAAGTTTTTAATTTTCAAACTAATAGAAGTATTTAAATCTCGCGCCAGGCTTTTATATCATGATTCCCGGCTTCGCTAGGGAGTTGATATGGGACCCAAATAACCGTTGTTCTAAATGAAGTTCAAATACTCGACAACAGATGGCGCCACTACACTTATTTTCCAAGTTGAAGGGTTGGAAGAGTCCATATATCTTTAAAAATACGCCCTTTAGGGTAAAACGGGAACTTTCTTGTTCAGGGGGGTAAAGGGCTATCACACTATATAAGTCCCTTTATCGTATCGGGACTCCTTTTCAAGTTTTATCGGCACGCACATTTTATCAACTTAGTTTTATTATATATATATAATAATGATAAATTTAAAGTCGTATTTTATTGAGCAAAAAACACATAATTCAACAATTTTGTTATGTCAGTGTAAGAACTGCATTTTCACTAATACTACGAGTTATACACAATCATAAGTGGGCGGAAAGCAGGTCATCTTTAAATTGTAACCTAATTGGTTTTAGAATTGGTATAAATTGTAATTATATTTACATCAATTAATTCAATTTATTTAAACTAGTTATCAGTTTAGATCACTTTAATTATTATTTTTGACATCAATAAATGGCAGTAAGATACACCCAGGGGTAGACCTGGGTTTGTCTAAAAAAATACCACATTTAAGGGATTCAGTGGTACAAGTGACAATTATTAGAAAATAACCACCATTGGAAATACTGCTCCAGTTAAGGCAAAAGAAAATTTTTAATAATAAAATCCTTTAAAACATAAAATATAACAATAATAAATTAAAATTAAATACTACAAAAACATAAATATACATAAAATATTAATACAAATAAAATACTGCTGTACATATTTTTCATTTTACCAAAACGTTACTTTTATCACTTTTCACTGAATACCTCATTTCATATGTTTATATTCAATAGTTTGGAAAATTCACGCATCTAAATTGAAAACTTTAAATTTTCGGGCTTAACTACAGAGGGGCCTGAGTGGACGGGTCACCCCACCCCCAGGAAAATGTAGCATATAGGCATATGCGTATAGTTAAGACCACATTTATTACATTCTGAAAGCGATGCCGCCAAGTACACAAAAAATGATAAAGTAAACAAACCTTTTCGAAAGCACATAGCCTCTGACAGAGCCTGCTTACATATTTTTAGATAAATAAATAAAAATATTGCGAAAACACGTATCACGTACTTAAAAACATCCTCTTATTTCGTCCCTGGCGTATCATAAAACCTGTAACGCGTGGCGTAGTCGTCGGGTTGAATATTTTTGCTGCAATAAATAATTGTTCACAAAAGGGTTTATTTGCTTTATCTTTTTTGTGTATTTGCCTGCATCGCTTTCAGAATGAAATAAATATGTGTGTAACTATACATGTAACGTTTTAGCGGCGGCCGGACCCCACCCAAGGTGAAGCCAGCCCCAGTACCGAGCGTCAAGTTATAAATTCACAACCCCTTACCTTTTTCTTATCATACAAAATAATTAAAAATATCAGTTTGTTGAGTTAATTCTGTAGCTTTCGAATAAGTAATCATATTTTTTATTATCTTTTAAGATATACAGGGTACGACAAAAAGTATGATTTTTTTATAGAACACCCTATATATTCTTTTACCATTAAAAAGGTATTTCAATAATATTTAAAAAAATATCCCATTTCCTATATCTATCTTTATTAGTTTTCGAAATAAGGCTCTGGAAATCCTGTGATAATTTTTAACTCCCATTAAAAACGTAATACCTTATAGAAGGAACAGTTTAAAAATGTAAATTCGGTGCCCTTTGATAAGAAAAAAATCACAAAAAGTTTAAAGCAAATAAATCGACATGCTTGTCTTCGCGGCCGCCTTTGCTATATTTCTTTTATGATATGCCGGTTAATGCAGCTGGTTATCGCACTATGGGATAGAAATTATTTTTTTTTGGTCAAAATTCTGAAACTTACCAATCTAACTTAAAATAAGGTGCTTTTTACTGGAAAAATATAATACATCATTACAAATGCTTTTGGAAACCTAAAACTTATTATATGTTATTATAAATTTACACCCCCTTAACATTATTATTTTTTATTGTACAAAATAAACTAAAATGTCAGCTTGTTTGGTTAATTCGGTAGTATTCTTATCAGTAATCCGATGATTATTATCTCATATGATATACAGGGTACGACAATAGGTATGATTTTTTTAAATGGAATACCCTGAATATTATATCACCACCAAAAAATCTTTTAAAATGCTTTAAAAAATACTACATTTGATGTGTCTATCTCAATTAGTTTCGGAAATATGAAAATACAAATATGAAAAATAATTTTAAATTATTGTTAGAAGCGTAATAGAGATACATCTTCCCAACTTTTTTTATTTTTTAACGTATAAAATAAATAAAAACACTGTTTTGTTGGGTAGATTTTGTGGAATCCATATCTTTCATCAGAATGCTTTTATGTTTTAGGATATACAGTGTAGGACAAAACATATTAAATTTTAAAATGGAAAACCTTGTAAATTATAAAAAAATCTTGTATCTGTCCTTACACTCAGAAGTAGCAAAAAGTAGGAAGGCAATTGTAAGTACAAAAACTGATAAAGAAAAAGGTAAGCGAGACTTCGCGAGACTGCATCGGAAACACAACAATAGCTCTTATTATTTAAACTCTTTTACTTTTTTTAGTAAACAAGGCTAATAATAAACTTAGTAGATTAAATGTTATATATTTATGTTTACTTAAAATACATTTTCAAGTTTCTTATTACCCCAGTAGAAGTCTTCATATCCTTTTATAATTTCGCGTACATGTAGTTTGGAGTATCTACTTTGAAATACACAGCATGAGCCATTAAAATTTCAAATTTGCTTTTTGGCCAAAATAATGGATTTCTATCCCATAGTGTATCGGCGCGTCGCTGTAAAGGATAGCGCCGCCTTTTGTATAAAATCGTCCGATTGCAGGCGGCCTTTTTTATGTGTTTTTGTATTATTTTTAAGGGTACCGAATTTGCGCTTTTAAAATGTTCTTACTATACATCCCCCTAGCTATTTTAGTTTTTAACATATAAAAAGAAATAAAAACAACATTTTGTAAGCATAATTTTGTAGCATCTGTATTTTTCATTAAAATTATTTTTCTCCTAAGATATACAGGGTATGACAAAAGTATGATTTTCTTAAATAGAAATATATTGAATCGCAATTTAAAAGATAATTTTAAGAGCATTTAAAAATACCATATTTTATGGGTCTATCTTTAATGGTTTTGGAAATATACCTACATACATATATAATGGAATTATACACTTAGGTCGGGTTTATAAATCAAAATTTAATTTTAGTATTAGTATTTGTATTAGTCACAAGATTCAAGAACATACATTTAAATTAATGTGTTTATAAATTAAATTTAATTTTCTGGTCTTAAGAAATGACCTTGAAATTTTCTAAAATCCAGGACTAAAACAGGGAAAAATATAAATTGTTATGTGCCATAAAAAGGCTAAAACCGGTAACTCCTTTTTATTCAACTTTCATTACTGATTTTTTTTTAATGTAGGTAATTATTGCCACAAAAATGGCTAAATTTAAGTTAGGTTAATAATAGGTTTGTTCCAGCAGGCTGTCAAAAATGTTTGCAACCGTTCGGATTCTGCGCACGTTAAATTTTGGTTTGACAGTATAAAATTTCTTTGTTGTTCCAGCAGTAGTTTTAAGATGTTGGAAACATGTTGGACACAGTTTGGAAAGTTTACAAACTTTCTTCAAATATTACTGACAATTTTTAACATAACCTTTCTTGTATTGACGTATAAGCAGTTTTTACGCCTTGTTTATTTTTCACTCCAGCAGAAAAGTGTTGCCAACATTTTTGACTTATGTTTGTAAGAATTTCTGCGTTTTACGATTGTTGCTAACATGTTTCCAACATTCTGCTGGAAGCTGGAACAAACCTAATAATACTAATACTAAAATTAAATTCTGATTTATAACCTCGGCCTTATTCTTTAGATTTGGATAACCATATTTTCGAAACTAATGAAGATAGATATATCACATGTAAAATGTTTTAAAGGTCTTTAACAGATCTTTTCATTGATGATATATTGTACAGAGTGCCCTCTTTAAAGAAAACATAATTTTTGTTCTACCCTGTATATTTTAAGATATAATAAAAATCTAATTATTGGTTCAAAAACTAGAGGATTAACACAACAATCTAACATAAATATTTATTTTTTAAGATAAAAAATTTAAAAGTTAAGGGGTGTAACATTTATGACTTGACATCCGGTACATACAACGTTTTATAGGGGTTTTCTTTAGGTTTTAGGTAATACACAACTGTATCATGTAAGAAAGTTTTTTTGCTCTTCAAGTTTTTTTAAAAGTTTTTGCTCAAAAAATGTGATTATGGTAGACATTTATTTTGAATAACTCTGTATACCGGGTGACAACGAAATTACTATCCAGCAAATTATTTTCTTTAGTGCAACCGAATAGTTTTCAAATTTAGGGACGTTATATCATATCACCGGATGCCAATTTTAGATATAATAGCATTTGTGTATTACTTCCGGTTTAACCGGAAGTGATAGAAAGCTTTGGTATTTTAAATGGAACACCCTGTATATTTTTTTAGGATTTCAATTCTACAGGTCATTCCTGATATAAAACCTTTTTTATATCCATAACCTAACTTTTTTGGTTTTTGAGAAAATGGCGTTTAAAAATGTCTAAAGGACAGCACAATATGCAGTTTTATGGAAAAACAAATAAACATTTAAAATGCTGAAAATAGTTTTTTAAAAGACTTTGCCTTTAGAGACCACTATAAAATTACTTCCTGTTTAACCGGAAGTGCTGTAAAATTTGAACTTCTAAGTATGATATCCCTGGTAATTTTAATGGAACACCCTATATATTTTTAGGATTTAAATTCTTTAAGCTATTCCTGATATAAAATCTATAATATACCCATAACCTATCTTTTTTAGTTTTAGGGAAAACTGCGTTTGAAAAGGTCCAGACGACCCGACGACACAATATCCGAACCTGTTTATTGTAAGGTCGTTCGGACCTTTTCAAACTCCGTTTTCTCTAAAACTTATAAAGATAGGTTATGGGTATATCATAGGTTTTATATCAGGAATAGCTTAAAGAATTTAAATCTTAAAAATATATAGAGTGTTTTAATAAAATTAACAGAGTTATCATACTTGGAAGTTCAAATTTACAGCCCTTCCGGCTAAACCGGAAGTAGTATTATAATGGTCTCTAAAGATAGAGTCTTTTAAAGAAACTATTTTAAGCATTTTAAATTTTTGTTATGTTCATTTGTTTTCTCGTAAAACTGCATAATGTGCTGCCGTTTGGACATTTTCAAACGCCATTTTCTCCAAAACCAAAAGAGTTAGGTTTTGAATATATTAAAGGTTTTATATCAGGAATGACCTGTGTATTAAAATCCTAAAATATATACAGGGTCCATTTAAAATATCAAAGTTTATGTTACTTCCGGTTAAACCAGAAGTAATACACAGATGCTATTATATCTAAAATTGGCATCTAGTGATACAATATAACGTACCTAAATTTGAAAACTATACGATTGCACTGAAGAAAACAAATTGCTGGATAGTAATTTCGTTGTCATCCGGAATATTAATTACAATCATAAATATATCTTCTTTTTTCTTATATATTTATACTAATCATCAAAGAACAATATCTGCTCTGGTATTTTTTTTCTAAAACTCAAAAACACAAAACACAATAGCAATTAAATAATAATCGGTCATATTTTTATCTTAAGGTTAATTAATAATTTATAATTATGTGGCGGGCACGTAATTTTTATAGTAATACTATGTGTAATTGTGTATAGAATTATATTAAACATGGTGTGAGATAAAATAATTGTTTCTTATTTAAATAAATGATCGCTTTAAACCTAAACAATAATATTGAATATTTTTTATTGCTTATGTTATGACTGCAAAATGTAATAAAATATACAAGCGAGACGGGTGGTAACGTACGGTAAGCTCTTCAACAAAAAATACCTTTAAAAAAATCTCATCAAAAACATAAAGGTAAAAAAATGGCTCCTCTGATTGTGTTAACCATTTTTGTTGAACGACTCTTTGTTTGACCTCCGGACAGTGCGGACGTGCATAGAGAACTACAAAGTTTTTCCCGGAGTGGCGGCTAGAGGTGTCGTACGAACGTTTTTTACCTTCGGGGATCAAGGAAAGATTCACGCTAAATTGACGGCATCTTTCTTCTGGATCTAAGCGCTGTGAGCGAAGATTCCTATAAGCTGATGGTATGCTGTTTGGTGGTGAACACGAGGTATTTCTCAAATGGCGGGAAATAGATGGGCGTGCCATGGGAACTGTCAGTAGTGAAAGTGAAGGTTATACGTAACACCAGTAGCAGATCTTGGTTTGACAGCCGACAATTTATGCATTGCATCGATTGTTAAATTATTTGTTTTCTTTTTGGAATTTCTGGGAGCTACGAGCTCGATTATCCAGATTTTCCGCCGTCAAAAACCAAGAAAAAAAATAGAAATAGAATAGAATTTTTGTTGAACTTGTGAATTAAATACAGAATCAGCTAAATAACATAACACATAGGCAATGTAAAGACATCTGATTGGATTAGTCACATACATCCTTTTTGACGATATCCTAATACCTAACTGCTTAACCAGTATTACCCTTCTTATTTTTTTATAAGGGTACCCTCCAGGATCGGCGGTAGGATGACATCCAGGAGGATGCAAAAACTTAAAAATGTTGAGGGAAAAAAAATTAAACGATCTTTCTTTAAACATTTTAATATACAGGGCCAAGATAATTTTAAAGAGCAAAAAGAAAAAAAGGTGTCCTCACTCTCAAACAAGTTCTTTTCCATGGTCCATACATACATTTCATTTTGTATTCGCACAGCGCCGCACATGCATAAGCCAGGGGTGCACAATTCTTTGAAATGCAAAGAAATCTTATCTTACACTAACCAAAAGCCAGGGGGCCAACTATGTGTTACATACATGTTACAAAAAATGTGCTCCAGAACTTGCACCAATCTTAACTCGGCTCTTTCGAATTTCTTACGACACAGGTATCTTTCCGGAGAGCTGGAAAGCCGCACGTGTTCAACCTATTCCCAAGAAAGGATCTAAATCTCTTTCATCTAACTATAGACCAATTTCAATTCTCATTCTCTTTGTAAAATATTGGAAAAATAAATTAATTCACAAATTTTTAAGTACTTAGAAAAACACAAAATTTTGCATGACAGGCAGTATGGATTTCGCCACAAAAGATCTACAGCAGATCTTCTTTTCTTCGTATCACACCGCTGGAATAAGTCTCTTGAGTTTCTAGGTGAGTCCCAGATCGTTGCTCTCGATATATCTAAAGCTTTTGACCAGGTCTGGCATGCCGCACTTCTTAATAAACTTCCCTCCTATGGTCTTTCAACTAAACTCAGTACTTGGCCCTCTAGTTATCTATCTGATCGTCGTATATCAGTTATTGTGGACGGTCATTCTTCAAGCTTTCACCAAGTAAATGCTGGAGTCCCCCAGGGCTCAGTTCACACAACATTGTTTCTTCTTCACATCAACGACCTTCTCTCGTCCACAACTAATTCCATTCATAGTTTCACCGACGATAGTACCCGTCACTCCAGTTTTCAGGTTCCTAAACCCATCACTAAACCTGATTTGGAAAACAGGCGCAGAGCGATGCAGATATCTATTTCGCAGGATCTTAATTTAATATTGGATTGGGGCACCAAAATCTCGTCCATTTTAATGCATCCAAAACACAATCATGTTCCTTGTCGCCAAAAGAGTCATCAAATACTCATCCTCTATTTATGAGCAGCCAAGTATTACAGAGCAAAAAAATCTTGTGGGCGTAAAATTTGAAAGTAACCTTAACTGGCATAAACACATTGTATCTATAGCCACGGCAGCTTCAAAAGTATTTTTCCTTTACAATTTATACACTTTATATGTGTCCCAAATCCGACCTCCCTTGGAATATTGTTCTCATATCTGGGGCATGGCGTCCCCCACAACCCTAAGCATTCTTGATTCCATTCAAAGAAGAGCTATTCGTCTCATTAATGATCCTTCACTTACAGAAAGGCTTCCTTCTCTTGCCCATCGTCGGGCTGTAGGGGATTTATCGCTTTTATATAGGTACTTCCACGGCTTTTGCTCTAAAGAATTGTCCAGTATAGTTTCTCCACTCACGGTTCCCAACAGAGAAACTCGTGGTTCCGCGCGTATGCATCCCTATACGGTCCAACTGGACAAGCCCCGAACTTCCCACTTTGTTCGTTCTTTTGTTCCTAGAGTCCCTAGAATGTGGAACCTGCTGCCCGCGGAGGTCCTTCCTTCAAGTATTTAAGTCCCGTGTCAACAAACTCCCTCTACCTCGATTAAGACACCCACGGTACGTTAGTATTTAGGCTTTTAGCCTTCGTTGTTTTTTCAAAAGATAAAAAAACGTTTCTGATTATAAAAAGGACCACAGATAAAGCTGCATATTTCTATATTGTTAAAATATTTTGGCATAAATAATTTTTAATCCGAAAAAAGCAGTGTGGTGCGCTATTTTTTAAAGGAAGAAATAAAATAAATGTTGTGCATCAGAAAATATCTAGTTATGCATAGGGAACGTGTTCTAAAGATTATTATAATATTTAAGGTAGTTTCACAGATATTATATAAAAAATATTTATATGTCAACTCGTGTTTATGTATAACAAAAAACAAATGAATTCCATAATTAATTGCCCACAAACTATTTTAAAAAAATGATAATTCACTCATTGCTACTGGAAAACATAAAAGTATATTAATTTATGCATACATGATTTACGGCGACCACAAAGCTAATAAATTTTATTTTTACCGTAAAAAATTTCGTATTGTTGAACATAATCGCCTAAAATTGTATAAACCGTCTCTAAATTCTACATTTGTTATATTAAAGAAATTGTTAATTTAGTAAATCACCGAACGACTCATTATTTAAACAAAAACAAAGGTGATTACGAAATACTGAGAAGAATGAATGCAGGAGATAATATATATTTTTTTTTAACAATATTTTATCTACAATTTCCAAAAGTTTTATTTATTCTATCCCACTAATGCATTTTAAAGGTATATTTTGAACTCCTAGATTTAATTTATACATATACAGGGTG
This sequence comes from Listronotus bonariensis, assembly GCA_014170235.1. Lineage (NCBI taxonomy): Eukaryota > Metazoa > Arthropoda > Insecta > Coleoptera > Curculionidae > Listronotus > Listronotus bonariensis. The sequence continues at coordinate 67,981 of JACEGR010000904.1, read as the reverse complement.
TTTTCTAGCAAGAACAAAACTTTAAGGTGTGATTCCTTATAATATTTTATGAAAAAAGTTCCTTTAAACATATGTATGTTCGGAAATGCTTCCTTACAGAGATACAGGGCGTTAAAATTTAAGAAAAAATTCAGTTTATTTCTAAATATCTTGAATATGCTTAGGCCAATTTGAATAAAATTTGTTACAATTATATAAAGTAATAAAGCGCTTATATACCAGATTGTTATTATTGGGTCCAGTGGGCACCGCAACTTATATTATTGAGAAAAAGAAGTACCCAACTGACTTTTTTGACGTCTTAATATTTTTTATATTTAAGCAATTGATAATACAACTTTTTAATCTCTTGTATTTTTTTTTTTGTTGTTTTTAAGATAATAAGATTAAAGCCACTTTAATTTCTTCTAAAAAGTACCCATAGACGACATGGTAGAAATAAAAACAATTATTTGCTTTAAAAATGAGCAGTCGTGTATTTTATCGTAAATCGTTATTTTCCTTATCTACTAAGGTCAAAATTGTGTATTTTTTAAATTTGGATTTTATTTTATTCTGTTCATGGATACCTTTTATTATCACTTCAAGTGGCTTCAATTTTTTTCTCGAAAACAAAGCGAGATACGAAGAAAATACAACAGACTAAAAATTGTATGTTTAATTGCTTAATTATAAAAAAATATATAAAAACTTTAAAAAAGTCAGTGGCGTACTGTTTTTGTTCTTAATAACATAAGTGCCGTGCCCACTGAGACGCCACTGGACCCAATAATAACAATCTAGTTGAAGCTAAATAAGCGCTTTATTACTTTAAATAAATGTACTAAATTTTATCCAAATCGGCCAAAGCATATTAAAAATATTTAAAAAAACTGATTTTTTTCTTAAATTTTAACACCCTGTATCTCAGTGAGGAAGCAACTCCAGACATATGTTAATAGGTTTTTTTATAAAATAACATAAGGAATCACACCTTAAAGTTTCGTACCTTTTAGAAAACACCCTGTATATTAAAAAAGTTTGTATAAACATGATCCGTTATCGTTATTAACCATACCGGCTCCTTTAATTACGGATGAATACCGAAGAGTTTATCGTTATCGTTATTGTTAAATTGCGTGGTGGCCGGATTGTAGAAATTTTAATATCAATTATTTAAAAGGTTAAAATTTTATTGCCGTAATAATTAAAATATCATTTATACAAAGGCTCTAATTAGCGAAAAATCTATAGCAGTAATAAAAATCAAATAGTGTTAAGAAATTCAAACGGACTTGCACTTTTACGGATATTCTAAATCAGTAATTAATTTACATGTTACAATCTGGCACACTTGCTTTTTATTCTACTACCAAACTTAACCTTACTTTTTGTGTTTTGCTTATACTGTATTATTTGCATCTACTTTAAAAACGAAATCAACAGAAGTGTTTGCATATATTTAAATATCAATTTATATCTTATGAAGAATAAAAGTAAATACTGATTTTTCGTTGACTTTAAAATCGGTGAACCACAGGCAAAAATAAGGTTATGTGTCGAAAGCGCAGACGTAAGATAAATTTCTTAAAAGAGACTGCAAAATCTCTGTCGTAAACTGCTGCCGTAATCGTTATTTTTAATAACGATAACCATAAGGAGACCAAAAAACGTCTGTTATTTTAAGAGGTGCAAAATGTCTCTATTATATCAGATACCGGACGTTAAAATTTTTAAATAGTTTATATTTAGTCATTGTGGGAACCAAGTGCCAAATCCTCTAATTTTAGGGTTATAGAACCTCAAAGTTGGATATTTGCCAAGTTGAGATTTCAAGTAGCTCTTATAATAGTAATTTATTTTCTATCTTACTAAACCTTTTACAGGACAGCAATCAGGGCCGTATTATTCATTAGGCTGACTAGGCTACAGCTTAGGGCGCCATGAAAAAATAGGCGCCAGACAGAGGAGTAATAGGCGCTACGGAATAAAAAGACCTTTTTTTTGATTTTCAAAAATTTTTTGATGGAAAATAGGTGCTCCGGGAATTCTAGCCTAGGGCGCTTCAAACAGTTAATACGGCCCTGACAGCAATGGCCAAAATCCACAAGAAAAGTCATTAAAATTATGTAATTCAAACATAAAATCGTTAAATATTTTAAATCTTTTAGAATGTTTTTTACCTTGAAATTTATTATTATTATTCTAAAGATGCTTTGAGATGATCGCATGGATGTTTTCATGGATGACAAATAAAGAAAATGGTGCGTTCGTATTAAGAAAATTAAATAGAGATGTATAATGCGTAATATGTATGTATATGGTAATCGTTGAATCTTAATGCCTGTGTTTGTTTTAAGATGCAAATTAAAGTTTAGTATGTATAAGTTTGGAACGAAGTATAATACCAAATAAAGAGTGAAAAGATAAATTACTTTTTACCATTACGAGAAATCTACAATTCCTTATGTTAATTACATATTAGAAGTCTGCTAAAAAATCTTCAGACATGCACCGGTTTTTAGTGCGTGATGTACAGGGTGGGCCAAATTCGACGCTTTTAATAGGAAACTCATGTTTCTGTATATGTTACAAAAAACTGACCCCCATTTGTGAGGCTTAAATTTTAAGCCAAATTTACTGGTGAAAACCGCAATTCGCTATCTTGCGTCGTTTACTTGCTACATCGTGTTTCTTAATTTCTTGCGTTTTCTTTTATCCTTTATAACACTTTATTTTTAAATATTTTTTAATTCTGTAAAAACATTTCCACAGCAACTGTGTATGCAGATTGCAGGTATAATTTTAGTTTTTTTCTAGAGTTGTGCATTTTTGATTTATTTTTGGAAATTTTATATGGAACGCCCCGTATATTTTTTTACTAATAAAATGGTTAATGAATTACCTTTTCAAAAATGTGTCACACTTTATTTTTCTTCTTAGCAGTTTCTGAGATATTGCATATTTTGTCATTTATGACTGATATTGGTTAGATAGTAGGCCATGAAAAAAGTAATTATGTTTTACCGTAAACAATCTTGTTATAACTTTTGTTGTTTATGGACTACAATTTTAATTTATACTTTTAATACAACAGTGAGATGAATGTCCCAATAGTTGTATTTTTTAGCGCTGAATTTAAATAAAGCACCTTTTAGGCCATGACTACATCCAAAACACAATCATGTTCCTTGTCGCGAAAAGAGTCATCAAATACTCATCCTCTACTTATGAGCGGCCAAGTTTTACAGAGCAAAGACACCTTTAATCTTGTGGGCGTCACATTTGAAAGTAACCTTAACTGGCATAAACACATTGTATCTATAGCCACGGCAGCTTCAAAAAAGCTTGGATTTCTCTTTCGAGCCAAAAGTATTTTTCCGCTTCTAATTTATACACTTTATATGTGTCCCAAATCCGACCTCCCTTGGAATATTGTTCTCATATACATACACCTAAGCATTCTTGATTCCATTCAAAGAAGAGCTATTGGTCTCATTAATGATCCTTTACTTACAGAAAAGCTTCCCTCTCTGGCTCATCGTCGGGCTGTGGGGGATTTATCGCTTTTTATAGGTACTTCCATGGCTTCTGCTCTGAAGAATTGTCCAGTATAGTTCCTCCACTCACGGTTCCCAACAGAGAAACTCGTGGTGCCGCGCGTATGCATCCCTATACAGTCCAATTGGACAGGCCCCGAACTTCCCACTTTGTTCGTTCTTTTATCCCTAGAGATTCTAGAATGTGGAACCTGCTGCCCGCGCAGGTTTTTCCTTCCCCCAAATCTTCAAGTATTTAAGTCCCGTGTCAACGAACTCCCTCTTACCTCGCTTAAGACACCCACGGCACATTAGTATTTAGGCTTTTAGCCTTCGTGGTTTGTCCAAAGATAAAAAAAAAACAGAATTTTCAATTTTAAAAAGAATGTATTGCATTTAACGTAAGGGTTTTTTATTAATTTTTAATTAGATAAAACAAAATCTAATTTGGAAATTGTACACTTTAAAACTAGCCCCTAATATTCTGGAAAAAATTTCATGATGATGATGATGATACGTAAAAACATTCTGCGAAATAAATTAACAACTATAAGTAAACAATTTAAAAAGTAAAAGTACGTAGTATCACGTCTATTTCAAGTATAGTTAGACGTAAATTCCATTTCTCTAATATGCGCAAATTAGAAATTACCGTATTTTTGCAAATTTGCAAATCTGGTAAATAGCAAGGAGTTGAATTCTATAAAATTCGTAAAAAAATTATTTTAGATATTAGATATGCTTATTTCTAAATTCGTCTTATATATATATATATATATATATATATATATATAATAAAGTTTTAAGTCTTGAGCATAGAGGCTCTAAATGACAAAAAAGAAATAAACAAATACATAACCTGTATGTAATGTAAACCGTTATGCATTTTGTTTCTTTTCTTTTTTGTCATTTAGGAGCCTCTATGCCCAAGAATTTAAAACTTTTATTAAATTGTTTATTCTAAGGCTCAAGAACATTACTTCTTATTATATATATTTTATTTCATATAATGGTAATTATTTATCAACCATGACTTTCATTATCAACAGGTTTATTTTTATTCTTATAATAAATTGGTACATTTGTATTGACATTTTATGTGCCTAGTGGGCTGTAGGATTATAAAATATGTGTGCCTGTTTCGCCTATTCTAGGTTCGCCTGTATATTTTAAACTTATTAGCTGTTTTCACTGGCAATTTTTTACACAATGTTAGTTGCTTTAAAGTTAAAAGCTTAGTAAGGATCCTGCAGTGCATTGCGTCAGGTTTTTTTAGTAGTATCTAACCATAACTTTAGATTTGGATGACCAATGATTTTCGAAAATAATGATCAAAAATTTAAAAGATACATTTTGTCAGTTGCAGCACGAGTACCCTATTACTAACCCTACTTCGTCATCTTGTTTTTGTGCTCTTATATCGTTATAGACAAGCGTTGTTAAGAGTGGTTAATAGTATGACACATTAATAGAAAAATGGGTCTTTATTCTAGGGTATGTATGGCAAACATTTCCTAAACACATATCAAATATTTTATCGACACGAGCTAATAATCTAGTTATAAACACATAATTTTATAACAACCCAACTTAAATATTCCGAGGATAAAGTAGCATATCGTTAAACCAATTATTCAATCATAATAATTATTTCTAAACAGACTGTTCTATAATAAAGCAATAAATCAAAATAAAGAAATAAAAGAGGTAACCTACACAATAAGGAAGTTATAAACAAAAAACTCATTAATGGCTAATAAAGTAATTGATATAACATTGAAATCGTGACAAAACGTAATTTAATTTAAAACAAATGTCGCAGGAACAGTAATAAATAAATCGAATTATTGTTATATCACTGAAACAGGGTCAATGACAAAAGAAAAGAAATTTGCAGTTTAACAATGGAAACATATATAGTAACTAGTTTTTTATTTTAAATTAATGTAAAAACTGACCTTTGAAAATTAGCTGATATTGAGTTCTGGCAATGATAAAGACGCTCGAGTAAATACCCATTTAGTATCGTGGGTTCCCCTATACTATTAGCAGTGGCGAATTAATGTATAAGCACTACAAGCACGTGCTTGGGGCACCTGTTCTCCAAGGGCCTCCATTCTCTGCTGGCGTTTCATTTTATACCTACATTTTATCGAGATTCACCCACATGTCCGAGATCACAAGGCGCGGGCAGTCCGCGAGGTATCCCTCATACTGTTAATGAATATGATAATTAATTTTGATATTACTTGTTTTTGATTTGTCTAAGTTGATAACTTCATTATAAAAATTTCCACGTAAACGCCACTTTGGTATTTTTTATTTACCTTCCAATATAGCGATACTCCCCTTCGCATACACCCACGCAGGGCTCTGACGGCCGCACGCCCGCATGTGTGCAACGATATCGTTCTAAAGTCACTGTCGGACGCTTGTTGGGAAGCTCACGCTGTAGCTACGAGTGCAATATTACAATCATATTCGAAAATTTTAGAAGCTTTAAATAAAATTGCTGAGGACATAAATAAAAAGGGAAGACTAGGCTAGAAGCACAAAACATTTCAAACAAAACGCAAGAGTTTGAGTTTATATTTATGCTCACATTGTGGAATGATATTCTACAAGTTTTTCGTCGCACCAGTAAAGGGCTTCAAGAAGGATTAGATCTTAAAACGTGTGCCAATTTGTATCATTCTTCATCAGATCATCTTGTTGAAATGAGGAATCATTGTGAAAAATTTGAAGGCGCGGCAAGAAAAAAATTTCCTAATGGGGAATATAAGGAAACTTGAAGACGAACTAGGAAAAAAAAGTAAATGATGGAAATGCAGAAGAAGTTGATTTGAATCCTAAAGACAAATTCCGCATTGAGACTTTCAATGTAATAATTGACACACTTAATGCTCAAATGCAAAGAAGAGGTGAGGTATACCACGACGTCTCACAAAAGTTTTTATTTCTTGCGGATCTAAATAAATCATGTTTAGAATATGAAAACGATATCCAATTAGTGATAGAAGCTTACCCAGATAACTTCAATGAAAACTTCCCCGGCGAATTTAATCATTTTCTTAAATATGTTCAAATAAAATATGAAGCTTCAGAAGCAAAGGTCATTCCGATCTATATGAAATGATTATTAAGGATAAAGTAAAGTGCGTTTTCTTAAACATAGAAGTGGCATTTAGAATATTTTACAGCTTAATGATTACTAACTGCTCTGCTGAACGATCCTTCTCACAACTGAAAAGATTAAAAAACCCACAAAGAACAAAAATCTGTTAAGACAAGCTTAATTCTTTAGCATTAATGTGTATTGAGGCAGACATACCCATAAAACTATGGCACGGTATTTCCGGATTTCTTGATTTTTTTTTAACATTAGGGGTTCCACTAAGCCTTGCTCAAAAAATCAGAAAGGTCTAGTGTTTAAGCAATCTTATTACTACGAAGAATATGTGGACATAATGGTACCTTACTAGTTGGAAGAAAAAGCCCATAATTTAGAAAAAAATACACTCTTATTACTTTATTTGATGTAATCATTTTACAAAAAAACAGTTTTACTTACGCTTGCGTAAATATTAACATAATTATTTTAACCCGCCTATCTTTTAATTTGTTGGTAAGCAGTTATTTGTCTCTCCTGTAAAATTTACCTTTACAAAGTTGGACCCAGAGTTGGGCAGAATACTGAAAATAAAAAAGTATTTGAATACATGAATACCCGGAATCGGTATTCGAATATTGAAATCGAAAAGTTTCGAATACTACTAAATAAAATAAACAAAACCTATGACAATATGACAAATGACAAAATTGAAGAGCAAAAAAAAACGGTCCGCACCTCCTTTTTCCCTATTCCCTATTCCAATAATGACAATTTTAGTATTCGGATTCTACTTACACTTTTCGGTATTCAAATACTCGGAACGCCGGTATTCGAATACTCAAAAAAAAAAAAAATTCGTCGAATACTTCTAAAATATTCGAATATAGAATACCGAATACCGGCAAAAAGTATTCTGAATACTATTCAGAATACTGAGTATTCGAATACGACCCAACTCTGGTTGGGCCCTTCTTCATCTAACCTATTCAATTTTTACAATAGAAGTCTCACCAAACTTCTGCTTAAAATAACCTCCTTAAGTTTAAAGAAATGCTCATTTAAGAAACTGAGTCACTGGACATTAAAATTGTGTTACGTGGGTAGTTAGTAGTATGTCGTCTTAAAGATATTTCAAGAAATCTTTACGTGTTTTGAGATGAATTCCTGCTAATTGTATCCGGTAAATGCTAGTGTTAGGTGTAAAGGTAAAAGTCCATATACACCTATAACAACTATTACACAACACTGCGCATTATTGAATGAATTTGTAAATTTAACATTTTAGCATTTAATTTTAGGTATAGAAGAAACAGTTTAAAAATGTAAATTCGGAGCTCTTTGATAAGAAAAAAAATCACAAAAAAGTTTAAAGCAAATAAATCGGCATGCTTGTCTTCGCGGCCGCCTTTGCTATATTTCTTTTATGATATGCCGGTTGATGCAGCTGGTCATCGCACTATGGGATAGAAATTAATTTTTTTGGTCAAAATTCTGAAATTTACCAATCTAACTTAAAATGAGCTGCTTTTTACTGGAAAAATATTATAACTTATTACAAATGCTTTTTTGAAACCTAAAACTTATTATATGTTATTATAAATTTATACCCCCTTAATATTATTTTTTTATGGTACAAAATAAACTAAAATGTCAGCTTGTTTGGTTAATTCGGTAGTATTCTAATCAGTAATCCGATGATTATTATCTCATATGATATACAGGGTACGAGAATAGGTATGATTTTTTAAATGAAATAACCTAAATATTATATCACCACCAAAAAAATATTTTAAAATGATTTAAAAAAATTCTACATTTGATGTGTCTATATCAATTAGTTTCGGAAATATGACCATCCAAATCTTAAAAATAACTTTAAATTATTCATAAAAGCGTAATAGAGATACATCTTTCCAACTTTTTTTATTTTTTAACGTATAAAATAAATAAAAAACACTGTTTTGTTAGTGTAGGACAAAACATATTAAATTTTAAAATGGAAAACCTTGTAAATTAAAAAAAATCTTCTATCTGTTCTTACACTCAGAAGTAGCAAAAAGTAGGAAGGCAATTGTAAGTACAAAAACTGATAAAGACAAAGGTAAAAAAATCTTTGACAAAAGTAGCGAGACTTCGCAAGACTGCATTGGAAACACAACAATAGCTCTTATTATTTAAACTATTTTACTTTTTTTAGTAAACAAGGCTAATAATAAACTAAGTAGATTAAATGTTTTCAAGTTTCTTATTACCCCAGTAGAAGTCTTCATATCCTTTTATAATTTCGCGTACATGTAGTTTGGAGTATCTACTTTGAAATACACAGCACGAGCCATTAAAATTTCAAAGTTGCTTTTTGGCCAAAATAATGGATTTCTATCCCATAGTGTATCGGCGCGTCGCTGTAAAGGATAGCGGCGCCTTTGTATAAAATAGTCCGATTGCAGGCGGCCTTTTTATGTTTTTTGTATTATTTTCAAAGGGTACCGAATTTGCGCTTTTAAAATGTTCTTACTATACGTAGAGTAGCTATATCTAATGCCGGACACATGACATGCACTCCGGTCGACCGAAGAGATTTACCTGTATACCTACTTGCGCAGGAAGATTTGCTAGAATGCCGTACCGAGTGTGTTGGTATTAAACATTTTTTGCTAATTATATTATTTAAGTAAAAAATTATGCCAGAAACTATTTTTCTTGCAACTGCTCAGCTGTTTTGGTGAATATTTTAGTAATTTTTAAACTACCAAGAATCAGGGCCGTATTCACTGTCTGAGGCGCACTAGACTAGAACTCCCAGAGCGCCTATTTTCCACACAAAAAGTTTTTGAAGAGCAAAAAAAAGGCCTTTCGTCCTTTCCTTGGTACCGCCTATTTTGAGTGCCAAGCGCCTTCCTTCACTACGGGAAATAAAATTTGATGACATTCCCTCCTTTTCGCGCCTATTTGCTTGTCTATTTCATTCCAAAGCACCTTATTCACAGAGAAATTATTCACCAAAAATCCCCACTTAACATAAACTTTTTAAAAACTCCCCTGTCTAGCGCCTATTACTCCCTGTCTGGCGCTTATTTTTTCATGGCGTCCTAGGCTGTAGCCTAGTCAGCCTAATGGATAATACGGCCCTGCCAATAATAAAATATTTTGATACTGGCTATGTCGCAGTCAAATAGTAATTTTAGAAAAATGAGTTCCGTCGAGACAAACGATTTCTGCCCGGACAAATGACTTCATGAAAGTAATTTCTATTTAAAAGCCATTTACAGGGAAAATGGCATTTACGTGGTCCTTGTTAGGCAAATGACTGTGAGATATTTGATAACATAATAGGCGTACAGTGTGTTGCAGACTACATTAAAAAGCACAAGGCACAAGTACGTGTAATTTGATTGGTTCGAAGCGCTATAAACGATCATGCAAAACTGTCACATTGGGGGTCATGGTTAGTTCTGGTTAGTTAATGTTATTAGTTCGCTTTATTAAGGAATAAAAAAAACTAATTAGTACTAAACATGACCCCCCTCAATGTGACAATTTTGTATTACCCTCTGGTTATGCAAATATTCCTATTTCCATTTGTTTAAACATTGCTTAGGCAAATTGAATCAAATGCTAATTGACTAGTCAGATATGCATTTGCCTAGGCAAATCTAATTTTTTGGAACAAATAATTTTTGATAAATTTTTTTTGTAATAGTAGGGGAGCCTACGAGGCTAAATGAATATTTACTCAAGCGTTATTGAGACATATTGGGTTGCAAAGCTTAGATGATAAAAAGACAAAAAATTATATAATACCTTTTAATCAGTGGGGGAAGCGGCTATAGATTTTTAAATACGTCAAAAAAACACCGTTATTATTTCGGCTGGGGAAATCGTTTTTCGTTATCCATTATTTTTTTTTTTAATAAAAAAAATGACCACGCTCAAGAATGTCAAAATAACGTTTTTTTTTTTACTACCTTGTAACCCTCCGCTTTCTTAACCCATATAACATTTTTTGCCGGCAAGGCATTGGCAAAAAGGTATCAAAAAGACATTAAAATGGGCAATTGGCCGTTATTAGGCCACGTGTTGCAGAAAATGTGATGGCATCCATCATTAATAAGTTATGATGAAAAAAATGCGTTTAGGATGATGGCATTACATTATTTTTTTCCTAAAGACAATAAAATGCATTTTTTACCGTCCAGGGAACTAAAATGTGCAAAATAATGCACATGCATAATGTGTGTTTATGTACAGGGTGTCCCATATAAAATTAAATACTATAATTCTGGAAAAACCATAAGAGATACAAGAAAAGTTAAATGCAGAAGTTGTTCAGTGAAATGTATTTTTTTAGTATTTTATTGTATCTCTTATGGTTTTTCAAAATTATAGTATTTAATCTTATATGGGACACCCTGCTACATAAACGCACATTATGCATGTGCATATGCACATTTTAGTTTCCTGGACGGTAAAAATGCATTTTATTGTCATTAGAAAAAAATAATGTAATGCCATCATCTAAAAGGCATATTTTCGCCAAAACCTTTTTAATGATGGATGCCATCATCCTAAATGCATTTTTTTCAGCATAACTTATTAATGATGGATGCCATCATCCTAAACGCATTTTTTTCATCATAACTTATTAATGATGGATGCCATCACATTTTATGCAACACGTGGCCCAATAACGGCCAATTGCCCATTTTGATGTCTTTTTGATACCTTTTTGCCAATGCCTTGCCGGCAAAAAATGTTATATGGGCTTTGACCTTAAGTTTTTCAGCAAGTGCGTTAAAGAATTATTCTGCAACAATGACACAAACCATCTTGTTGTTAAAATGATACTCTGGTTACTTAAACCTAACACTATTTATTCTTTTGTTTTAATGCCAATTTTTTCAATAAAAACATTTTTGTTGTAAATCTTTACAGGATGGTGACTACACTACTATCAACAGCTTACGAGACCATCGAAATTCGACTTGTTCAATCTAGTTAATTTTAATAATAATTACAGATATGAAACTATACTTATTTTTCTTTTTATAACTTACCTCTATGTTTCCACTCTTGAAACTTATGATAAATTAAACAGGAACACATAAAACAAACACAACTGAGCACCATCAACGTCAGCACTATGCCCACCCAAACATCAGCTAAAAACTGTTCGTATACCGGGTCAGCTAACGCGGTCACTTCAGTATCTTCATTAACTTCAAAAACAGATAAGTCTGATATGTTAAACTCAATTGCTCTTACAGTATTACCCGACAAATTGTCTATGTTAGTACCACCTAATTTATGATCCATCTTCAATATCAGCTAACAATTAAAATCAGCTAATAGTTTAGGTAGAGTTTAATAAATCAAAGTAAAGCCTTTTAAACTTAATTAGATTTGTCAGTAGGCGCAAATAAAAAAAATCACTTCAGTGACGACACAGTTCAAAGCTTCCTTTGTTTAAAAATAACTGACAATCGTTTTTACTAAAAAACAAAAAAATGCTTCACTTTCACTTGTTTGGCTTAGCCAAGCTACCGCGATCTTTTCAGGTAGAAAAAACACCGGAGTGACTTGGTGCGACGCGAATGCAATTGTTTAAACAATTGAAGTCAATGCCGCCTTGTCTTGGAGACGATGAATATCTTGCCGAGCGACTCCCACCAAAAGTAGTAGTTAAGATCGGTACTAATATCATATAGGTGCAAAATGTTTTATTTAAGTGAGGTTTGTCATTTATCAGGTTTAGACAAAAGAAAACTTTGTATATAGGGAAAAGGGATTAAATAAATTAATATTGGGAAATCGAAACAAAAGCTATTTTTTCATTTTAAATCTTGAAAAGAATAAAGTTGGGGATTTATTAAAACAAAAAGTTATTAGAAGTCCATAAAAAAATTGATGAAATATAGCAAAGGCGTAGCTAGGATTTTTTTATCTTCATTGGGGAACTTAAATTAAATTTACGAAAAATACAGATTGAGAGTTTGCTTTTGAAACTTAGGTTTATTTTCTGGACATCAAAAAATATTTAAAAAATGTTCATATAAACATGGCTTCCCAAATTTTTCGTTCTCAAAATACAAAGTCTATCGTGCAAAGGCAAAAGAGTCTATCTGCAAAAATACAGTTTTGAGAAAAATTGACATTTTATGTTTCATGCTTTTCAAATAGAAAATATGGCCTTATTAGATTCTGAACTTTTTCATTTGATTTTGACCAGTATATGGGCCTGATATAAGAGTTTGTATTAAATATACAGGGTGTTCGAAAATTGCGTTAGGAAATTTAAAGGGTCATTCTGCAATGAAAAATAATGTTAGTAAGTCCTTTGACAAAATGTCGAAATCTCCTTGGTTACCAAGTTACAGGGGTTGACAGTTTAATTTTTATTTTTGTTTTTCGCCATATTGCATTTATTTTTTAACCAATCCAGTTGACATTTGGCACACAAATCAAGCTTTGCAGTTTCTAAAATTTGAAGATAAAATTACCTTTATTTAATACTGCCAGAGGGTACTTTACCTGAAACTTAAAATTTATTTACATCATAACTTTTTATTTTGACAGAAATGGCAAAGCTGGGGGTCATTTATAGACAATCAAAACCCTAAAAATAAGTTACTCCCTAATAAAGTCGTTTAGGCATTAATCGACATCAAATTTTCATCAATTTCAATCAAATTCTACATACATACATACAGGGTGTCCAGTAACACAACCGACAAACTTTACGGGACGATTCTACAACGGAAAATAAGAAAAAAACTTTATATGAACATATGTTCTCAGCCTTCTAGTTTTTGAACTACGGGGTGTTAAAAATTTTAAAAAAGTTTTTTTAAAATATTTAACACACTGTAGTTTAAAAACTAAGACGTTTAGGACATATGTTTATGTAAAGTTTCTTTCTTATTTTCCGTTGTAGAATCGCCCCGTAGAGTTGTTGAGTTACGGGACACCCTGTATGTATGTAGGTAATTTGATTGAAATTGATGAAAGAGTCTATTGGTGTCTAAACGGTGAGGTTTATCGACTTTAATAAGAAGAACCTTATTTTTTATGTTTTTGATTGTCTATAAAATGGCGCCCCAAGCTTTGCGATATCTATCAAAATAAAAAGTTATGATGTAAACAAATTTTAAGTTTTAGCTAAAGTGCCCTCTGGCAGTATTAAAAACAAAAGTAATTTTATCTTAAAATTTTAGAATCTGTAAAGCTTGATTTGTGTGCCAAATGTCAACTAGATTGGTTACAAAATAAATACAATATGGCGAAAAACAAGAATAAAATTCAACTTTTAACCCTTGTAATTTGGTAACCAACGGCATTTCGACATTTTGTCAAAGGACTTACTAACATTATTTTTCAATGCAGAACGACCCCTAAAATTTCTAACACATTTTCCGAACACCCTGTATAAAAGTTTTAGATTTTTTATTAGGCATAAACTCTTTTGACTTGGGCTTTCAAAACTCTTAAATAAATTTACATTTGTGAGAAAATGATTAAGTACATTAAACTCTTTTGCTTTGCATAAAACATAATTATCCCTTACCGAACCAAAGCGTGCTTACGTCTAATCATAGAGTAACGAAATTATAAGAGTTATCATGGAATAGCCGATTTAAGGACAGGTCATGCGAAAACTCCCAATATAATTTTATTCGTTTCTCGTTGAAATACCTCCAGTTAGTCATTTCAGTAAGCTTACGTGTCTCCCCACCGCTGATGTTACACGAGGCGAGGCTTCGACCGACGCATTTAAAGTGTAAACTGGAAAAATGATAAGCCTGCCGCCAGGCAGCCCTGAGCCTGCCGCAAAAGCGGTACGAAAAATTTTAGCATGCCATGGTTTCTCTTATCCGTAGGTATGTTACTTTATGGTCTAATGTACATTAGTGGTTTTTAATTAGACACCTAAAGCAATAACTGGATTTTGAAGAGTTTTAAATTAAATATTCATTATGAATGGAAAACAAAAATATCATAGAAAGTTATATTCAGTGCCGTATTATCCATTAGGCTGACTAGGCTACAGCCTAGGGCGCCATGAAAAAAATAGGCGTCAGACAGGGGAGTAATAGGCGCTAGACAGGGAAGTTTCTAAAAAGTTTAGGTCAGGTGGGGATTAGAACAAATTTTTGCTGTCTACAAATAAATAAAATAGACGCGAAAAGGAGAGAATTAACTGAAAATAAGCGTTATGGAGGTAATGCCCTTTTTTTGTGGAAAATAGGCGCTTTGGGAATTTGTAGCCTTGGGCGACTCATACAGTTAATACGGCCCTGGTTATATTGAATACAAGAAAAAATGTATAAAATATGCGAAGTATATTAAACATCTAATTCAATTAAATGCGTTTATTTAAAATGTCAGGGGTAATATGGTTTTCAGGTAAATTTAATCAAAGTGGCCCTTTGTTTCCGCCATTTTAAAATCCAACCTGTTAATTATTATTTCCTTTGTAGAAGTGGAAATTGCCCAGGGCATTTGGATATAAGGAGGTAGTGTTAAGGTTGCGAATTTTTCGTTAATACTATGTTATAGTCAGGGCCGTATTAACTGTTGAAGGCGCCCTAGGCTAGAACTCGCGGAGCGCCTATTTTTCACCAAAAAATTTTTTGAAAAGCACAAAAAGAAGGTCCTTTCCTCCGTAGCGCCTATTATTTTGACTGACAGGCGCCTTCCTTCACCACCCGAAATAAAATTTGATGACCAAAAAAAAACAAAAAGGACATTCCCTCCTTTTCCCGCCTATTTCATTCCAAAGCACACTATTTATTCACAGAAATCCTCACTCGACCTACACTTCTTTAAAAACATCCCTGTCTAGCGCCTATTACTCCCCTGCCTACGCCTATTTTTTATGGCGCCCTAGACTGTAGCCTAGTCAGCCTAATGGTTAATATGGCACTGGTTATAGTTAGACCCATATTTATTTCATTCTGAAAGCGATGCCGCCAAGTACACAGAAAATAATAAAGCAAATAAACCCTTTTGTGAACAATGATTTATTGCAGCAAAAAATATTTAACCCGACGACTACGCCATGCGTTTCAGGTTTTATGGCACGCCAGGGACGAAATAAGAGGATGTTTCTTAAGTACGTGATACGTGTTTTCGCAATACTTTTATTTATTTATCTAAAAAATATGTAATCAGGCTCTGGTCAGAGGCTATGTGCTTTCGAAAAGTTTGTCTCTGCTTCTGAGGTACAGATATCTGTACCTCAGAAGCAGTTGTACTGAAGTCCACTTTTTAAAATTTTACAGGGCAGCGAAAATCTTTAAACCCTTAAGTTTTAATGTAAAGTAGTGCCCTAAAACTTAAAAAAAAATAATAAATTAAAAATAATAAAAGTAAAATAATAAACCACATTTCTTTAAAAAAAAAAGTGTACTTTAGCTCAAATCCTTTTGAGGTGCAGATATCTGTACCTCAGAAGCATGTAGTTCTAAAGTCCACTTTTAAAATTTCACAGGGCAGCGAAAATATTTAAACCCTTAAGTTTTAATGTGAAGTAGTGCCCTTAAAACTTAAAAAATAAAATAATAAAAAAATTATAAAGTAAATAATAAAACACATTTCCTAAGAAAAGTGGACTTTAGCTCCCAATGCTTCTGAGGTACAGATATCTGTACCTCAGAAGTAGTCGATTCTGAAGTCTACTTTTTAAAATTTTACAGGGAAGCGAAAATCTTTTAAACCGTTAAGTTTTAATGTGAAGTAGTGCCCTTTAAAACTTAAAAAAAATAAAATAATAAAAAAATTGTAAAGTAAATAATTAAACACATTTCCTAAAAAAGTGGACTTCAGCCCAAATGCTTTTGAGGTACAGCTATAAGGTGTAAAACATTTTTTAGGGGATAATTTTTTTCCAAACAAACCTAGAAACTATACTTAAGTATAATAAACAACCAATAAATATTCATTGACAATGTATAAAGAAAAATAATATTTATTTTCTAGCACTGTTATTGTTTACAGTAATAATTAGTTAACAATAAATTAACATAATTGATATTTTCTCCTCCGCATGTGACCCAGGTTAAATGGGTTTCAACTACGTACACCTTCGTGTATTAAAAAAAACTATACAACATAAAAACCCATTTCTCATAATTAAGTAAAAGACCACAAATAAAAGTGTATTTAAATAAATGTGCGATGACCCTGACCTATCGTAAGGTAAACTGTGAAAAATGCTCAATTTAAAATTATTGCTTAATTAAATAATTAAAATAAAAACTCTGCGCATTCGCCAGAACAAGAAAACAAACAAAAACCCAAACCTAAAATTCTAGGACTACAATTAATTTTCTATTTGTAGCTAACAGAACTTGTATATTATTGCAACAGTTTTCAAATCTAGTGATTTTCATTTCAAACTAGTTTTGCCAACTTCTGTGATATTAAAAATATTAAAGGTATTTTTTTCGGCCGATGGTGCTATTCTTAAACAATAATATTTTAAAATATTTTTTAAATATAATCTCACCTACGAAAGGTTCCAATAATTTTTTAATAATTGGCATTTTGGTACTAGTTATTCCCTTTCGATGGGAAACAAGGAAAAGTGTATGAAAAAATCCTTTGTGTCTAATGTTTTCCCTTTAGCATGCGGGAAGAAGAAAAGAGAACATCTTGTAGTAGGAAAATAAGTAAAATGCATGTTTCCGAAAGTGAAAACCTTTTTGCTCAAAAATTTTTCATACTAAAACGGAAATAAGGAAATTAAATAGAAGGAGGAAACGAATGGTTTGCGAAAGGGGAACCTTTTTTTTTTGTCCTCAAAATTTTTAATACCAAATTTTTATTTTGCAGCCAGTCCCCCTCATAAAAATGAAAAAAGTTATATGTAGTATATGTATGCGTCCGTGGTACTAGTTCACTTTAGACGGCCAAAAACAAGGCAATTTTAAATATTTTTTCTTACTCTCATTAATATACAGCATGTTTACTTAAGTTCGCACATCGCACCATATGGAAAATTTGTCATAATTAATTTTACCAAAAAAAGTTCTGCATGGTCTAAAACCCAATAATTAATTGGTGGTGTGGTGGTATACGAGATCTGCGAGATATGTCAAAAAATATGAATTTTGCTCAAGAGAATACTATAGTCACTATAGACACCCAGAACAAAACTAAATTTTTGGTCATCAGCTTGGACACTTAAAAAGTACGTATAATTTGCCGCTTCATAAATTCAGCCAAGCCAGCGTCCAAACTGAGGCCAAAAATTTAGCATTGTTCTGGGAGTCAATAGTGAAAATACAATTGTCCAGGGCCGTATTAACTAGGGCTGGCAACCGAAACCGGTTTTGCGGTTAACCGCGGTTTGGACAAAACCGAAAACCGGTATTCGAAAACCGGTTTCGAATACCGGTTAATCGGTATTTGAAAACCGGTTTTCGAATACCGGTTAACCGGTTTTGAAAATCCGGATTTCGAATATCGGGGGAATCATGGGCAAATCCGTAATCAACGCAAAAACGATTAATAGAGAATAATTACTCTCCGATTTTCTGTTAACTGTGGTTTAGAAAAGCCTTTTCGGTTTTGAGAACCGTTTTCGGTTTTTGGTTTTAAAAACCGGTTTCGGTTTTCGGTTTTAAAAACCGGTTTTTAATACCGGTTTTTAAATATTCGGTTAACCGGTTTTGTTTTTTTCCGGTTTTTGCCAGCCCTAGCCGGAGCGCCTATTTTCCACCAAAAAACAAAAATTTTGAAGGGCCAAAAAAATTATTCCTTCCTTTTTGCCAAAGTACTTAATTCACAGAGAAATTACCTAAACTTTTTAAAAACTCCCTGTTTGGCGCTTATTTTTTCATGGCTTTCTAGGCTGTAGCCTAGTTAGCCTAATGGTTAATACGGCACTGCAATTGTTTTTGATAATATCGAAAATTTTTGTAAAGAAAATATGTTTAGGATTTAAAATAACATTGAAATATGCAAACTTATTCATTTTTAAGGAGATTTTCTTTTACAGTAAGGTGGCGTCCATAAATTATGTGACACATTTTGGGGGGAGGGGATCAAGGAAAATCTCACCAAATCTCACGATGGTGGGAGAGGGTCTGTAAAAACTCACGTAATTTTGGTGTAGGTAGAAAGAGAAAAAAATAATTTTGTGGCAGGCCTTTCTGCCCAGAGTGTGAGGCAGTATTACTTTTCGAATGGAGGATTTTTTCAAAAATGTTTTGTGAGAAAATAAATTTTGGTTTGAAAAGTTGAGGCTTTTGCATTCCCATACATCTCACGTGAGATAAGGATTAGATAGGGTGGGGAGGGTTGAAGAAAATCTCACCAAGGGGTTAGGAGGGGTCTAAAATTTGGAAAAAACACCTCACGTAATTTATGGACGCCCCCTAACGAGCGTTTCAGTGACTTTTTGCTGTTTTGACAGTTCTTAAATTTTTTACATATTACATTATTCCATTTCGAAATACCCATGCACCAATGTTCAAACTTGAATTTTCACCACTAGCAATTTTTTAAAATACTAACCTCATACCAATAACTTTTTTTGGAATACTCTGTATCTAAAGGGTGTTTTTTTAACGATGATATAACTTTAATCTATAAAAATATGAAAGTAAATATATTGTGATCGAAAACATAATGCTATGTAAAAGAACAACTTATTACATTAACGTTTAAAAATTATTTGCGGCATGTGGCCACCGCGGCAGTCCACCAAATAGGCTATTCTTTTAGTCCAATTTTGAGTGACTTTTTCGAGTACTTCCGGTCGTATATCATGAATAACACGAGTAATGTTGGCTTCTAAGACTTCTATCGTTGCTGGTTTATCAGCATACACTAATGACTTGACGTAGCCCCACAGAAAATAATCTAGGGGCGTCACATCACAGAATCTCGGTGGATAGGTAACAGGTCCATTTCTCGAAATTAATTTGTCGCCAAACCTTGTTTGCAACAAGGCGATAGTTTCGTTCGCCGTATGGCATGTAGCGCCATCCTGTTGCATCCACATCTCGTCTGGATCAATATCATCCATATTTTGAAACAAATATTCATGAATCATGGTTCGGTAACGTTCTCCATTGACCGTAACGTTCTATCCAGCCTCATTTAAAAAAATAAGGTCCGATGATCCCATTAGCATGTAAACCACACCACACGGTCACTTTTTCCGAATGTAATGGACTCTGTTGAATTTCCTGTGGATTAGCATCACACCATATCCAGCAATTTTGTTTATTTACAAATCCAGAAAGCCAAAAATAAGCCTCGTCGCTAAACAGAATCTTACGATAAAACAACGGGTCACCTTCCAGCTGTCCTAATGCCCAGTTAGCGAAACGACGACGCAAGCCATGATCTTGCGGCTTTAATTCTTGCACCAGTTGGATCCTCTGAGGGGTATAGATCAAGATCTTTCCGCAAAATTTGCCAGGTAGTTGACGGACAGGGACCAACTAGTTGCGACCGACGACGAATGGATAACTTTGGATTCTCTTCCACACTTTCACGCACAGCGGCAATGTTTCTTTCATTACGCACATTCCTTCGACGTAGTGGTGTTTTCACATCGTGTAAAGAGTACGTGGTACGAAATCTATCCACAGTACGACGAATTAGTAACTCAGATGGACGATCGTGTGGCCCATAAAATTCACGAAGTCTTCTATGAGTCTGGCGAACTGATGACTGATTTTCAAAGTAAATTTGGATAATTTGGTAACGTTGGTCAAGCGTAAGTTTATTCATGATGATTTGCCAAAGTATACTGAAAATAAATTTTATGAACAGTGTCAGATTGACAGTCTGACAGTTGTTGCCATGTAAAGTTCTATCCAACATAAAAAACACCCTTTATTAAACTATTTGTAGAAGATGCCTTTTTAGAAACCCTACTATAACTCTTATATAAGACTTTTTGTCATATCTTGTTAAATAACAAAAATATTGGACTTCCTCAGACCATTGGGCCACCCCAAATTATTTGTCTGCCAAGGGGTTCGAACTGTCAAAACTGTCTGACAGCTGAGGAAATATCTTTTATAGGCACCCAAGTAACATAATATATAAAATTCAGCTCTTACAAAATGAAGAAAGTTTCAATACATCAACCTTTGGTAGGGTCCGCGTGTTTAGTAAAGAGGCCACTGACGTCATCATTTTCTGCGCAAAATCTCCTCTTATTCCCTCATCCCGTATTTAAAATGTTATTAATTTTTTTTTATCAGATTTTTAAAATGCCTACTTCATAGATATCGATATGAAGCCTCGAAACCGCGATTGAAAGAGAGTTACAGAAGATTTCGCGTAGATAATGATGACGTCGGTGGCCTCTATACTAAGCGTGCGGACCCTACCTGGTACCTGCCAAAGCTACAATGAGTCAAACTTCATAGTCTACCATCGCTTCTACCTATGTTGGGAGCAGGCACTGACAAACTTTAAGCTTTTACAAAATAACGAAAGTTTGCCGCTTACGGACTCTTGGACTATAGACACGTTGTATATTTGATATGAATCTCGCATCATCCTTATACATTTAAACAAAATATTATTTGACTTTTCTCTAAAGTAAAGATATTTATTAAATATTTTAAGAAAATACATTTTTCATACATTCTATGAAGAGCTATTCTGCTCTTGTAATAAAATAATAAAAATTAAAAGATTACTTTAAAAGAAATAAATTAATAATAAATTATCTAATATAAAATATTTTTTTCATTTAGATTATTTCCAAATTTTTTTATATAACCTAAATGAAAACAACTATTTTATATCCCATATAACATTTTTCCGGCGTTGTACATTTAATTTACTGGCATTGCCAAGACTCTTTAATGGCAAGGCATTGGCAAAAAGGTATCAAAAAGACGCGAAAGTGGGCAATTGGCCGTTATTAGGCCACGTGTTGCAGATAATGTGATTGCATCCGTCATTAATAAGTTATTGGCAAAAAAATGCGTTTAAGATGATGGCATCCATCATTAATAAGTTATTGGCAAAAAGATAACAAAAGACACGAAAGTGGGCAAATGCAGATACTCCCAAGCAGCAAGCTGACGTCTTATTGACGAAAATTGTCGTATATACTTTTTTTTAAAAGCTAAAATGATGCGATATTTTATTTAAAAATTAAAATTGGAAAAAACTCCTTACTGCATGCAATTTCCTTGCAATGCAAAGTACCATCTCTCGGAACACTTTTAATAAAGTTTTAAACAAAATGTTTACAGCTCCTAACAGTCTACTTGCCTTCTCGACTAGCCATCACCAATTAATCACACAACACACACTTATTGGGTAATGAATACATTTAATTATGTCTATTAAAAAACTCTTTTCTTTAAAAAGAAACTAAAAAGCTAGAAAACCACGTAGAAAACAAATGCACAAAGCGGTTACCTTCGGTCGAAATTAACGTAGCTAATTTTACCATCATTTTATTTTTATTCGCTTCAAAATACATAATAAACATTTTGTTCGACCTAATTTTTATTTGCATGATTTTTAACAATAAAATGTTATGAAAAGGCCATTTCCTTTAAATTATGTAAAAAAACATAAAATAATGTTGTTTAGCTGCCATTATAAATAAAACAGATCAAAAAATTGCTTTAATGTTAGTTAAATACCAATGTTAATAATATGGTTTAAAAAGTATGAATATGCGTTGAAGGTTTGCCTTCAAAAATCCAATATTTATTTGCCTGCAACAAAAACGCGTGCTTTATTTGTATGCTTGCCGGCAATTCGCCTGCATGTAAAATTTATTGGCAATTAAGTGTTTATTTAGGGTTGACTTTTTAATGCGTATAAGATGTTGGCATAATATTGCCACCAATTGCCAATGCTTTACCATCAATGCCAATATGAAAAATGTACATTGCCGACAAATAGTGTTTGCTGGGATTAAAAAACTTAAGAATTTATTTCTTTTCAAATAATTTTAATATCGTAATTTAACCTCTCTCTCTTTATGGGTGTTTTCACACTTTTATGCATCCCATTATTGTGCATCAGAGTGGCTTTCCAGTGACGCAAATAGAGCGCTCCCGAGTAGCTCAGGAGCATTTCGTTCTACTTTATGGCGTACCAGTGACGGAAAGTGTTATGCACCCGAGCTACTCCGTTTTTCTTTCCCCTTGCCCCTCACGCGCCAACCTTTGGTTTTTGTGCTTCAAACGTGTTTTTTTATGGTTAAGATTGGATTTTTTAAAATTATTTATTTAAAATGGAATTAGATAATTAAAAGAGAATTATTATTAATTAATTATTATAAAGCCAAGAAAGGTTAAAAACAACGAAATTTTAAAATTTCTTAAAGTATCTCTCTTTCCTTGTCTAAGGATGCGTTCCAGTGACTAACTTTTTATAGCAGATCGAGAGCTTCAAGCCCTGGAGCGTGACGCACAAAAATTTTCGTCACTGGAAAGCAACCCAGGAAATGTTTGATCCTTGATCTGCGTTAAAGAAAATAAGTTCTTTTTTACCGTTCTTATCTGAGACATGCTGAAAATAAAAAATGGTACCATTTTATTTCTTATTTCCATAGTAAAAAAATCGATTTTTAAATGTATTTTTTAATTCTACAATAACAATACATTTTTACATTACAATATGTAACATGATCATATTTAAGATTTAAAATTAGTCTATTAGAAATAGATTTTAATATATATTTTTAATTTATTTCCTTACCCTACGACTTACACCTTTGGATTTAATAAAAACTGGAGTGTGTACACCCATATAATGGAGTAATGGAAATGATGATTAGCTGCACTACTGAAACGTCAACGAAGTATGGACAGTGGCGCAGCGTAGGCAAAAACAGGCGTAGGCGAAGTCGTATCCGTGGGACCCAATTTGTCAACAAATAAAAAAAAAAGTCCTTATCTTTAAATACACAGTGTGAGCCAAATTAAACTTGCACAGTTTTTAACTACTGATAACTTTTTCTCTAGTGCGCCTATCTTTTTATTTTTAAAGGGCTAATGGGTAGATAGGTTTTCTCTAGGTTTGCCAATTTTGATCCAATAGGTTTAGACAGGACCGGACTAACGGGACTTTTTCCAAAATGATGCATTTAACTTTGTTGCAAAATAAATCAAATGTATCTACAATTAGGCTATTACGTTTAATTTAAATTAATTTGTTATTAAATTGTATCAGCATCCAACTCAGAAACCATGGTAACCTCACATTTTTTATTTTCAAAGCACACTAAAAAACAGTTCCCCGTTAAAACCGAGAGAAATTCATGCTATATGAGCGCATCATTTATCAAAAATAATCATAATTCCTGAATTCTCAAAGTGTTAACAGATTTGCTTTCACTGAATCATTTCCCATAGTTCGTCTACAAAGAAAACCGTATTAGCTCAATTGTAGCTAAAAGCGATTTTTTTGCAACGAGGTTAAATACAGTATTTTGGAAAAAGTCCCATAAGTCCAGGCCTGTCTAAATATGTTTGACCAAAATTGGCAAACCTAAAGTGAACACATCTACCCATTAGCCCTTTAAAAATAAAATAAATAAGGCGCAACAAATAAAAATTTATTGTTAGTTAAAAAGTGTACAAGTTTAATTTGGGCCTTACTGTACCCTCTATTCAATGTTATTTTGTGCAAATTTATTGTTGGCGTAGGTAAACATGTACATGAGGGGCCCATTTTATGACATATAACAGTTGAAAAGCAAAAAAAAGGTCCCCACCCTCTCCCATTCATTTTCTCTATTTTTATGTTAAGTCCCTGTCCCACATTTCATGTGTTCAATTGCAAGGCCTCTTTGCCGCGTGGCCCCTCCAGGCATGAGGCCGTAGGCGACCGCCTACACCGTCTACGCCTACCTACGCTACTGAGTATGGATAAACATATATCCTAATGGAAGGACACAATATGGAAGTACCTTATTGATGAAGGTATAATATAGAATTATACAGGGATTTTGTAAGCTAAGTAATACAATTTTAGGCGTAACAAATTAAAAAGTTAGTTTTTTGATAGTCTTCCTAAGTTTATGTTACTTTTTCTTTCACCAATATTATGGAGAATACCTAATGGTGTCATAAGTTCAATATAAAAACATGTAACATGCAGGGCCCCTTTTATGACATATAACAGTTGAAAAGCAAAAAAGGTCCCCACCTCCCCCTTCATTTCCTTTATTTTTATGTTATGCCTCTGTCCCACACTTCATGCCTTCAACTGCAAGGCCTCCTTGCCACGTGGCCCTCCAGGCACGAGGCCGTAGGCGACCGCCTACACCGTCTACGCCCAGCTACGCTACTGAATATGGATAAACATATATCCTAATGGAAGGAAACAATATGGAAGTACCTTATTGATGAAGGTATAATATAGAATTACACAGGGATTTTGTAGGCTAAGTAATACAATTTTAGGCGTTACAAATTAAAAAGTTAGTTTTTTCGATAGTCTAAGTTTATGTTACTTTTTCTTTCACCAATATTATGGAGAATTCCACAGCTACCTAATGGTGTCATAAGTTCAATATAACTTAAAACAAATAATTTAAAATGTTTTGAAGGCCTCCTCACTGAATACACCTGTATCCGTGTTACTTTTTAAAAAATGTGTGGAAAATAAATGTTCTGAAAAAAATATTACAATACTCACTTAATACAGATTAAAATTTTATAAATGAACTGATACTTCTTTATCACCCCTTTTTCCTCCCCCAAGTACTGCACTTTACCTTTGCAAGGTCACACTGCCATATCGATGGGTTTTTGACAAAACAATGGGTAAGTTCATCCGGCCTCAGCAGCTTTTGTAAGCACAAAGCGATTCAGCGAAAAAAACGACCCAGCAGTTGGCAAGTCTCTGAACGCTTCGCTTATTAGTTCGACATTTCAGTTAAAAATATAACCAAAATTTGACAGATGACTAACAGAACTTCCCAAAGGTCGACATTTGCGCAAGCCCAAATAAATTGCTGAGTTTGGTTAGCATATAAGACCGCTTTGTAAAATGGACATCTGCTGAGTTCAAGCAGCTTGTCATCCGATCGGGTGACCGCAACCGCTTACCAAGCAACTCAGCCGCTGAAGTCGGCTGAACGTACCCATTGTAAACGACTTACGTCAAATTTTCCAGGAAAGGATTTTTCTTTTCTTTGCTTTATTTTTAAATAAAGTTAGTGATAATTTTGTATAAACATTAGTATACAGCTTTATTTTAGTTCTCGGTTTTTGTATTAAAAATAATGCAGGAATGAGGAAAAAACCGCTTTCTGTAAAATTTGACGTAAGTCGCTTACGACATTTTGTCAAAAACTCATCCATATGTAATTAAGAAGAAGGGTGTTAAAAATCACCATACATCGAAAACATGTTCACGGCACTCTTAGATGGCATAGTGAGTAGAGTAAGTTCCAATTTGGTCAGCAGACGCTATAAAAATACGGTTTTTTTCGCTTCTTAAGCGGTCGTTTCTTATACAGCTATGTAGCTTTCAACACGCGTGTTGACTTTTAGAGGCCAAAAACGATAATTCTTAGGCTCTTGGTTTTAAAGACCAACTGCTACAGCATTGCCAATCTTATAGCCGTAGTTTCTTCTGTCAAAAGAATAGAGAAACAGCTTGATAGGCACAAAAACCCTTTACAAAAAAAATCTTATGACGTCATTAGGTATGGCTATGAAAGTATTGCCCATGAAATATAACTGCATCAATGAAAAATTTTTGGGCTACCAAAGTGTTATAATTGCCTTTCATTTTACCAGAGTCAGTTACCAGTCACATCCAGAGTTAATTTTGATTAACGGGGTTACGAAATAGCAGTCATATTGCCGACCATATTTTGAGTCGGAAGGTAGCTTTCAGCCATATAAGGTTTGTTCCAGCAGAATGTTGGAAACATGTAAAAACGCAAGAATTGTTCCTAGGTAGTAGTTATTTAAATAACAATAACGTCCGTGGTGGCACTACCGCGTTGTCTAAAAGGTGCTGTGAAATGCAAAACTGCATGTTTCAGTACTTGGATAACGTTGACGGAACACGACAATAATGGGTTAAACATCCAGTAACCCGGCACTCACGGTACACTGGTATTTAGGCATAAGCCTTCGTGAGATGTCATAAAGATTAAAAAAAAACATTAGTTAGAAATTTAGGTAACAGTTTTCTGCTGGAACGAAAAATAAACAAGGCGTGCATACTGCTTATACATCAATACAAGAAATTATGTTAAAAATTGTCAGTAATGATTGGAGAAAGTGTGCAAACTTTCTAAACAGGTTCTAACATGTTTCCAACATCTTAAAACTACTGCTGAAACAACAAACAATTGTATAATGTTACAAACATGGCACTGCTGGAACGACAAATTTAACGTGCGCATGATCCGAACGGTTGCAAACATTATTGACAGCCTGCTGGAACAAACCTAAAATTAGACTTGATTAATGACATCACCAGTGCAGGAGTAATACAGTTTTTAGTTTTATTAGAAACACCGTTTTTTAAAAGACAAACCAAAATATCAAAATTGTTTATTTCTCCCATTAGAAAAAAAAACAATTTTGATATTTTTGAGTTTATCTTTTTAAACTGTTTAAAAATTTTTGCTATCAGGCAAGAAGAGATGGAGTAAGTAAAATGTATGTGGGTGGGGACCTTTTATTTTGGTCCTTAAAGAGTTCTTGACACATCACACCCATATAAAATTTCAAAACTCGCCGCGCCTGTTCCGGACCTGTGTTTATACGAACTTCTTTACATAAAATTGGCTAGTAGGAAAAGTAGGAAACACCTTGTATAAATTAACTCTGGAATGGACATAGATAATACTTTCTTAGCCAACCAATAAATACAGGGTGTAAAATAATTAATTGTACATAGAAAAACCACAGATTCTTTATGCTGTGGTTTCTCTGTGTACTATTAACTAGTGATGAACATCCTGTATACATAAATTATTAAAATAAATTATTAAAGTTAATTACAAATTTTGTCTTTTCATTTGGTTTAAAACTTAAAAAATGATATGTAATAACCCGCTTTTGTAATTTTACAAATGAGAATCTCAATGGAATGTAAAATTTTGACATCTTTATATTCATTCTTCCTATCTAAACATACTAAATTGACACAATGCGAATTTCTAGACTAACGGACATATTTACTGTAGAGGCAAAATGACTAAAAAATAATTTTGAGCAATTAAAAGAAAATTAATGATTATAGATGGCTATGGTGTATATTAATGTATAACTATAATAAATCTAGAATTATTTTAGCATACCCACAGTCTCAACATTACCTACATTTAAAAAAAACACTGATAAATATAGCTCCACAAGGCGCAAAATCAACAGTGATAGCTATATTTACGATATAATGCTTCATTTATATGCTAGAAATATAAAATAATAATAAATACACCCTATGCGCTATCTCACTTTACTACATTTAATAATAACATAAAAATTGCACTATAACCTATTGTTTCTATTATGGAGCCATAAAAGAATTAACACTCTTATACCAGAGAGCTGATTTCAAAGTGTACAGGGTTTTTCATTTATAATTTGCCACCCACTTTAACTGTAACCAAGAAGGATAGAAAAAACCCTGAATAAAAATTTGTGTTCTTTTTAATCTGTTATCTTTTGAGCATAAAAAAAAGAAATAAATGAACATCAAACTCAAGAAAAATGAAAGTAAACTTTTTTTAAATGGAACACCCTTTATACAGGGTGATTCAAAAATCGATCACGAAACCTAAGGGGGTCATTCTACTTGACAAAATAAGGGTAGAGCTTCATATAATTTTTTTCAAAATGTCATTCGTTTCCGAGTTACAAGCCGTCAAAGTTCAATTTTATTTTGGCTTTTCCGCTATATTGCATTTATTTTTTAACCAATACAGTTGATATTTGCCACACAAATCGAGCTTTGCAGATTCTAAAATTTTAAGATGAAAGTACTTTTTTAAATACCGCCAGGGGCACTTTACCTAAAACTTAAAATTTATTTACATCACAACTTTTTATTTTGACAGATATTGCAAAGCTGGGGGCGCCATTTCATAGACAATCAGAAACTTAAAAATAAGGTACTCTTTATTAAAGTCGATAAACCTAACCGTTTAGGTACCAATCGACATCAAAGTTTTCATCAATTTCAATCAAATGACCTACGTACATACAATATTTTTTAAATATTTAACACACTAAACTTCGAAAACTAAGACGTTTAGGACATATGTTTATATGAAGTTTTTTTCTCTATTTTCTGTTGTAGAATCGCCCGTAAAGTTTGTCGGAAGAGTTGGACACCCTGTAGGTATGTAGGTAATTTGATTGAAATTGATGAAAACTTTGATGTCGATTGGTACCTAAACGGTTAGGTTTATCGACTTTAATAAAGAGTACCTTATTTTTTAGGTTTTTGATTGTCTATGAAATGGCGCCCTAGCTTTGCGATATCTGTCAAAATAAAAAGTTATGATGTAAATAAATTTTAAATTTTAGGTGAAGTGCTCTCTGGCGGTATTTAAAAAGTGCTTTTGTCTTAAAATTTTAGAATCTGCAAAGCTCGATTTGTGTGCAAATATCAACTGGATTGGTTAAAAATAAATGCAATATGGCAAAAAACCAAAATAAAATTGAACTTTGACGGCTTGTAACTCGAAAACAGAATGACATTTTGAAAAAAATTATATGAAGCTCTACCCTTATTTTGTCAAGTAGAATCACCCCTTAAGTTTTTCATTAATAAAAGATAAAATTCTTTGGGCATATGGCTCATTAATGACAGTGAAAATAAATAAATAAATAATAACATGTAAGATTCGGCTACCATGGTTGGTTGTTTAAAAATTACGGAGTCTCCAAAGAAAATGGAATACCCGGGCCCGACCAAGACGGCGACACGTGTTTCGTCTTCGTTAAGACTTGTCATAGCCGCTTCAGGTCATAGACACCTTGATGATGCCCCGATTGACTGTAAATATCCTTTCTGTATCCCAGAACTAACAAATACAGACAACCGGTGCCATCTCACCAAGAAATTTAAAAACAACCAGCCAGGCATCGAGAGGTTAAGGGTGCTAAGTAAAAGTCCGCCATCTAGTTGTACATGGCAAAAATTAGGTATGCAACATACTGTTAACAAAAAGTATGCTCAAAAGATAATAGATAAAAAGTATGAAACTTTTACACAGGACGCTTTTTCCATTATTCTTGGTTATAGTTAAAAGTGAGTGGCAAAATATAAATGAAAACTCTGTTCAGGGAACAGCAAAAACTAAAAAGATGGAGCAAATCTGATAGCACAATCTTTATTTTGAAAGAGTAAATCATGGCTAACATAATTTGTGTCATAACTTTAAAATAGAAGTAATTGGAAATAATATACGTACGCCACTGAAATCTTCGTGAAAATACCTAAAACTTCCCTATTTAATTTTTTTCTATATCTAATAACAAGCAAGTTACAAGTGCCTAACCAAATTGATAAAATTTGAAAAACATTCTTTATCACCAAAACAAATTAAGTTAGCCATGATTTACTTTTACCACTGAATTTTTTTCAAAAATGTAAATGGAGATTTTGCAATCAGATTTATTCTGTCTCATTTAGTTTTCGCTATACTCTACAAGGTCAATGAAAAGGCACCATCTTGTATAATTTCCAATGTTGCCACATTTTAAATAGATGGAGATTTTACACTTTGAAACTAGGCCCCACATGTAGGTTATAACTTCAAAGCTTGAACCACTTGATTTGCAACATTGTATTGGTTTATGTCTAATTTTTATATATAAGTGTATATCTCTAACCAAATACATACTAACTAATTAATACTTCTTTTTACAAGTAATTATATCAATCTTTTTAAGGTTCCATAATTCTAATCTCTTTTCACTTTAAAAAAAAGTACTACAATTAAGATACTGCTTATAGAGTCTTACTTCCTGATCTATGTATCTTGGTAGAACTGGTATATTTTAATTGTCTTTTTATTAAATTAAGTTAAAATATCTAGTGCACACTAGCAATTCACGTGGAATTTATGAAATGGGACTAGAATAATAAAGAAAAAATTATTAAACACAACATAGATCAGGTGAAACCAATTTTTTTACATAACCATTACATTACAATGTATTCTTAAAAATCACTTGGGAGTCATAAGATTTAAAAAGTCCAGATAAAAAAACCTAATAATAAATAGACATTGATTCAATATAACATGCTTAATACCATAGGGAGGGCCAAAGCCACTTTTTCATTTAAAAATTCGATAACTTTATTACTTTTATTTATTTTTATGTTTCTCCCAGCAAACACGAGGGATTAAATGTTTTAACTCTGTGTTATAAGTTTAATTTTCTAATGAATAGCTTACTAAAGGTATAGGGCTTACTAACAAAAATCTGCGGCAGGTTAGATCAGGGAAACTGGACGGCCAATGAAGCTTGGCATTTCTGAAAATTATTATTTCCTAAAAACTTTCTTGAACAGCAATTTGGTCTTTCAGGTTGAGGTAGTAGATAGTTACCCCATTATGTTACCATTACATTTCAAGTAGATTTAATAGCAAATTGAGGAAAACGCTCACTCAGCCCGAGAGATCAACTTACCAATTTTCGAGAATGGAATAAATTTAAAAAATGCGGTTCTTTATTGGCCGCCAAGATCCCCTGATCTAATGGTCGTAGATATTTTTGCTAAAGATATTGAAAACAATGATCGCCTAATAATAAGCTTCAAATTTTCGCTGGGCTAAAGTACAATGCTGAATAACAAATTCAAAATAATTAACATTATTTTTATAAGGTAAATTGTCTCTTAGCACACCCTATATTATTTATCTCCGCGATTATATTTAGCCCATACATTTACTGTACAAGAATTAAACTTTAATCAAAAAATAAGGAACTTAAAAGTAGCCTTAACCTTCACGATCATACGTTACTGTCAAATACGGGGCGCCTGTAAAACTGATAGGTTGAGCGTTGGCCACCAGGTTGGATCTCATTTTGAAGATGGCGGCCCTTGTGGACCGGCTTCGGCAGCGACCGCTGCTTGTCGCATCTCTTCGGCGGTCGCCCTAAGAAAAAATGAGACATTAGATATGTACAAAATCGTATTTTTCGGAAAGTTTAGAGTTTTTTATGTTTTCTTTTATAGTCGGAAAGCAGCCATCTTGACTAACCTATGCAGATTTTAAACAAAAATAAACAAATAAATAAAGCATTTACATGTAGGTAAATTTTTAGACAGATCATATTAATATAAGCAGAATTGGGCTCATTTATATTTTAAACACAAAAAATATGACAATCAAAATCTAGAATCCTAAATTATAGCTTTTTTTATAAAATATAAACATATTGAAAAAGTAATGCAATGAAGTTTCTTAACCCTGGGATAATCCACAAATGTTTTAAGTTTGACTGCTAACATATAATGGTTGTCTTAAGTAAAATAAGAGGAAGTTTTTGGAGATAAAACTTTCAGATTTAAAAATGATTATTAAATACTAATATTGGCAAGCAACAGCATTCACGAAAAATACAGCCTCAATGCCGTAAGAGAGGTAAAAACTGCTAGAATATAGTTTAGGTTAGATTCTAGTAAAAAATTAGTAACTATTAACAAACTAAATCGAAGAAATAGCAGTGTTTATCTGGCAATATGGACTCTACCAAAAATTTCTAAGTTGCAAAGATCAAAAAAAAATCATATGTGTAAACCAAGCAGAGTATTTCGTTAAATGTGGATAAGTAAGCACTTTAGTTGGGCACTGTTTTTTATAATGTACAATCCTCCTGAATAAAAAGATTATTATTATTATTAAGTAGTGTTAACCTTTTGTTTAGATATTTACACCATTAAATAAAAATAATGGAGACTAACGTAAAAACGTAAACAAATCGATCTAAACTTGAAATAATTTGAGGTTATGTATTTTGTTTCTAACTTTAACCAAAGAAGGTAAAAATTTTAATAAGGAGCGCTCAATTTTTTATATTTGTCCGAAAATATAGGTTATCTTTGTGACGTCACCTTTTTGCTATAATATTTTTTTATCTGACAAAATAAACCAATACTTGCATACCATAAAATAAAATTACTAAAAAACCTAAAAAAATTGTATCTTACCCTAATAACGATTTAAACGTAAATTCCCTGTAAAAAAGTATCCAAAGGTCAGTGACCCCCGTTTACAAGTTTTAAAATTCTCTGTAACTGCAGTACTAATAACTACTCAATTTAACTATAAACAGTAAAAACTAAACATATATAAAAGTCCAAGGACTAAAAAGCAAAAAAATAACACCAAAACCTCGAAAAAAACCTTCCAGTACGATTGTAAACAAAGAATTACGGGAAAGATTACGTCACAAAATTTAGCGAACATAGGCTTAAATGGGATCAAGCGCTCCTTATTATAAAGTTTATTTTCCTTGGACTTTAACAACAATCGACATGGTTGCCATGGTACAATATCGAGGGTTTTTCTGCCAGAAGGGCGTATCCACATAATTTGTGATTTTCTTTTTATTCGTAAAATTTGACACTTAAGGCGATTTGTTTCACATGCCAGAATCCCATATTCCCTGCCTCAATAGAATAGCCAATTATGGCACTCTTTTTGTGGCATAATCAACATTTATTACAATGTCGAACATGCCAAAGGTCTTATGTTCTTACATAAAAAGAAAATTACAAATTATGTGGATACGCCCTTCTGGCAGGAAATCCTCGATATGTTATAACGCAAAGAATTCTTACTTTATCCTCGTTTTACGAAATACATAAAGACTCATAAACTACGCAGGCATTTAAGCAAACTGTGCACCAAGCAAGCAATTAGGCAAAATAGGTTCATACACTGAAATTAGTAACCCAAAGCTGCACCCTTTTACGTGGGGCGCCACACGTCAGGATCCTCCATTAGTGTAGCCCTTTGCTGATCCGTTGTATGCCCCATACCTGTCGGTGAGGTAGCCATTTGTGGCGAAGCGACCGCCGCCATATCTTCTCGTGAAGCCCTTTGTTAAGCGAGGTTAGGAAAATACACACAATGTTAGCAATGATGAGGGGTAATGGTTTAAGTGTAAGGCGATTTGAAATTTGTAGTAAAGACCGTATTTATTTTATTCCGATAGCGATGACCAGTGACACAACAACTGACAAGTTCTAAATAAACCCTTTAGTTGAACGATTTATGCAGCAAAAAATGCTCAACCGACGACTACGCACGCTTTACGTGGATTTATGGTGTCATAGACGAAATAAGAGAATGTTTTAGAGTACGTGATTGTTTAAGCAATATTATTAGTTATTAATCTAAAAATATGCAATCAGGCTCTGTCAGAGACTATGTGCTTTCGAAAAGGTTTCTTTACTTTATCATTTTTGTGTACTTGGCGGCATAGCTTTAAGAATGAAATAAATATGGTCTAAACTATAGTAAAATAAGTATTTATTATTCCTTACAAGCAGTGAAAACCTGCAGTTCTAAATAAATTTGAGTGGAACGGTTTACAGAAAAAATGCTCACACTCGCACTAGTGGATTATTGTTTGTATACAACAATATTATATATTAAATATATTTGGGATAATTATTCTGACACATACAGGTGCAGTAAGCATCTAGGTATTACTATTAATAATTAAAAAGCATTTTATGTAAAGTTTAAAAAATTTTTGTATCACTACTTTTGTAAACATTGTAAGTTCATAATTAATCGACTAAACAATAAACAAACAATATAGGGTGATTTCAAAATCGATCACAAAAGTGATTCTATATGATAAAATAATGGTACAGCTACATATGAATTTTATTCAAAATGTTATTGGTTTTTGAGTTACAGACCCTTAAAAGTTCAATTCTTTAATGCTTGTTTTTTAAATTGTTTGTTTAAGATAAATCCGAGATGACTTCTATTTAAAGCATAGACCGCGGACGTATATACAGGCTGATTCAAAAATCGATCACGAAATTTAAGGGGTGATTCTACTTGACAAAATAAGGGTAGAGCTTCATATATTGGCTTTTCACCATATTGCATTTATTTTTAACCAATCCAGTTGATATTTGGCACACAAATCGATCTTTGCAGACTTCTAAAATTTTTAAGACAAAGTACTTTTAAATACCGCCAGAGGGCACTTTACCTAAAACTTAAAAGGTTTATTTACATCATAATTTTGACAGATATCGCAGAACTGGGAGCGCCATTTTATAGACAATCAAAACCCTAAAAAATAAGGTACTCTTTATTAAAGTCGATAAACCTTACCGTTTAGGTACCAATCAACATCAAAGTTTTCATCAATTTCAATCAAATTACCTATATACATACAGGGTGTCCAGTAACTTAACCGACAAACTTTACGGGGCGATTTTACAACAGAAAAATAAGAAAAAAACTTCATATAAACATATGTCCTAAACTTTTTTAAATTTTCAACACCCTATAGTTCAAAACTAAGACGTTTAGGACATATGTTTATATGAGGTTTTTTCTTATTTTTTGTTGTAGAATCGTTTGGTTAAATTTGTCAGTTGAGTTACTGGACACCCTGCATGTATGTAGGTAATTTGATTGAAATTGATGAAAACCTTTGTCTATTGGTGTCCTAAACGGTGAGGTTTATTGACTATCGACTTTAATAAAGAGTAACTTACTTTTTAGGGTTTTTGACTGTCTATAAAAATGGCGCCCCCAGCCTTTGCGATATCGTTCAAAATGAAAAGTTATGATGTAAATACATTTTAAGTTTCAGGTAAAGTGCCCTCTGGCGGTATTTAAAAAAAGTACTTTGTCTTAAAATTTTAGAATCTGCAAAGCTCGATTTGTGTGCCAAATATCAACTGGATTGGTTAAAAATAAATGCAATATGGCGAAAAACCAAAATAAAAAATTGAACTTTGACGGTTTAGCAACTCGAAAACGAATGTCATTTTGAAAAAAATTATATGAAGCTCTACCCTTATTTTGTCAAGTAGAATCAGTAGAATCACCCCCCTTAAGTTTCGTGATCGTTTTAAATCAATCCTATATAATTTTTTATTGGGGTCTGGCTGCAAAAAATCCACCGTAAATATTGAGGACAAAAAAAGGTCCTCCCTATTTACTTTCTTCTTCATTCAATTCAATTTCTTATTTCCTTTTTTGCTCAAAAATTTTTGAAGAGCAAAAAAAGCCCCTTCAAAAGCATGCCTTTTACTGATTTTCCTACTACTACAATGTTTTTTTCTTTCCTTCTTTCCGTATGCTAAAGGGGGGACATTGACGCTAGGAGGGCTCTTTACTCTATATTGAAAACTATTTTTTGCAATAGTGTTTTAGTTTTAAGTAGCCTTTTTTAAAGCAAGTTTTCTGGAAAAGGGTTGCAAGTATTTTTTTCCATTTGATTACCACTAGCTGCATAAACAGTTTTGTAAAAGATTTTTGAATCACCCTGTATAGTATTTGTTGTTCACCTAAGTTTGACAGATTTTTCACGGTTTAACAACAATGGTTGCCAGATATTTGGAATGTCGATACTGGACTTAGTAAATGCATTTAATCATTCAAGATTACTGTACTTTCCAATGGGAAGAAAATAAAGATGCAATAATGCCGATTAATAAAATTAAGATAATTTTCGAATCACCCTGTAGATTTTTGTTAAATTTATTATCACTGCACAAAACAACTAACTTTAAAGAAGAAAAAAGTAAATAAAACATTGAATTAAATATGTATTATATTATTGACTTTTGCTAAATAAAGAATAGCAATGCATTTACCATGAACCATTTGTATAATCCCAACAATCCCAGATAACTCTAATCAACAAAGAATATACTTTAAAAATCAGTACACATAATGAGTTTACAAAACAATAGTATGCAGAGATAACATATAACAATTTGGAAGTTCAAAAATATATTATCTAAATTACTAAAAATTCAATTGGAACCATTTCTTAGATTTAATTTATTTTAAAAGCTGAATTATCAACATGTAACATGTAATATTTTAATTCATTTTTGTATTAAATTATTAAGGTGAAAAATACCAGTAAATGCTTAAATTTTCACTGATTTCCATGATTTTTTTTAAATGAAAAAGTCATTACATATTTTTAAAAAATGGTATGTAGTTTATTCAAATATTAAATAAAAGAGACCGGTATAGATGGGTCCCCATTTAATTCATTCTGAAAGCAATACCGCCAAGTACATAAAAAATGATAAAGTAAACAGACCTTTTGAAGGCACATAGCGCTGACAGAGCCTGATTTCATATTTTTTAGATAAATAAAAAAACACTGCTAAAACACGTGTCACATACTTAAAAACATCCTCTTATTTCGCCTCTGTCTTGCCATAAAACCGGTGGCACGTGGCCTGAAACTAGAAACTCGTCGGGTTGAATATTTTTTGCTGCAATAAATCATTGTTCACAAAAGGGTTTAATTACTTTATCATTTTTGTGTACTTCGCGGTATTACTTTCAGAATGAATTAAATGTGGATCAATCTATACTCTAGCATTGGTTCTAGTGATTTGAAAATCAAAAACAAAAATTTTTTGTGTTTATTAATGTCATAATTTGTCGGTGAACCCAAACAAAAAGCTAAAAAAAATAAATCTGGGGAATCCAAAGCTTGAAAAAAATAAAATGACTTTTTGGCTCAATTTTTTCATTGTTTTTGCTTTTAAAAAACAATATTTTTTAAAACATTTTCGAAATTTTGTAGGTTCACATAGAAAGTACTGTTGTTAAAAAGATGTGTGCAAAATTTCAGGAAGATTAGTCAATAACTTTTTCAGTCATCATGTCCGCCAATATGAAAATTGTAGTATTGAGAAAAACGCATTTAAAGTTTGAATAGGTACTTAAAAATCAATCAGAAAATTATTTTCTAAAATTTTAATGACGTTTTCAAAGAACTATACTAACCAAAGAATACCAATCCATAGAACTCCACAAGTGAGATTTCAGCGTACCCTAAAAATTTTAGTACCTACCCTGACCAACAGATGGCGAAAGTAGTACCATGTCGCTTTGCTAATAGGATTACCATCAGAAATTGATAGCAGTCGCTGACGAGCAGTCGGCCCGGTCAGTTAGGGTGATACGCAAAATTTAATAAAAATAAAATCCCCGATAAATGGACCCAGTATCCATAAGATTATTAAATTCATGATTTCAGAATAGGATATATCACTGATATATGAACTCTCCCGTCTCTATATATACCTTCTAATAAATTATGTAAGACAGAATGAGGCTGAATTTGAAAGGAACTCTGATATTCACAATTATAATACCAGAACTAATAACCACCTACATCTTACATATTCTCGCTAAGTGTCGGCCAGCGTTCTCCGACATTTAAAGGAATTATTTTTTATAATAAATTTTTGCAACTTTTTGGTAATTTTGAAAATAATACGCTTCTGAAGAATACCTTGCAGAATTTCTTAGTGGAACAAGCCGTTTATGATGTAAATGAGTATCTGTCAATGTGCTTTATTTCTGTAGTCTGTATTTTAATGAAAGTCTGTTATCATTTAAGTGTGTAGCAAATTAGTATTTTAATCTCTTATTGTGCTTATTTTATTTTATTTATATATTTTTAAGTTTAGACTTAGTGTATGTTTGTATGACAAGTCCGATAAGCTATTTCTTTTATTTGTAATGGCTTGAGTGATGAATAAAGATTACTTTACTTTATTTAATGAACCTAGACTATAATAAAAATATAAATACTACTTTTTCGTAGATGTAAGATATAAAAATAGTTATAATGTTGATTATCTGCAAAACCAGAAAACAAATAGTTTATTTATTTTACAAGATTTTCTCAAATACGGTTAATACAAGTTATATTCTCACTATTCTAAATTGAGTCTGCTTGCAGGTGGATACTTCGTAAAATTATATTTTTTGATTCGGGTACAAATCCCTGTCTTGGGTTTGCTTGGGTGCATGTTGCAAATAATTTTTAAAAGTATAGTAATGTTATTTATTCTCTCATTCTTCGCCAACAGCATTATACAGGATGTTTCGCAACTTATCCGACAAACTTAATGACAATTTGACATTAAATGTCAAATATGTTTGTTTTTAATTTAAATTAAGAAGAAATCTAAAAAAAAAAAATATTCAGATTTCCCGTAAAATTGGCGAATGTCTCTTACGAAGTTTTGTCAAAAACCCATCAATATATCCTATTCTGAATTCATAAATTTAATAATCTTATGGATACTGGGTCCATTTATCGGGGATTTTATTTTTATTAAATTTTGCGTATATCCTCACTCTAACTGATCGGGCCGACTGCTCCATAGGCAAGGAACTGGTCAGTTATTTGACTGCTCGTCAGTGACTGCTATCAATTTCTGATGGTAATCCTATTAGCAAAGCGACATCATCTCACTACTTTCGCCATCTGTTGGGTAGATACTAAAATTTTTAGGGTACGCTGAAATCTCACTTGTGGGGTTTTATGGATTGGTATTCTTTGATACTAACATATGAAAAAAAACATTTTACAGGTATCTTCTCCTTTAATAGCAGTTATAAACCCGTTTTTAAATAGTCAATTTTAGTAATATACTTACTTCCTTCCTAGGGCCATCATACCATAAATAATGCCAGTGGTAAAAATTAGACCGCTTCCAAATATTGTGCACATTCCAATGTTTATTATAATTGGTGGAAGAGCAATGCTAAATAGGAGAAACGAAAAAACAACATAAATATATTATAACTCTCTTTAATCTATTAATAAAACTTATTAAAATTCTTTATTTTAGTTTCACACTTCTTCCTTCTTTAACACAACATAATAAATAAAGCATTTTATGCTTTATTTGCGTTCTGGGAGATTAAATTTAAACAAAATATTATTTGGCTTTTCTCCAGAATAAAATTAAAAAGTTTATTTAACATTTGAAGAAAATTAAAACTTTTATACATTATGAAGAACTATTCTGCTCTTACACAATATAGTAAAAGTTATTATTACTTTAAAAGAAATAAAATAATGAAATATTTAATATTAAGTTACTTACAATACGGGACGGTGGAGTGAACAGGGGTGCTGGGTGGGGACAAAAACAGTATAAATCAACGTCAAACACAAGAAAAACATTAATATACTGCACTCGGGGCACATGAAAAATGTAAATTAATTTTGAAAAGTATTAAATTTTTCTGAAAAACTATCCCACACATATGAGATATCTCGTCCGCCATTAATTAAAGAAGGAAAATTTCATTTTGGTCAGCTGATAACATGAAGTTCGTCATTATGAAAATGACGGTCTTGATAGAAGCAGCGTTGCCAAACTTCTTATGAAGAATTAACACCAAGCCTATTTCAGGGATTATCCACCATTTCCATGAGAAACAATGGTATTTTTTGTAGAAATGCCTCCTTCTTTATGTTTAGGTATTTTCCTTTTTTCTCTACAAATTATAATAGGAAGAAGGAATAACTTAATTTTTCATATGAATTTTGTCCTGTATCTTCCTTTTTTTTAAGCTATTGACACTTTCTCACTTTATTTGGCAACATCGCAAGACATTTACAGTTCTATTGCAAACTCTTCTTTTTTATGCAGTGACAGCCATGGCAGGATTGTTGTACTATTATTTATTTTTATTTTTTAAACAATTTTTTGGACATTTTTGTAAACAGAAAGTGCGGTGTGTACTGTGAAATACTGTTTTTGGGCGTTTAATGTAGGATTTCTACTGTTTCGTCCCCACCCAGCACCCCTGTTCACTCCACCGTCCCGTAATATGTTTTTATTAATAATAAATTATAGAAATGGATTTTGGAAAACGCGCACACAGATTTGTGTCATAATCGACCTATAGAAACGCCCTGAAAAGGAATTTTTCAAAAATCTCTTATAATAGCGAAAACCGCTATATCGAACTATTACCGAGATATCATATAGCAGCGGTTCCTAACCTTTTTTAGTCCCTGGACCCCTAGAAAATCTAGCACAATTTTAAGGACCCCTTAATAAAAAACACAATTAAATTAGGACAATTTATTGAAGTATTTAACGGGGCGTGCATAATAGCTGACATTTATTTATTAATTTAATCGTCCATAGATAAGAACGCGTACCTCCTAACATATGCTAGCGGACCCCCAGGGGTCCGGGGACCACAGGTTAAGAAACGCTAGCACATAGGGTATAGGTTTTATTTTATGCTTTTTTAATTTAGTTGCACAATTTTGCAAAACTATTCTAATTATAAAATGCATTTAAGTTAGTACAATTGTTAATTAAATTCCTAAAATACAGTTAATGTCTCTAAATTAATGCTGTTGATCCTTACTTTTTACCACAGCTTTTAGCAAATCAAAACAAATATTTCCAAGTCTTTAACAAAGTGTCTAAATATAGAACAAGGAAACAAAGGGCAACGATCTAAATTATTTAGGTAAAATATTGAATGAAATACAACACTTACTAAATCCACCCACTGTTCCAACCCCTGCCAGCAAACTTCAACCACCAAGGGATATCATCTTTAGACACTGGATCTTGCCCTGGTCGGGCCATAATAGACGTGAGTTTTCCTGGAACGACTAAAAATAACGAGTTAATTTCTTTTTGTTAAACTTTTCTGGAAATCCTTACCATTTTTATGCAAAATCAATTTATAGATAACAGATGCACAATGAACAGACAAAACTGAACAAAACGTCACGGACGTCACAGTTGATTTGGTAAATGTCACGATGACATAGCCGGCTAGGTAGATTTCTGTCTTATCGGTTTAAATTGAAACAGGTAAGTACTATAAAAAGTGTAGTACATTGTGCAAAAAAAAATATATTAAAAATTACACAGTTTGATAAAAACGTACGGACGTAATGGCTGTTTGCCTTTAGGGGCCATTATTTTTATAAATAAAGTCTATAGTAAATACCACAGAATAGAAAATGTATTAGCTGATAAATACGTTAAATAGTTTGAAATATTTACTTCGTTTGAAATAAGATCAGCATTTCAGCCGGACCTGTACGGGGACCCGGCTGACAAAGAAGAATTTCTTTTTTTAAAGAAACAGTTTTCTGTTCAGGACCGTAATAGAAATAATAATATCAGTATTATTAGAAATAATTATTGTTGATATAAAAAAGTTACGTTTTTATAGTCTTCGGGCCCATTGCCATAATTTTTAATTTACACCATTTAAATTCTATTTTTTATTATTTATTTTTACACATTTATTGGAATCAGAAAATCTTAAAAATGTGCAACCATGGTGCTTACACATATATTGCATATTTTGGCAAGCACAGTGATCGTGATTTACACATTGAAGCTTCTAAATTTATATTAAGCACCGATTAATAAACTTAATATAAGTTTTAGAAGACTTTTGGTGTTAAATTAAATATTGTAGTTATTTTTCGTTAAATCAGAAATTCTTTGAAAAAGAATAAGGGAAATATAATAAAATTAAGAAGGTTGGTTTGTTGTAAGTTTGATGACGGATATCTGAAATGAAACGTTGTCGAATAAATTCTCAGATTCTTAATCAGCGCCAAACCCCATTTAATTGTCAGAAACGCTGTTCCGCAACTCCGATCTTGATCATATTTAGTATACGGGAGTTTTTGAGGTGTTGATCAACGAATCTGAAAGAATCTTTAGTCGGAAACGTTTCGTTTCCGAGATATCCATCATCAAAGTTGGTATTTTAACTAACCTCATTTTCACTATATTCCCACTTCTTTTTGCACACAATTCTTAATTTAAACCTAAAGTGACTCACAATATTCGATTTTCACCTTTTAAAAACTCGTTTCTTTATGCCTTTACACCTTTTCATCAAATAAATTGGGAAGGTTCCCTTTAAAAACGCAGCAAGCCAAATCACTGCTCCAGCGCATCCACCATAATGTATTATGATTGAAAGCGAAAGCTATGCAATTTAATTCATAAAAAGTGTAAAATACGTAGAAAAATGAGATTTTTATAAGGTGAAAATCAAATATTGTGTACCACTTTAACTTAAAATCAATAATTGTGTGCAAAAAGAAGGGGAATATAGTGAGAATGAGGTTATTAATTCGAATGTCAACTTTGATGACGAAATTGGGTTTACGGGGTTTTTTGGGGCGCTGAAAACGAATCTGAAAGATTTTTTTCGGCTACGTTTCGTTCTCGAGATATTCATCATCAAAGTTGAAATTCAAACTATCTTTAGTTTTACTATATTTCGCCTTCTTTTTGCACAAAATTCTTGACATAACACTAAAATGGCACACAATACCTATATGTATTTTATGAACATCCCCAAAAAAACTCTTTTTAGTTATTTTAGAAGTTTATTTCATTAAATTTTAAATATTTTACCCCTAAAACGCTGCAACCATGCATACATCCATGTGTATAATGATTTTAAACATGGCGACTTGATTTAAAACATGTTTAAAAAAAAGTTTTTCATGTTGAATGAAATATTGTGTGCCAATTTAGTGCTATACCAGGAATTTAGTGCAAAAAGAAGGGAGAATATAGTAAAAATAAGGATAGTTTGAATTTCAACTTTGATGATGAATATCTCGAGAACAAAACGTGATCAGCGCCCTAAAAACCCCTGTATACCAAATTTCGTCAAATCGGAGTTGCCGCAGTTTCTATAAAATTACCAAGTTCATCATTAAAATCGGCGATGCATCCGGTTTGTAAATAACCAAACAAATAAAATCGTTATTTAGTTTCTAAAGCCGATCCTGTTCTAATTAATTATGCTCAGGTGTGTCAGCTGACCTAGAGGGCCGGGGAAAACGTTTGAAAATAATGGAAATTGCCAGCTCACCTGTCAATTTCTGATTTGTGCACGCGACGATACAGGTAGAGGGCATCTTTTTTAACATAACTATCTTACCTTAACCTGTGCGGCCTCCTACTATTATGTATTCATTAAATCCGACAGGTAAACACACATAATTGTCCTTTTCAATTGTTTATTTACGTTGCATTAATGTTTCGTGATGCGTGAAGTGAATAAATTCATGTAGTTACCTTTATAATAAAACAACTGAAAAATGAGTGAAGAATCTCCAAAAAAACTCGAAGAAGGCCATGGAAATTCCGTAGCTCCACTTGCAGAGCCTGCTACGAAGAGCTGGGTTAAATTTGAAGATGAATCTGAGTCTAAGCCAGTAACAAGTACTCCGGAGAAACCCCGGAAAAATTAGAAATCTCACCCATAAAACTAGAGAAACCACCACAAAAGTTGTTCAAAAACTGCACGATACACCCCAGCAAGATGATTCTCCTGCAGTTATTTCAACGGAGAGTGTGCAGAGTCAATTTGGAGAGAAGTCTCAGTAGGTCTATGAATGAGAAGTACGGGAAACAATGTGGCTTTCTTGGATCCAAAACCATTAAGAAATGTTGAGTTGCCTGTAGCTACAGTTGAGCCAATAAGGCAAGGCTTTAGTAAGTATTTGTATTTATTTGATACAGTAAAACTTAAGGTAATTTTTCTAGAAACCTGCGGCAACTCCGATTTTAACGAAATTTGGTATACGGGGGTTTTTGGGGCGCTGATCACAAACCTGAAAGAAATTTTAGTCGGAAATGTTTCGTTTCCGAGATATTCATCATCAAAGCTGGCATTTGAACTGAAATTATTTTCACAATATTCCCCCTTCTTTTGCACACAATTTTTGATTTAAAGCTAAAGTGGCCCACAATATTTGACCTCCAGACAGTGCGGACGTGCGTAGAGGACTACAAAGTTCTTCCCAGAGTGGCGGCTAGAGGTGTCGTACGAACGTTTTTTACCTCTGAGGGATTAAGGAAAGATTCACTCTAAATTGGCCGGCATCTTTCTTCTGGATCTAAGCTGTGGCGAAAGATTCTATAAGCTGATGGTATCTTGTTTGGTGGTGAACCGCGAGGTATTTCTCAAATGGCGGGAAATAGATGGGCGTGCCATGGGGACTGTCAGTAGTAAGTGAAGGTTATACATA
Source organism: Listronotus bonariensis (assembly GCA_014170235.1). Classification (NCBI taxonomy): domain Eukaryota; kingdom Metazoa; phylum Arthropoda; class Insecta; order Coleoptera; family Curculionidae; genus Listronotus; species Listronotus bonariensis. The sequence goes on along the minus strand of JACEGR010000904.1, from coordinate 23,339 downwards.
ACACCAGTAGCAGATCTTGGTTTGACAGCTGACAATTTATGCATTGCATCCGTTGAATTATTTGTTTTCTTTTTGGAATTTCTGGGAGCTACGAGCTCGATTATCCAGATTTTCCGCCGACGAAGCCTTAGAAAGCATAGAAAATAAGGTTGATTCAAATACCAACTTTGATAATGGATATCTCGGAAACAGAAAAATTCTCTTCAGATTTGTATCAGCGTTTCAAAAACCCCCATATACCAAATTTGGTCAAAACCGCAGTTGCGGACAAAGCCTCTAGAGAAATTACCAAAACTTTTTATGAAATTCAAATAAAAAGATATCTCACTGCATCAACAGATGCATAATCGTGTGATATTAAGTACTTGTTTAACTAGATTTTTATTTTTTTTTGGGTAGTGAATGGTGATATTATTGCAACTTTGTTGCCTATTAATTCCTCGACTTCCATGGGTTACACCCGCTGTATTCCGTCCAGAATTGGTACCTGAAGAAGAATTAATGGCTCAAGGACTCGCAGTAAGTAATAAAATGAGAAATAAAAACAGTACAAGCTATCCAGAGATAGCGGTAATTGCACTTTTTCGTATCCCTTCCACTTGGTGCCACTTTTTTACCAACCTCCATAACTCAAAAACCTATTTAACATAAACACATGAAACTATCAGCGATTTAAGGCGTTCAACCTGATTATAACCGCGGCAATAATTGGGTGACAACTGACATATAATACATTGTTTAAACGTCAACGATAACCGATTGGTAAATACCGTTTTAGAATTGGTTCTTTGCCTAAAATCACAACCTTCTTAAATTCTAAGCCGTGAAGGAGAAATCTGGCAACACAGCACAGTAGGAATGTCAAGTAATGTTTAGAAGTAAACAGAAACAACTTCAAACGATTTCTGGGCGCGGTTTTCCTAGGTTTTAAAAGTTAAATCGTAGCGCGTATTTACTATATAAAGAAAAAAATAAGTAATTAATTCTTATATTTAAGAAATAGGGACCAGTGGCAATATGTCAATCGTTGTTTTTACGTTTAAATGTGTGCAAGCATAGCTGGTGCGTACGGCATACATTATGGCACGAACGTGTTGCGTTTCGGACTGTAAAACGAATTACCCAAGTTATATTAAAAACAGAGGGTTATCAACATTTTATTTCCCCATAAACGATGTGAAATAAGGAAAGCCTGGTTGTATGCTATTGACCGGATAAGTGTTTTTTAAGTAAAAGTAGTACCTATACGGTAAATGGACAAATATATTTTACGGGCTACTAATTAACTAAGTGTGTTTTTAAAAAATTGGTTTTATTTGATATCAATAGTGTGTATAGTGCACCAAAAACAATTATTTACCCCAAGCAATATCCTAAGGGACTAATATCAACTAATGCGCATAAATATCCTGGTAAGTTCACCAAAAATAATTATTTTATATAGATGTTCGGAAAGATATTTACCTAAGGCGGTTTTAGGGTAAATATAGTGGAAAACCTAATTTAAAGCGAATTTGTTATTTTAAAGCGCATCTTATGTAATACGCTATATTATTAAGCTTTTATATTTATAACTAAACACACATGCTTTCAATTCATTTTAAGTATTGCAAGTATTTCTAAATAATAAATGTTTAGTTAACTTTAAAAGCTACATTGGTCTCTTTGCAAAAATGCATAAAGCGGGGTAGAAAATGTCATAACAATTTGAAATTTTTAAACCCTACCAACAAATTTGTATAAGGCAGAAAAGTTCCTGATAAGTTTTGCAGACACATTATTGCTTTTAGGGCAACTATAGTATTTAAAATTATACCTATATGTTGTCTAAAATATCCAAAAAAAAATTAATACCTGTATTTTGTTTAAAACACTTAAAAAATAATTATATTTAGCATGTAATCTATTAGGAACTCATTTCAATATTCCTACTGTACAGTGTTGTTTGCAACGTTGCCTTTCTCACTTCACGGCTCAGAGTTTAAGAAGGCTGTGCTAAAATTGATGAATGTGTGGTAACAGTTTAATATATGGTTTTCTGCTATTTTAAGGGTTTTTTAAAAATTATTGATACTTACATATTTTAGACACTTCTAAATAAAATGTAAGTGGCGCACATCAAAATATTTCCGTTTAAAAAAAAATATCAGTAAACAAACTTACGGGACCCGAGAGTAAGAGGGGTGCTGGGCGGGGTAAAATTGGTAAAATGAGTTAATGAAGCTGAACATCACATGTAAAATTAAGTAAAAATTTTTTCCAAATACTTTTGAGAATAAAGATACAAAAATATGATAAATATAGAAAATTGTTAATTCATAACCTAAAAGGTTATAATTATTATATTTGCCAATATCTATGATGGAAAAGTTATGAAAAAATAGTAAAATGCACCCACGCTTTTTACTATGAGTGACAATATTTTTTTAATGAAAAATTATTTTCTAATTTTAGTTCAGATTGCATATAAAAGCGTGTTTTTAGTTTTTAAACTATTATTTATTTTTCATTTTTAGTTCGATATGCATTTATGTATGTATAAAAGTTTGGAATGTTGCCAACAGATGGCAACCCACTAAAAATTTTTTCGCCATTTTGTCAAGAGTAGCAAAGTTTTCAGATGGACTTTCTGAAAATAACCTAATATAAAATTTGAGTAAAATCGATTCAGATCGAACTCTTGAAATGGCCGGTGGTTGGTACCACTGGGACGTACAGGTGACAGATGACACTTGGTGGTATCAAGCAGTGGTTATAATAATATAATGGAATTTTTTCCTGGCGATCCAAAGCAGGATAACGGGATACTGTTTGCAGATTATTGCATTGTCATGGGTCCTTAATACGTGTGCAAAGTTTCAAAGAAATCGAATAGCTGGAAGTTGGTTAAAATTAGGCTCAAGATTCCGTTACATAGATGGATAGATAGATGGATAGATAGAATAAAAGGAAATAATTCACACAAACTGGATTCATAAAGCCGTGTATTGGTCTCTGGTGTAATTAAAGGATTAAAAAAGCGTTGACTAACCAGAACTAACCTGACCACCCTTTATAATCCCTCTTTTATTATTAAACATTTATACAACGTTGCCAATTGTCCAGTATTAAAAAGTGGACAAATGCCAAAAAAATTTTTATTATAAAATAAAATAAAACAGTAATTCATAACTGCGCCTTCATATTATTATTAAGGACAACTAATAGATAACATCTACGTCAAAACATTTATAAAAATCCTTAAAATAGCAGAAAACCGTATACTAAATAATTACCCTATGTGTCATATATGAGATCTTAAAGTAGGTTATATTTGATTTAACCAGTTTTCATCACAATTTAAAACTATTTAAATAAGTTGAATATAATGACTGATGTAATGAAAACTTTAGCAAAAAATAATTATTATATAATGCAATGTGCAATAAAATCCTATTTAAAACGAAAATTTAAGCAATAATTATTTTGTGTTTTAACACAAAAAAGCTTTCTGATTGTGTAAGAATTTTCATGGTCGGTTCAGTATTTCCGAAGATTAGCCCATACAAACAAACAAACAAAGTTACAAACCTAACTTCTTTATAATATTAGTATAGATATACACAAATTATCATTGGTATAAAGTTGCAGCAAGAAGAAAACATTGCATGCAAGAAATCTTTCAAATTGTAAAAACAGATGGCAACAATTCGCCAAACATCCGTCCAAACAAACCAACCTATTTGCGCGCTCATTTGATGCAAAAACCGATAAGCTCCGAATCACCGAGGAATCATTCCCAAGCCCTTGGAACGGCGTAATTCCGTCCACGTCTGCGTCTGCGCTATGTGGTGCGTATTCGGCGCGGCGAATTGTTACAGAATCTGGAGCGCAGCATTATATTCAAAACAACTTGCAGCGCGGGTGACGGTGTGCAGCACTATTAAAACTAAAGTTAACTTAAAAAAATGTATGTTCTATAAGTCATGGAAAGAGATTTTGGCATATGTGGTTCTTGAAATTTGTTTCAAACGTAAGTTTTTATTATTAGGTGTTCCAGTACACAGGTAGTGTAAAAGTAATCCCCTTATAATAATCTTGTCTATAAAATAATCTGTTTATTGTTATTTTTTTGTATTTTTATTTAAAATGTATGTAAATATCCATTTAATTCCGTCCCATCCTTCCCATCCCGTCAATACCCCTGAAATAGCCGAGGCAATAAGTTTCAAATCGTTTAAAATGTTTAAATAAAATTGTATCCAAGATATATTCCAACTGCAAGTAAAATTCACGCAGGAAATCTTTTAAACCGTAACAACATCTTTATGGGCCAAAAAACCTTAAAAATGGTAAAACATCATTAATTAAAATAATATAGCGTGCAAATCAAATGGCTGCAAGAATTTCATGCAAGAAATCTTTTAAACTGTAGAAACACCCAGGTGGTGCATTCAGTAGAAAATGGAATAGTTATTAGATCAAAATAATATGTCGAGTGATATAATTATTTTATTCCATTTTTTTAAATAATAGGTTTGTTCGCGGTTTCCGATTCTGAACCGGTTCTGGGACTATTCGCATGCGCAGTGAAAAAAACAGCGTTCGCGGTTAGAAAAACCCTGAATTTTTAGTAACAGTTCTGTGTTCGCGGGTTACAATGGAATCAGTTCGTTACCGGTTTGTAACCTGATTAGCAGTCCTGGGATTTTTGTTGGAACTAAAAGTTCAGTTCGGAATTTCATGCGCATTGTCGACATGGTCAGCTGTTTTCTGTTTTTGTGGTACAGAAATAAACCGTTGCATTACAGTTTATTTGTTTCTGCCACTTTTATGCGGGTTATTATACCTGTTGAATATTTTTTTATATTTTTGTGATTCTGAGCGTATATAAACAAAAGATTTTTAATTGTATTCCGTATGAATGTATGTATGCAATAAAATAAATAAAGATTTAATTAAAAAAATATAGACAATATTACAAGATTTTACCATTTCTTGTTGTATTGAATTTTATCTTTAGTTAAATACACATACTTATGTTAAAAACGAGAGGAGGCAGGGAATCCCTCGTCTTTCGCCGAGAGACCTCGAGTGGCTTTCGACAGTATAACAATTTACCTTTTTGTTGGAATTTAATTTTTTTGTGTAGTATTCAATTTAACCATAAAAATCCTCAGCTCTATAGAAAATCGTTCGCGGTAAATAAAAATCCCGAACTAATAAATAACTAGACATGTGCTTTAAAACATTTCTAAACCAGTTCGAGTTCTGGTTCAGAATCGGTTCATTACTAGACCCAGCGAACAAAGCTAATATGTCGAGTGATATAATTATTTTTGTTCCATTTTTAAAATAATATTATCTGCCGTGCAATGTAAAAAAAATAGTCTAATTGCCATTCTTATAGTATATTCGAATCAACCAACTTTAATAACACCTCAGTTTTCTGCCTAATTGTTATGTTAGTCACTACTTTTTATTGTTTTCCATTATGGAATGGGTTATTACTAATTTATAACGCATTTTGTAGATAAGAACGTGATTACCTTTAATGGCATGTAAATCGTAAATATATTTTTAAAAAATTAGATTAAAAGACGGTTTTTAAAGCTTTGGATAAGATACAGTTACATAACTGTTTATATATACAGCATGTCTTCGGAAGATCTTGCTAAATGGGAAACTTTTAAATATTTACGAAAAAAACGGCCTCTTCATAAAAATTCATGCTTAATGAGAAAATACGTTTTCACAAAAATATTTGTATGTTGGATGTACAGGGTGGCCTATAAAAGACTTTTTTGAAATTAAGATACAGGTTATGTCCTAAATACGGTACAAAAGTTTAAAGGTTAATTTTGTATGTCATTTTATGAAGAAAAGTTCCTATAAACATATGTTGCTTTGTTTCTGAGGTAGCAGTTTAATATACGGTTTTCTGCTATTTTAAGTGTTTTTTAAAATTATTGATACTTACATATTTTAGACACTATTCCAAATAAAACGTAAGTGGCGCACATCTAAAATATTCCGTTTAAAAAAATATCAGTAAACAAACTTACGGGACCGGGAAGTGAAAAGGTGTGCTGGGCGGGGTAAAATTGGTAAAACGAGTTAATGAAAGTGATCATCACATGTAAAATTAAGTAAAAATTAATTTTTTTTCATATATTTTTGAGAATAAAGATCAAAAATATAATAAATATAAAAATTGTAAATTCATAACCTAAAAGTAAGAAAAACGACTAAAAACGTCAGTTATACCATGCAAAATACAGAAAGCATTTGGCAACATCAGAAGGGTCTGATTCTATTTTTGCAGGAGCGGAGGTCATCACCTTCAAATGTTACTTCCTATCAGAAACAAGAATGAGACGAGCAACTAAATGTAAATAAATTATCCGAGAGAGAGATAGCTGCTTTGCCTTCCTTGTCTGTCTTCAAGGAAGGTAAACGCAGATGGCGCGTGAGTCGACTTTATCGTTTGCCCGCCAAATTCAAATTATATAGCTGTGCTATTTTTGCCCTTAATGTTAGGTACTTGTTTTTGTTTCCTGTTAATATAAAATATTGGGGTTTAGATCAGTAATTATACACACCTAATTAAAAATGTCATTTATTTAGTTTTTATAAAGATTTTTCTTACAGATAACCATGTCAATATTACCTTAAATTATCTGTTGAAAAGCACAAATTTAATATATACACTGTGATCACTAATAAAAGTCAATATTCAAAGTCCAATTAAAGGTAAAAAACCACGAAACACACAATAAATCACAAAAAATGTAAACAAACTGTCCAAACAAATCGGTCATTGAAAAATATCAAACACAAATATCGAATAACATTTCGGCGTGACTGCCTGCGGCAACGTTGTCAAGTTAAAAATATTCGATTCATGGTATATTTTCTTTCTCTTAATTAGATGTAAGCCAAAAAGGACATTAAAGTTTACATGTAGAAATTGTAAACAACTTGGCAACCAGGGCAAAGCGATGATTGCTCCATCTACGATAGCCTGCCATGATAAAAGACAAAGACATATTTATTGGGGAGGGAGGGGAGGATAACCATCTTTTATGGCAAAAAGTTGAAAAAGTGGCCATCCGAATGTAGCAAATTGGGATGGCGCCACAGTAGCCAGTGGAGGGATTTTGGTATTTCTTTCCTTTTTTATTTTGTATCTATCTGTCCTTTTTCATTTTGTATCTCACTCTAATAATTCATGCTCATTGGTTAAAAATCTCTTCTGGCTACTGTGGCGCCACCTTAAGGTTAAAGATGTATTCTATTCTTACCTATTTATTTTTAAACATTTATACAACGTTGCCAATTGTCCACATAAAAAGTGGACCAATGCCAAAAAAATAAAAATAATAATAAAAAAACAAATAAATAATTTATAACTGCGCCATCATATTATTATTAAGGACAACTAATAGATAACATGTACGTCAAAATATTTAAAAAAAACGTTAAAATAGCAGAAAACCGTATACTAAATAATTACCGTTTCTGAGATACAGGGCGTTAATTATTTTTTAAAAAGTCGGTATTTTATAAGTATTTTAAATACGAAGACTGATACAAGAAAAATATGACACTAAACGTTGTATTTTTTGTTGCTTTATAGAAAAAAATATATAAAAACTACATAAAAGCCAGTGGCGTACATTTTTATGTCAATAATATTGGCTGTTTTGCCCACTGAGACGCTACTGGACTCAACCCAAGTCAATTTAGTTAGAGCTTTACAAACGCTTTATTACATCAAACAAACGTACCAAATTTTAATAAAATTTGTTAAAGGTATTTAAGATATTTATAAAATATCAATTTTTTAAAAACTTTAACGATATGTATCTCATAAAACGACATAAGAAAACACCCTTTAAAGTTTCGTGCCGTAGTTAGAAAATACCCTGTTCATTAATTTGAAAATGAGTCTTTTTAAGCCACCGTGCCTGGGCCTGAAATCTTAACCTCTCGATAGGTGACGATTCGGTCGGTATCAGTTCTCGATATTGCCTTTGAAACCTATCGGCCTCATTTTCTAATCTGTTTTTACGTAAATAATTAATTAATTAAAGACCTATTTAATAAGGATAGTGCCTAGTAACGAAACTCGAGATATCGACTCGGAATTAAAATTCAATGTTATATCAGCGGCGGAAAAACCGGTTTGTACGCAAGCAAGTTGAGGGTAAACGCACCTGGCCCCAAACAAACTATCCGCATTATTGAAAGACTTTGTCGACGGCGTCCTGGTTTTCTATTCGAAGTACGGTAGCTAATGAGCGTTACGGTCAGACCGCGGACGTAGGGTACGGCGTGTGCCGGTGTTTGTATTTTGCCACACTTTAAGTGCGCATGTTCGTCCACCCATGTATTTGTTTAATGCGCCAGGTTTCAAAATCCGAAAATGTTTCTTGCCACTGCGGATCTAATGTAGATTATCTATGAATTCGATACGTTACGTCTCGAGACAGTCCGCCTGCTTATCACAGTTTTGTAAAAGGTAAAAATACACCTTTACGGGACAGGTTTATTGTTCAGTATAATTTATTATTAGTAAACTGCGTTAAAAATGTTCTTATCAATGCTTGTTTTTAGATAACTAAGGAATTATGTTTTTTTGTAATAATCCCGTACTCGTGACGCATAATTTGCGTTCTTAACTTATTAAATAGCATAAAAATACTTAATTAGGTTTTATTTGAATGTCTGGCATCTTTAGTAATATTTTTTATATTTAACAGTTTAGTTTACCAATTTTTTTTTATCTTAGGGAATCATTTGCCCTTTGTTTGCAGATATACAGACTGTCCACGAATGAGGTTTACAAGGGGACAAATGGATACCAAATTTAATTTTTCGAAAAAAGTTATTCCTGGAAAAAACATTTGCTTGTAGTAAAAATATGATTTACGAAAAGAATAATGTTGATTTTGTATACAGGGTACGCAAAACCTTGTAAAACGTGATTTTTCTCCAGGTAAACTACCTTTATTTTTAATATTTAAACAAATTATCGTTTAAATTTTATTATGAATAGCATTTTTAATGACTTTATTTTATTTACAGGGGTATCAAAAAGAAGTTTTATGTAACTAATTTTAAATTATCAAAAATTAATTGTTTAAATTGATATAATACAATTACCTAAAATTTCCAATAATTTGCTTCTTAACCCCTGCTTCCTCCAAAGAACATTCGTTTTTATTTAAATCCAACGTAACGTCACAATATACGCTATTTACAGAGAATAGATACAATGTTCTCTCTCTTCTATTTTTTTTCTTGGTTTTGGTCCCTTCAGGTCCAATCCACCACTCTCCCCCTTCCGGACTATGCTTTCCAGGGGCTTCGTCGGCGGAAAATCTGGATAATCGAGCTTGTAGCTCCCAGAAATTCCAAAAAGAAAACAAATAATTTAACAATCGATGCAATGCATAAATTGTCGGCTGTCAAACCAAGATCTGCTACTGGTGTTACGTATAACCTTCACTTTCACTACTGACAGTTCCCATGGCACGCCCATCCATTTCCCGCCATTTGAGAAATACCTCGTGTTCACCACCAAACAGGATACCATCAGCTTATAGGAATCTTCGCTCACAGCGCTTAGATCCAGAAGAAAGATGCCGTCAATTTAGCGTGAATCTTCCTTGATCCCCTGAAGGTAAAAATGTTCGTACGACACCTCCCTGCCGCCACATCCGGGAAGAACTTTGTAGTCCTCTACGCACGTCCGCACTGTCCGGAGGTCAAAGGAAGAGTCTAGAATAGATAAAATATAAAGCTGAACTTAACCCTGCTCACATAGCCAACGTTGCCATTTAGTGAATCTACCGAAGGTTTCAAATTAAGAAAGATGTTAGAGTACCTATATTTTTCCGGCTCTGGGAATCCAACCCTTGTCGCCTGCTTACTATACTTTGAGCACTTTATATTGGGGAAAAATACCTTGTAAATAACAATGGATTACTGAACTTTTAAACCAATGAAATATATTTTTGTTTGGGTGTTTTTCTTATTTGTAAAGTGCTCAAAGTCAGTGGCGGCTCGTGGTCTAAAACAGTTGTAGTGCAGGAAGGGAAAAAAGCGCATGCAACCATTTTAGCAAAATTGAAATACTCAAGGATCTAAAAGTCTAAGGTAAAAAGTCTTAATATTCTTAACTTACCTAAATTTTATACACCAAATCAATCCTTCTATCTTTAATGCAGCAAATTTATCAATTATATATTCATAAATGGTTAGTTTACAGTTTATGCTTGTAGAAGCTCCTTTGAATTGAAATATTGGCCAAAGATAAAAGTCTATCTTGGGATATAGTATTTCGTAAGAAAGTTCTTTAAACGACAAGAAAAACCCCGTAGCACTGACACGCTTGTCGACGATATCGTTAAAATTAGAAAACTTGTTTCACTAACTGCTGCAATCAACTATTTCTATAACTTTTATCAGCAAATATTAGGTCAAGTTTATTTTGAGCCGATAATTTTTGGAAATGATTCGGCATATATCTCCAATAAATTTTGAAAAGAATCAGTCGGAAAAGTTTGGTTATACTGGCCCAAACTTTGAAGTATCAGCAAGACAAATAAATTGTAGTTTGTAACAATCTTCGAATCTTACTTCCATTTCCATCAAAATATGATCTAATATTTCATAGAGAAGTGCTCTGTACTGTCCTTTTCTTTCTGTGAAAAATCACTGTCGCTAATAATACTCAAACGGAAACAATCGAAATACTACGTGAAAACCAACGCAACGACCAAAATCTATACTATCTTTTAAGGCTAGCGATTTACCAAGCAATACACCTGATATTTCCACCCGCGATACTGGCCACCGGCAAGAATAAGCGTTGTCATGGCAACGGAGCGCCAAAGCGTAAACAAAACCCCGCATGAGGTTGCTATACTTCGGTCTGTTTTATATTTGCAATACGCTTGTCGCGTTGCCGAAAGAAGAGGAAAGCGACTCGCGCCAGCGGTTAATTTGATATGCTAGATTTTTCATGGCGAACTTGTTACAAATCAGGAATAGAAATGAGAAAGAATGAATTGAATAATAGTTATATGTGTTTTTTATATTTTATTATTTATTTTGTATATAAAGTATAGGTAGAGTCACTGTCCCCTACACTCATTAGGGAAGAGTAAAATAAACAAAAAAACTAAATAAAATAAAATAAAGTAAGTGCTTAAGGGGTGCTCACAATTTTATGTCACTTAGTGTATTTAACAGTTACACAACTCAGACCACCACCCAATTGCTGTGCAACCTACTTGTATTTTACATATCTATTATTTTTTGTTTTCTTTTTATTTTAGCTTACAGTAGAAGAATACGTACAAGCAATGGAGCTCCTCGTAAACGACGTCCGTTTCACTCTCTACAACGTATGCTACAAACGAGTGCTTGTGATATGGATAACCTTAGCATTTATAGTGCTCTTAAGTCTTCTGTTTTCAGGGACGAACGGACTTAACTCTGTTTGGTCTAGGTATAGGATGGTTGGTACTCAATGCTGCAGCTATATTTTTGTCGATGTACGTGAAATTCAAGTTGCAGAGAAATTTGGAAAGGTAATTACATTGTTATAATATAGAAACTTAAACATCCAATGATGTATTGTAGTCGCGTCTAAGCGTATAATTGAAGCACACGATGTATTTCTCGTATTTAAAGCTGGGTACTCACCAATTTCAATTCTCTCAGTTCTTTGTAAAGTAATGGAAAAGTGAAGGTAATTCTAAATTCTTAAGTACTTAGAAAAACACAAAATTTTGCACGACAGGCAGTATGGATTTCGCCACAAAGATCTACAGCCAGATCTTCTTTCCTTCGTATCACACTGCTGGAATAAGTCTCTTGAGTTTCTAGGTGAGTCCCAGATCGTTGCTCTTGATATATCCAAAGCTTTTGACCAGGTCTGGCATGCCGCACTTCTTAATAAACTTCCCTCCTATGGTCTTTCAACTAAACTCTGTACTTGGCTCTCTAGTTATCTATCTGATCGTCGTATATCAGTTATTGTGGACGGCCATTCTTCAAGCTTTCACCAAGTAAATGCTGGAGTCCCTCAGGGCTCAGTTCTGGCACCAACATTGTTTCTTCTTCACATCAACGACCTTCTCTCGTCCACAACTAATTCCATTCATAGTTTCGCCGACGATAGTACCCTTCACTCCAGTTTTCAGGTTCCTAAACCCATCACTAAACCTGACTTGGAAAACAAACGCAGAGCGATGCAGATATCTCTTTCGCAGGATCTTAATTTAATATTGGATTGGGGCGCTAAAAATCTCGTCCATTTTAATGCATCCAAAAACACAATCATGTTCCTTGTCACGAAAAGAGTCATCAAATACTCATCCTCTACTTATGAGCGGCCAAGTTTTACAGAGCAAAGACACCTTCAATCTTGTGGGCGTCACATTTGAAAGTAACCTTAACTGGCATAAACACATTGTATCTATAGCCACGGCAGCTTCAAAAAAGCTTGGATTTCTCTTTCGAGCCAAAAGTATTTTTCCCCTTCTAATTTATACACTTTATATGTGTCCCAAATCCGACCTCCCTTGGAATATTGTTCTCATATCTGGGGCATGGCGTCCCCCCACAACCCTAAGCATTCTTGATTCTATTCAAAGAAGAGCTATTCGTCTCGTCTAGATCCTGATCACTTTACGGAAGGGCTTCCCTCTCTTGCCCATCCTCGGGCTGTGGGGGATTTTATCGCTTTTTATAGGTACTTCCATGGCTTCTGCTCTGAAGAATTGTCCAGTATAGTTCACCTCCACTCGGTTCCCGACAGGAGAAACTCGTGGTTCCTCGCAGTGACGCATCCCTATACGGTCCAACTGGACGGAGCCCCCGAGGCTCTCACTTTGTTCGTTCTTTTATGGTTCGAGAAACTGCCGCGAGCGGCACCGCGTAACCTTCGCAGCGAACCGAGGACTTATTCAGTATGCGGGGATTGTGTCAAACGTACCCCTCCGATATTGTATCTGTTCAGTTATAGCTCACTAATGGGTACCAGCCTTAAGAGTTACATGGGTTATTTTTGTAGCACCACTTCATTTATTCATTTAGTAGATAATGATCCAATTTGAGCGGTTAACCTAAATTTCAACGTTTTAACCGCGGTACTAATTGATGTAAATTATATGATTTTTTTTATCTTTGGACAACCCACGAAGGCTAAAAGCCTAAATACTAACGTATCGTGGGTCTGGTGTGTTAAGCGCGGTAAGAGGAAGTTTGTTAACAAGGGACTTAAATACTTGAAGATTTGGTGGACACCCCATTTCACAATCTACAAAATGTAGAGATAAAAGAACTGTGTAACAATGTAAGTAGTTGAGGGCCTGGCATATGTGTGGCACCACGGACTTCTCTGTTGGGAGCTGCAAGTATATAGCCCGGGAGGTAGCAACGTCGGAAAAACAAGAATTTTAGGTTGGCTGATCCATATATTATCGTTTCAAGTTTCACCAAATAATACTGATCGGTTCAGAAGTTAGAAGGGGGACGACTGTATAATTAGCAATGATAAAAGTGTCTGGCAATAAAAAAATATGTTTGGTTAACCTATCTAAAGACAAGAAATTGAAAAATTGGTTTCTTAAAATGTTTTTAAAACCTTAGGGTATTACCTGTACACTGTACAGGTAGAATGCAAACTTATAAACATAACCACTACCGCCAGCCAGACAGCCCAGGGTCTATCCAGAAGAGGAAGGAGAATAACATATCAAAAAATCAGCTGACCTAAAATTCTTTTTGAAAACGTTGCCACCTCCTATACAAATAGGAATTATACAAGAGAATTCCTTAGAGCAGAAGTGAAGTACCAATAAAAAGCGATAGCTCCCCTACAACCCGACGATGGGCAAGAGAAGGGAGCCTCTCTGTTAACAAAGATCATTAACAAGGCGAATAGCTCTTCTTTAAACGGAGTCAAGAAGGCTTAGGGGGACGCCATTCACCGGATATGAAAACAATATTCCAGGGAGCGTCTGAATTGGGATACATACAAAGTGTATAATATAATATGTTTATGCTAGTAAAGGTCATTCCCAAATGTGAAGGCCATAAGATTAAATGTGGCTTTGCTTTGCAGAACTTGGCTGCTCAGTGCTCACAAATAGAGGATCAATATTTGACGACAAATATTGAACCCAAAAAACTCAGTAAAGGGTACTATCATCATCAAAACTATGAATGCAATTGGTTGTGGAAGGGAGAAAGTCGCTGATGTAAAGAAGGAACAAAGTTGGTGCCAGTACTGATCCCTGAGGCACTCCAGCATTAACTTGGTAAAACCTTAAGAGTAACCATCCACAAATGAACGTCAACACTAAAGTCAACCAAACCCGCCCAAACATAGTGGTTATTATTGTGTTATCTTGGTTCTAATTGCTTGATCGCCTAAATTTGATAATTGTACCATTACCTTTCGCCCATGGCATAAAAATAACTAAAAATTATTTTTTTTTAGATGCCTCGCTCAAGTTAATAAACAACTCTTACGCCACAAAATAGTCTTGGCGTTGGACGACAGGGGAAAAATCTCCTGTCACAAAGTCAATCTATGTTTTATTTACATGGATTCAGCTCCATGTATTGCTCACCTACAGACAAGTATTGAGCAACAAGAAAGGGACCCTACGAGCGGTTGGGAGCAGAGAATGGATATCACTGCAAATGATATTGTCATTCAGGGTAGCAGGACTACGAGGTTGTCTAGGAAGCAGGTAAGTTTGTCTGCTTGTAGTTACCTCGTAGATCTTTTTGTAGTTTGATGTAATCTTAAATAGCTTTCGAGTTTCTGTAAAATGTAGGATGTTTATACAGGGTGTAATTTAATTGATGGCTAAAATACAGAGTATGATTCCTTAGCTTATTTTAGAAAGAAAAGTTCATATAAACATATGTCCTAAAGGTCTTAACTTTTAAGATACAGGGTGTTAAAGTTTAAAAAATAATAACGTTTTTCTATTATAACTTTAAAATGAATGGAATTTATTTGGGTACACGACAAAGTTAAATTAAAAATACTAAAAAATCAAAAAAATTTAAATAAATTAAAAGATAATTAAAAAATCGACGTTTCAATGGCAAATCTGCCACTGTTGTCAAGATAAGTTAAATAAAAATAATGAAAATAAAAATTTATTATTATAAAGGTTTTAAAATTTAAAATTATTTTTTTTAGGATATTCTGAAATCTTTGACATTAAATGTCAAATATGTTTGTTTGGTTATAGTGTCATAGTGTCATAGTCAGAGTCATAGTTAGTTATTTTTTAGTTTAACTGAAATTGATGCTACACAATTATCTTTATTTAATAATATATACGCACTTTCTTTGATTTTGCGTTATTTAGAACAAGTTTCCTTTGCTAAAATGCTCGAAGCATCCCAGTTTATTCTATGATTGTTATCAAATGCGTGTTGGCAGATTTTGATTTATGAAATTCTGTGTTTTTAATGTATGATCTGTGTTCTTTTATGCGTTTAGCTAATGGTCTACAAGTTCCACCTATACAAAACTTATTGCATTCGCAAGGTATTTTATAAATGACATTTTTTGTATTTTCATTTAAGTTGTACGGTTTTGTTTTTGTTAATTGAGATCTGGTAGTGTTTTTGTGTTTTAAAGTCTTTAAGACATTTTTATAAAATTGAACATGCACTTACTAAGCACCAATAGGCTTTTATTGATGTGAAAGTGTTTTAATTATTTCTTCCTGTGGCGTCCGTAGTTTGGCGGATTCATTTAATGGATGGTACTTTTTTGGGTACACGCCAAAATTAAATTAAAATTACTAAAAAACCAAAAAAATTTAAACAAGTAAAAAGATAATTAAAAATCGACGTTTCGGTGGCAAATCTGCCACCGTTGTCAAGACAAAGGGAAATAATATAATAAAAATGAAAACTTACTATTATTCAGGCTTTAAAATTTAAACTTTTATGTTTTTCTCGGATATTCTGAAAATTTTGACATTAAATGTCAAAACATGTTTATTTGGTTATAGTGTCATGGTGACATAGATAACTGGTTGCTGGTGTATTGATTGTTTATTTTAAAAAGGTTGAATAGTTAGTTAATTTTTAGTCTTCCTGAAGATACTTCAGTATCAAGCAAAGAGCAACCAAGTGTTATTTAAATTAACTGAAATTGATGCTACACAATTATCTTTATTTAATAATATATACGCACTTTCTTTGATTTTGCGTTTTTTAGAACAAGTTTCCTTTGCTAAAATGCTCGAAGCATCCCAGTTTATTCTATGATTGTTATCAAATGCGTGTTGGCAGATTTTTGATTTATGAAATTCTGTGTTTTTAATGTATGATCTGTGTTCTTTTATGCGTTTGGCTAATGGTCTACAAGTTTCACCTATATAAAACTTATTGCATTCGCAAGGTAATTTATAATTATAAAATACCTTGCGAATGCAATAAGACACATAGGTGAGAACTTGCAGATCAAGCATAACGCAGGCTACAGATCTGTCGCTTCCTGAATTCATAAATCAAAAATCTCGCAACACTGCGTTTAATCAATCATAGAATGAAACTGGGATGCTTCGAGCATTTTAACTGAGAGCGTCTAAAAAACGCAGAGATCAAGAGAAGTGCGTACATATTTATTGAAATGAGACTGGTAGTGTAGCATCAATTTCAGTTAATTTAAACCAACGCTTGGTTGCCTTGCATGATTGCTGAAGTGGCTTCAGGAAGACTAAAAATTAACTAACTATTCCAACACAGAACAACCAGCTACCGCAATTAAGCTATATTTATCTCTCTTTGCAACTTTGCCTAAATGACAGGTAGTTGTAAAAAGAAATGTGTTTATCAGTTTTTTATGTGGAGGCCGCAAATATAGGTATATTTCTTAAAAACATAATTTTAAGGTTGTAATTATTTGATGTCCATTAGTGATATAACGAATGTTCTCATTTGCAATTGCACGGATTCGCGAATATTCGCATATTTTTGAATTCGCATTCGTAAGAAACGATGCGAATATTTGGAGAATGTTTTTGACAATCTAAAAAAAATTATATATGGGTTTAATTGATATGAAACGATAATAAAAATAATAAGATTTATAATTTTTATTTACTTATAAAATTTAAACCACATATTAATATGGAAGTCAACTAAATTAAGAATACAGTCTCTCTTGTTCTTGTTAATCCAATTAAAATCACATATAAGCAAAAATAAACTTTCTATTCTTATTAAAAACAGTCATATTTTTAATAATATTACACTTTGTTAAAAAAAAAGAAGTTGAGAGGTTTAATCAAGTTAGGTTATAAGAATATCTAGGTCTAGTAAGTCTAGTTAAAATTTATTGAATTTATTGTGTAAGATTTGTATATACATATGTAGCAGATTTTAACTAATATTTTCAAATAAATTGTATCATTTTTTATATCTTTATAATCTTTTTTAACGACCAACTTTCTAAACATCATACCAAATGGAACTATTTATTTTTTAAACGGCAGCTTTGTAATATAAAATCCTATGATAAACAAAATAATAAATACATTAAATATTTTTATATTAAGATAAATTATTTACTACCGTTTAATTACGACGGGTAATGAAACAATAAAAGAAACATTTGGATTTAAAAAGTAAAATCGATATTTATTTAAAAAATTATACAAACATTAATAAATATATGAGTCATTTACAATGTTTAATGTTTACAAATATAAAAATATTTAAATACATAAGGATTTTTGTACAAAAATAAATTTATACAATAATGAAGATATTTTAGCTACAATTACATATAGTTTACAAGATATCTAAAAAAAATAAATTAGGTAATTTGTACATTCTTCATAAGCTTTGCAAAATTATTTTAAACATTAAAAGAAACTTTCATTGTATCTTTTACCTTGTTAGGAATGTAGCAAATAAATTTAAAAAATAATAAAAAATTATACACAATATTTACTACTAATAAAAAATTATACACAATATTTACTACATAAATTCACAATGTTCACTGGAAGAAATCTATTTTAATTACAGAATAACCGTTTTACTGTGCCCTACACAAGTATAGTCTAAAATAGTTTAAAGGTCCTTAGCTCCTACTCGCTCGAATAGGTAGACGTATCGCACATTTTTTAAAGACCCTTAATAACACCTGATTTTTATTGTTTTCTTGTCGCTGCACGAAGGCCAGAAGCCTAATTACAAACGGACCATGAGTGTCTTTGGGTTAGGTAAGAGGGAGTTTGTTGACACAGGACTTAAATACTTCCTGAAGATTTGGGAAGAAAGAAAAGACCCTCCGCGGGCAGCAGTGGTGTCACATTCTCTAGAAACTCTAGGGGATAAAAGTACGAACAAAGTGGAAAGTTTATGGCCTCTCCGTATAGGGATGCAACGAGCTTTGCTCCCTATAATAGTGCTAAAACCGAAAAAATAAAAAAAGGTCATTACAATAATTTTAAAAAGAAGCTTTTTTTTTCTCTTACAGCAGTTTATTTGTTAAGATATTTTTAACAATATTTCAATTAAATCTTTATTACTGGGGTTTTTTCTACGCATCAAAGCGACCTTCACTTTTCCACAACTAATGCCATTCATAGTTTTACTGACGATAATATTCTTCACTTCAGTTTTCGAGTTTTCCAACCAATCTCTTAGCTTGACTTCTAATAGCAAACGCAGGACGATGCAGATATCGCTTTTACAGGCCTTGGCTAATATTAGATTGTGGCGTCAAAATCTTCTCCAAATTAGTGTATTCAAAACACAATCGTGTTCCATCTCGCAAAGAAATCATTAAATACTTATCCGTTACTTATGAGTGGCCAGGTTCTGCAGAGCAAGGACACATTTAATCTATGTAGGCGTAACATTTTCAGGATGACCCCAATTGGCGTAATCATGTCATCTCCCTGGGCCTCGCGTATGCATCCCCATATGGTGCAACTGGACGGGCCCCGAATCTCTTAGTTTGTTTGTTCTTTTATTCCTAGGTTATGAGCCACCCTGCTGCTCGCGGGAGGTCTTCTCCCCTTCCCTTCTAGTCTATGAACTTTTTCGGACCCGTGTGAACATGCCTTTCTCTACCTCGCCTCAGGTGCCCATCGGTACGTAAGTGTTTAGGCTTTTGGTCTCCGTGGATTCTCCTTGGAATAATAAAAACCTTCCTTTTGACTTTATTTATAAGAATGATGTCCATTGTTTCTAAAATTTCCATTAAGTTAAATAAACATAAAATACTGTCATATATAGGCTTTCTTTCTTAAAAAAGGCAGCTAAGCATACTGTGATATTTTCATTTATACATTTTTTTTTATAACAAAAATATATATGTATATGCACATAAATTATTAAAGATCAAAGAAGTATGCCTTTAATATGCTCTGAGATATGGTTTTTAAAAATATAAAATATATTTGGTATGAGGCGTTGAAAACCAGAGCGGTCCATCCCACAAGCTAATTTTGTCAGATAGTGATTGCCCTTTAGTTGACTGACAATAAAGTAAAGCATTTTCGGGAAATTCAACATTTTATGAAATAGGCTTGTATTTAAGCTTTGTTTGTGCGTTCGATTAAAGCCCTCTATTTAATCATTAAATATTATGGGACCCTCCACAATGCTGCAACATTACTTTTTAGTTTCGTAAAGATAAAAAATATATATATTTTTATACCATTTGCAACAAAGATTACCTCAATGTTTTTAGATGTCCCTACTAAACAAAAACTCTATAAAGTACCTTTTTTTGCTAAAAAATTAACCTTCCTTAATACTTAATTAATTTCTTTATTATATATAGGGTGTAAAAATAATTAACTCTATTGTGTGGGGTAAGGTCGCCCTGGCGAACTAATGAAGGCAAAGTTTTACAAAAGTACACTATTTTAAAAGGTCTTTAATTCTTTTATTATATTGAAAAATATTTTAATATATTATCAAGTACTATTAAAGAGTTATTTGGAAATAACCGACTTTTAGCGACGTCTTTTTTAAGTGCACATATCTCTGTAAGGGGGAGACTTTAGAAAAATAAGAGAAAAATATAGGATTTTGTAAACATTATTTTTTCACATCCGAAAAGATTGTCCATAAACCCTTGGACACCCTGTTTATTTGGCATAAAAATAATTTATTTAGTTCATATCAAAATATATATAAAAAAATATAAATCTGACTATGTAAGTATACAGGGTGATTCAAAAACATATGCCATCGCTTAAAGGGAGATTCCTTAGCCAAAAATAAGACAAAAATGTCATATGAACATGGGTCCTGCAAATGCTTTGTTTCCAAGATACAGGGCGTTTAATTTTTATAATTTTTTCTTCTTTTTAATATTTTTAAAACTACGCCAGCGATTTGGCATAAATTTGGGACATAAGGTACATTTATTAGTAGGCATATTTTGACTATAAAGGAATTTGCTATATTTTTACCAGGGGCGTACTTGTGGGGTAGACACATAATATTTTTTTAATTAAAACATGTACGCCACTGATTTTAATAAATTTTGATAGCGCAATTAAATACTTTACTAAATGCTTAACAAAACTTGTCTTTAGCATTTCTTCGAATTCCGTTTGGTTTTCGGGATATTTTGCGATTTTAATACGGGCTGCAGCTACTGACCGCCACCTCCGTTAAGCTATAAAACATCAAAGAAGGCTTTGAAATAATAAAAAAAAAAAAAGAATTGCTTTAAATTTGACCAATTGGCTGTTGTTGTTACCACTATTGTTTTTTTATCGCAAATTATAAATGCCTTTTATTAATTATAGTTCGTCAGAGTTAACAGATATGTTGTGTCAATTTATGGATGAAACCAGACAAAATTCAAGAGAAGCCGTCAGACTGTATGCTGAGTGGATACCCGCTACGAAAAACCCCTAGTAAAGGTATTTTCTTGAGTACATCGTAGGGCGTTTTAAGAGAAACTGGCTCTCTTGAACCTATAAAAGCAAATTCCGGGCTTTCAAGATTTCGTCGCAACAGTTCAAGCTGAAGAAGTAGTACTAAATTCGGTAGAACGTGATCCTAATATCAGTACCCGAATAATTTCCAATGAACTAGAAACATTTCTCAAGCTTCGGTAATGAGTTTTGCAAGAACAACAACCAAACCCTATCATTTACAAGGGTACAAGAATTTTTACCCAGGGATTATGGCCCTAGACAAGTATTTTGCCAATGGTTTCTCAATCAGCTGCAAAATTGGCCGGCGTTTTTCTTGAATATGTACTTTTTTACCGACGAGGCATCTTTTCACACGAAGAGGCATTATACACTTCTCTTCATAATAATCATACATGGGCGGAAGAAAATCCTCACGGCTTTGCAGACAACAAATTTCCAGCATCAATTTTCTTTTAATATTTGGGCTTGGAGTTGCTTGGAAATGAGAAATTATCGGACCTGTAGTTCTACCTAGACAAATTAAATGGAGCGTCTTTTACCTCAATCTCTTTAATAAACGACTTGCCCGATATTTTGCCACTTTATCTAAGAAACAATAACAGATTATGGTTCCAATATGACAGAGCACCACCACATTTTGCAGCTGAAGTAAGAAGATTTTAAATGAAGCGTATGGTCCTCGCTGGATTGGTCGTGGATCAATCCCTTAGATTTTACCTCTCTGGGGACATG
The DNA here is from genome assembly GCA_014170235.1 of Listronotus bonariensis. Lineage (NCBI taxonomy): Eukaryota > Metazoa > Arthropoda > Insecta > Coleoptera > Curculionidae > Listronotus > Listronotus bonariensis. The sequence continues at coordinate 1,656 of JACEGR010000904.1, read as the reverse complement.
TTAAAGAACATTGTTTACAAAGAGTCGTGAATACGAGGCAGAAATTGTTACAAAGGATAGAGGGGCATTTAAAATAAGACAAAATCGTACCATTTGCGCAAAAGTACGCAAATCTTTAGGACGAAGACCAAGAGCATGCAACGAAGCTGAAGGAGGACATTTTTAGCATTTCATTTAGCCACTTTTAAGTTAAATTGCAGGTTAGTTTCTCATTTTCTTAAATTAAAGCATTCTTTGGATGATTTTTATAACTTAACATAGATGGAGGTCAGTAGCTGCAGCCCGTATTAAAATCGCAAATATCCGAAAACCAAACGCAATTCGAAAAATGCTAAGAGACAAGTTTTGTTAGGCATTTAGTAAAGTATTTAATTCCATAACAAAATTTATTAAAGATCAGTGGTGTACATGTTTTAATTAAAAAATATTATGTGTTTACCCACAAGCACGACCCTAGTAAAATATAGCAAATTCCTTATAGTCAAAACTATGCCTACTAATAAATGTACCTTATGTGCCAAATTTATAGCCAAATCGCTGGCGTAGTTTAAAAATATTCAAAAAAGAAGAAAAATTATAAAAATTAAACGCCCTGTATCTTGAAAACCAAGTATTTGCGGACCCATGTTCATATGACATTTTGTCCTATTTCTGGCTAAGGAATCTCCCTTAAGCGATGGCTGATATGTTTTTTGAATCACCCTGTATAAGATATTATTGCAATAAATACAAACTTGATCTAACTATAAGAAAAAGTTGACCGATTGCAATTAATAATATTACCATAATTTTAAACACATAATGCCTTACTTTACAGCAAAAAAAAACACGTTTAAACCGATATCGATGCGCTTTTAACAAAACATCGTAAGCCACGTTCGTCAATTTTACAGAAAATTATTTTCTTCCGTTGTAATTTTTAAACAAAACTAAGAACTGAAGTGGAGCTGTGCACTAATGTACATAAGAAAATATTACCAACTTTGTTTCAAAAATAAGGCAATGAGAAGAAAAATAGTTTTTTAAATTAGACGAATGTCGCTTATGATGTTTTGTCCAAAACCCATCAATATGCTGTTTTACTTTTAGGTAATATTTTAATGCCCTTAGGACAAAAAAAATTAAAAGCAGTGAAAATAAAGATGGTAATATTATCGTTTTTATACATTTATAAAGATTTTTAAAATATTTATATTATGACTGGCATATTTTAACGACACGCGGGGCCGAACGTTTGTAAATATTTATCGTTATCAATATGTCCTGTTAGGAGTGATGGATAATAAATATAATTTAACGTAACAAACACCGAAATGTTTATGTAGCAGATTATTTCTTTAACAATGAATTTTTTTATGTATGTTTTATATTTATTTACTTTGAAAAACCATATAAGGTCAGCTGTAATCTGACATATGGACAAATGGAACACCTCCATCACTTGACAGAGGCTTGGTTTACCAATGGCTCAAAGACGGATGATGGAGTAGGTGCTGGTGTATTTGGGGCCAGGCCCAAAGAAAGCGACTTTAGGAGGCAAGCCACTGTATACCAGGCAGAAATATATGCTATTTTTAGTATGCGTTCAAGAGAATATGAGAAGAGGGTATCACAACCACATCATTTATTTTCAGACAGCCAGGCTGCTCCTAAAAG
>JACEGR010000903.1:0-205739 GCA_014170235.1 Listronotus bonariensis | reverse complement strand
GTTATATAACCAGATTATTAGAAAATATTTGCTTTAATATATATTATACCTGCTAAAAAGCACTTGTGGACAAAAATAGGGAAAAAATTTAAAAAATATATGCTTCTTTTTTTTTAAATAATGGATTTTTATTTCTTAGTATATTATATACTAAGAGTAAAAATAAAAGATGCTGATTATATTTAACAAAATATAAACTAATGTTTGACTGCCTAATACGTATTGTTTTCTTAGTTTGTAAATACTGATATAATAGTTTTCTTTTACAACATTAGTAGTATCATGCAACATAAATCGCTACTAGAGTTTTCTCATTTTAATGTTTGGTATCTAAAAGTTCGTTTGATTTCTTTTCATCCACCATTGAATACTCCTGTTTAAATGTTATTAGTTTATTAGTAATGTGGCTAAGCTCGGATCTCCCTGATACTCCTTTTGATATAAACAATTATGACGTAACGCTGAAACAGGAGTAGCAGAAGTGGTGGAATGGCTATTTATATTCAATTAAAAACAGAACTAACGCACCAAACGTATTGTTTTAAATTTCATGATAAAATTATTTTTATAAATTAAAACATTTCAATTATAATTTAAAAATATTATTTTTGATTAATACTTTTTAATTGGGGGAGAAATATATTGTTATTTATTTTTTTTGCCGGGGGTTGTTTAAGAGTAACACTGTTGGATACCGCCCCCACCCGTATTTATATGTTTTGTATTAATTTGGATTATTTTTGTCAATAAAGACTGTAAATTAATAATATTATATATTATTTTCAGGCTGATAAAATTGAAGATCCGAAAACAAGAATGGAGGAGCTACGTAAGCTAGTTAGAAGTCTACCGAAACACAATTACTACACTCTTAAACATGTCGTTCTACATTTAAAAAGAGTAGCGGATAATTCACAATATAACCGAATGGAAGCAAAAAATTTAGCCATTGTCTTTGGCCCTACGATAGTCAGACCTGATAGTGAAACCATGGAGAGTATGGTTACCAACATGAACAACCAATGCAAGATTGTGGAAAGTCTTATTACAAATGTAAGAATCAAATTATCTGTTGCAAATATGGACACCAATTTTAAAGTTTTTATTTTGACCTACTTTCTATAATGTTTTGAATAACAGGACGATTACTGGGTTTTTCAAAGGATGGATTTGAATGCAGCCCTGGTTTTACTACTTTTTTCACATAGGCATTTTAGTAATATTACTCATTTAAAATGATTGACACTACATCGTTTTAATATTAATTTAGTATTAGATATTTATAGTTTTTACAGTCTACAATTAACGTTTGTTTCGTAACTAATAATGTAATTAAGGTGCCTAGTTTCAAAGTGTACAATCTCCAATAATTATACTTTTTAATACAGTGAAATAAATGTCCCAGTAGTTTTATTTTTTGGCGCTGAATTTAAATAAATCACTTTTTAGGCCATGACTACATCAAAAACAGAGTGTTCAAACTTAATAAAGAGTGCATTACATTTAATATATGGGTTTTCTATTCGATATAACATAAAAATCTAATTTTGGAGATTGTACACTTTGAAACTAGCATCCTCAATGACATCTTGGATCAAATCAAAAGAAAACTTATTTTTTTTATTTTTAATAATATATATTTTATATAGAGAAGAAAGGTAAATACTTTTGTTAATTTTTCTTTTTCTTTTAAGGCTGATTGGTTCTTCCCAGCAAATGATAGTGAAAATGTGGCCCCGTTGGTAGTACCTTTAGCGCTACCGGATAATTGCGATGAGTTTGAATCAAATAACCAGGCTTTGCTGAATAATATTAGCAAATATGAAGGTAACTTTTATGTTTTTTTTTTTAATTAAAAGTAAATCGTTAAAATGTATCGTCAATTTGGGTTTAATATTTTTTTATGTTTTAAGCTTTAAAGGATCAGAAAGAAAAGAACGGAGCTCTACTGTCTTCACTGTTTACGGCGGCTCAGAGAAAAGTAATGCGCAAACCATCTAGAACACACACTCAGGATGCAAGTAGAGAGGAACCCACCACACCTACTAGTCCCAAGAGCTTTATGCAGTTTTCAAATAGCTCCGAATCGAAGGAGGTAAGACAATATAACAACTAACAGACGATCAAATTTTAGCTATTTTTTTATTGAAATCAAACCATTGATATCAAGTTTTTATCAGAAACGATATGACCACAGAACGCCAATTGCAAACGTAATATACTTGCTGGCTTAGGTATGGGGAAAGGGTAAAATGGGTAGTTACCCGCTCCCAGGAATGCTAATTTTTATTGGTATACAATTAAAAAATCAATCATAGTAAAATATATTATTATCGCTGAAGTAAATACTTATGTTATTGTGCTTATTTCAGTCTTAAGTGACCTTTTTTGCAAATACTTACTTCCAAAAATCTTGTTTTCTAAAGTTTTTTTATTATTTTAGAATACAGAGCGTCGTATAGAAGGTACTAAAACAAATAATACAATACCGACTACGGTTATGGATATAGAGAAAAGAGATAGAAGTAAACCACCCACAGAAAAAAATCCGTGGTTTAACTATAAAACAGACAAGGATGAGTATGATAGGAGGATTGCGAATTTCAAGCAAGAGACTGAGGCGATGCTGCAACAGCGTAGAGCGACGGAGATAAGTGTAACTAATATAGGTAAGGTAATATTTAGTAGTAATAATTTTTTTAAATATTTTTATAAAATAATTTTTCTCTTGCAAGCTAATTAAAAAAGATAAATAAAAAGAACATACTTTGTTATTACTAGCAATAAATGTTATCTAAACCGTTAATTAAATACACTGTTGATAAATCCTTTAAAATACTTATGAAATGTGTATAAATACAGACGGTCCACGGATGGGGTTGATGAGAGGAGAAATGTACCAAAATTTTCATTTTTCAAAAAAATAATTTTTCATAAAAATTGTAAAAAACCAAAAATAGGATTTACAAAGAGAAAATGTTGATTTTGAGAGACGTGATTTTTCTCTAAGACTAAACTACCTTTATTTTTTATCTTTAAGCAAAATATTATTTAGAAAATTTATTTAGAATAGCATTTAAAATAAATTAATTAAAAAAAATAAATAGTTCTTGAGCCGTGATATAACTACTTACATTAATAAAATGTGAAGTTCTTTCATAAGGAACTTTACCTTTTATTAATGTAATAAATTTATTTATTTTAAAGGGGTATCAAAAAGTTTCATGAAATTGATTTTGAAGTTGTCAAAAAATAATTATTTAAATTTTTTATAATAAAATAATATAAAAACTCTCATAATTTTCCTTTTAAACACCTGCTTTCTTCAAATTCCTACACAACACATTTTTTCAGTTGTAAATTAGTGTAATCAAGGGGGTTTTCGCCAAATATAATGTTCAATAAAACTTTGTAATATTGTTTTAATTAACTACAAACATTATTCTAAATGACATTTTGCTTAAAATGAAAAATAAAGGTAGTTTACCCTTGGAGAAAAATCATGTATTTTAAGTTTTTGCGAACCCCATATACAAAATCAACATTTTTCTATTTGTGAATCCTATTCTTTTTTAAAAGCAAAATTTTTTAAAAGATAACTTTTTTTGAATAATAAAATTTGTTTTCTTGTAAACCCCATCTGTGGACAGTATGTAGATATTTATGAATTTTTGTTGAAGTTGGAGAGAATTATGCTCTTAATAACATAAGAAGAGTCAGGGAATGAAATATGAGGGTATCATACAAAATTGCAAAAATCAATCAATACAAAATATACCTTTACATCTATATTTTGTTCTCAATTACACAAGCAACAAGCAGAAAAAACGTGGGGGGCTGAATTTAGTAGTGGAATAAATAAGCAAATAGAAAAAACCTACTGATTCATAGGCCTTAGTGCAGTATACCTTTGTCTTTAACTAAATAATACTTATCTCTTTTTAGATTCTAGAAGCGGTCACCTAAGTTCATCAGCCAGCAACGTCAACTCGGCTCCCCGCCTCTCGCTGAAACCTCAAGACTTCCAACTTACCAAAACCCATTCGGCAACCAACGTCTTTACGCGCCAATCTCCACCAGCGAATCGCAACAGTCTAAACTCCATGGACTCGAAAAACTTTTCGGTGCAATACCATAATAATAGTTTAGGTAGTGAAGTGACAAGGTACTCTTATGGTGCAACGGCTAGTAAACAGTCTAGTGATAAAATAGGTGCTTATAATAGAGACACGGGTGTCCAAATTGGTACTTACAGTGATAGTATAGACGGCAAGGCGTCGCGGTATGGAATGAGGCGGGGCAGCTCAGTGGAGAACGTTAATACGAGTACGTTGGATTTAAATTCCAATGGCGGGTTAAAGAAGGTCAAGTATGAAAGTGAGGTAAGTTATAATTATTTTACATTTTATTTATAACTCATACTCCTATACATTATAGGTTATTAATTGCACCCTGTACTTTTGTTCTATGCATAAAACTAATTTTAATACAAAAATAAATAAAAAACTAGAGAGAGAGCTGCTTTGTGAGCAGGTGTCATATCAAAAGGTATATACAATGTTTTTATGTTCTGCCACATTATTTTTATATTTATTATTTTTTGTTGTGTCCCCAACTGTTCTTATACAAACCCAGCAACATGAATATCGTCAAAAAAAATTAAATCACTTGTGTCAAATCCGGAATGTCAGGAGGACGTCGCAGAACAAGATTTAATTCATTTGCGGTGCTAGACAAATTTAAAAATTATATATAGCCATTGCATTTTTACTTAGTTATCTAAAAAACCAAAACAACATTTTTAAGCGTGACTTGGGTATAATACATGTTATGCCAACCTAATACATCTAATTAAATTTTAAAGAGTTGTAGTGTTGAACACCGGCAAGTAGAGATTAGACAAAGAATGCCCCCATGTAAACATTCCAGACAGGTGACGCCTTGGCCTTGCTTTGTTGTTTTGGACCGTCTCCTTTCCATGCATTGGCAAAAATTGCAAATAACCGTTTTTCTGTGGCACGACGTGTATAACGCTCCAATACCAAAACAACTTTTTTAATTCCGTGCGCAATGTAGTTACTTTGCGCACACACCCTCACGTTAGAAAATGTAATTGGTTGTTTGAGCAATAACATATAAACGTCAAAACTGACAAACACTATTTGACGTTGAGAAATATTAAAATAAAAATAAAAATAGGTTTCTTCTTTTCTAAAACACTCATAGAAAAAATATTATTCCACACTTGCTCAAAGTGTATTTTTGTACAATGTTTTTTTTTTTTTAGAATGATAATCAAAGAAGAGGTTCATTAGATTCTCTAAATAAACTTCCAACAGATGATGGTAAGTAAAATGATCATTTTTGCATTTTAGTCCGATAGTAATAGAAATAGGTATTAAGGTAGATACTGACCAATTCTTCGATACTATGATTAATTTTTATGTACTCTTTAGTAATGAATAAATATAGCTTGTAAAATACTACTCTATATCTAAAAAATCCTTGACTCGATGTCCTTACATTAGTCACCTAGTTTAGGTTAACTTGTTTTACTTTATTATTAAGAACTGATAACTTTCATATTAAACCATAGGCACTGGTGCTCCTCTGGCCCCAGTCCCAGGCTGGCGGCCAGTGAGGCCTCCTACAGCTGCCCCTCAAAGACCCCCGAGAACTCGTCACTTGTACAACCGTCTATAAAATATTATGAGGTAGAGAGCTGTGCTTAAATATGTAACCAGAAGTTGTAAACTCGTAAGGAACATGTTAGTAGTAGTTACTTTTTGTTTAATATAATACCAAAATTAATAATTACCCAGCTTGCTTTTAAAGTTATTAAAAATTTCCATTGCTGTATCTTCTATTCAAAGTAAAAATAAACTTTTGCAGGTTGATACTATTGAAAATACTTTCTGAACTGCAGGTTTTGCAATCTTTGGTTAGTTCTGGTTAGTTTAGATTAGTTTAGTAGTACTTTAATGATAATATAATTGTTAATATCTAAAGCTGGTTTAAAATACTACTTTTAAAATTTAAAACCTGTTCAAATTAGACATATTTTTTATGATATTGATTACTTCCTAATCAGTTATGTACACTACGCATTTTGTGGCAAATATATTGTTTTATTAACCTAAGTAATGCAAAAAGAAGCCAGTTTAGAATTTGAGTAAACCTGAATATCAAAAAAAAAAAAAAAAAAATCAACTTGATATTTTTGATAGAAAATAATTAGACTTCTTATATTTTACTGTTTTGAAGAACGCCCGATTTGGGATATTATTTTAAATAAAAAGTAACAGCTATAACTTTATTTCTTACAGTTCTTCTTCAGCTTTTGCAAACTGATTTTTTTCTTTGCATATTTTCCAGCTAACAAATTTAATGTCTAGCTTGTTGCACAGCATTGGTTTTTACAAACTACAAAGTTTAAAATGTAAACCAGACAAGTTAGGAAGTGAATAGAAAATTTAGTGACTTTTTTATCTTTCAGGCAGCCCAGCTTATGCCTAAGTACCAAAGTACCATGGGTGTCGGGTTATTAGATGTTTAACCCATTTTTTGTTTGGTCAACATTGTCCAAGCACTGAAACATGCAGTTTTTGCACTTTTAAAATTAAGTTATTTAATTGTTTTATTTTAAATATTTATAATTATCGTTTAATACTTCAATAGTCTTTCTTATCTTGTAAAGATGATTCTTACAAATTTTCGAAAAAATATGATTTGTGTAGAAGAAAACACGAAATTGAAGCCCCTTCCTGTTTTCATAAAATTCCAAAATAGATATCAATTCCATTGTTGTAGTCAAAATTATGTTAACATTTCCTATAAATCTGGTTTGCTAAACATTCTTTTAAACTAAGCTTTAAATGTTAGAATATACAACTACTGTTTGTTTAACGCAAGAACTTCAACACTGACTTTACCAAATGTTTGATGTTTTATATACTGTTTTTAAATAGATATTCCTACACCTACTAATGCTATTCCATAGTGAAACCTACAAGGTCTCTTGGAAAACATCATATAAACTTACAAGAGTTAAATTTAACTATCTCTGATTTTTTTACAAAAACTAATATTTGTGTAATAATTATTTAAATATTTTAGAAATATAACTTTGTATTTTTTACAGAATCGTTACTATCCACGATGACCAAACTCATTGACCAAAAGCTAAAGGAAACACCAAAATCGCCAAATGTGTTATCAGCCGACGACATCCCATTTGTGGACGAGTCCCCAGAAAAGCATCCAAACAAGTCTCTTCATCAAAACAAGGAAAACATATCCAGACCAAGCGATCTGTACAAAAACCCCAGTTTACACAAAAATCAATACACTACCAACTCGATAAAAATATATAAAACTTTGGAAAAAAATAACGATATGGCTCTTAAAGAGTCGAAAAATGAAAAAGAAAAGGAAGTGGATACTCGTGCTTCCGAAGATGTACCTGATAATGAGAGACTTATCTCTCTCACCGTGATAGCAAATAAAATTAACCCTGGACCCAAACTAAAACGGTCCGAATCACTTAACAAGCCTGAAAGAACAGTTTCGCCTATGACCACAAAAGTTAAGAGGAGTGAGAGTCTTAACAAGACTGGGGACAAGCTTAAGAGGTCTGACAGTTTGACTAAAACCGAAAAAACTGAGAGCAATATCAATAAGAGGCGGGAGTTATTATCTTCAGGACGGAGGTTAAAAGAATCGACGAAAAATAAGAGAAAAAATGGAATGCCTGATCGATCAATTAAGAGGAGGCATACAGTGGGAGGAACAAAAGATCCAGACAAGGTAACATACCTTATGGATAACAAAAATCAGGATGAGAATAACCCTCATGCTGAAAACAACAAGGAAAAAGGTATTAGAACAAGCTCTCCAGATCTCAGTTCTACCAGGAGAGAAAGATTTTTGTTCGAAATAAATCTGATAGGCCCGGAAAACATGGTGGTTGCCCTGAGGCAGCACCTAATAGGTTCCCGACCTCAAAGCTTTCCCGAGTCGAATGTTTTCAAGGTGCCTCTAGAATCTCATGTATGAAGTTTGTGCCTTCCAAGGTAACTTAAATAATGACAGATTGGTTATTCTTTGTTCAGTTCTGATTAAAATAAAAAGTTTCTAAACTTAAGCTGCAATCAGGCACTTACGTTTTAACTTTATTGGGAATGGCTTAAAATGTGAAATTAAACCAAGTGTATTAAACACTGCATCTTTTACTATTTATGAAATTAATTTGTCTCGGACATTAATTTTTACATCTAAGTCAAAACTACTTGATTATTATTTTTTTAAATATCCAGCACAAATGAAGATTAAACCTTATCAAACAATATAAGAAGTGTTAAAGGTTGTACAAAATTCAATGCCATCTGTATTTATTTAATGATCCCATTTACAAAACATCAAATTTGACAGACTGATTTTCTAACTAAATGGAGGTAGGATGTGCAATAAGAAGTATTGTTTGCAAATAAAGGTGTATTATGACAGTTGGGTGGCAAAATACCGTATTCTAAAGAATGTGATATTAGGTTTTAAGTTGGGTGACAAGGAGAACCTCTGGTGTATCTTCAATTTCGGACTACGACTTTGTTTATATTGTGACCTAATTCTTAGTAGTGCTAATACTAAAAAAGTAAAAGGGTTAAATTTCATCACTTTTGCGATATCTATTAATTAAATAAGTTAATTGTAGCTATTTAAAAATTGAATTATATCGTCTGTCTTCAGTGAGAATAAGAGGAAACAAAAGGATTTTCAGAATTTATATTTTTCAAAGTTTTAAAGAAGATGATTTATCTTATCTGTAATTCCAAATCTAAAAAAATAATAAGTAGAATATATTATTATTTGATTACATGAACTTTTTAATGCTACAATTTCTAATTCCTATAAGTAACTTATAGTAAGTTATTATATTAAAATATGGTATCTATTTTCAAACTTTGACACTTATTGTTATATTATAGCCTCAAATATAATTTATAATCTACAGGGTGTGGCAAAACAGATATTACTTATACACTTTATAAAAATATTTTTAAGGTTCCTGACATTGGATGTTGTTACTGAAAACATCTGACGAATGTCCTAATTTAATTTTATATTAAAAAATATGGTACTTTAAAAGAATACTGTAATTTTAAAAAGAGTCCATTTGTAAATGGAAATAGACCAAATATTTTTTAAAGTTAGGATTATCTTAATTTAAAAAAAAACCCTGTAAGAGTGTATTTTAATGCGATTTTAGATACAATTTTAATAGCAGTGTTTTGTTACCCAACAAATTGTTTTTAGTATATTATTTAAAAGTGTATATAAACTAATAGAAATATTTAATGCAATAAGCCGAAATGTAATTTCTCTTGTAGTTAAAGGGGTGACTGTTATATTATTTATGGACTGGAAGTACAAGTCCTATAGTAACCATTATGTTCATTGAAAGACGAATATCTTATTTTATTTTACATTTTTTAACATAATTTGTGCATTAACAAGTAATTATTTTGAGTCGGATATACATAGGATAATGCCAGAAATTAAATATTTTTGTTATAACAGAAAAAAATAGCTCTGGTAGTACCTTTTCAAAATTTGTGGACTTGATGCAACGAACTTAATGTATTCGATATAAATGATGCTAGAAAAAGTTGCTCATTTAATGTGAAAATGGATTGTTGAATGGATAATTAAAAATGAACAAAAAATCTATACATTAAATGTAATGCATTTTTTTAAAGTTTGAACCATCTGTTCTGGATGTAGTCATGGCATAAAAAGTCATTTACTTAAATGCATGGGCTAAAAAATATAACTATTGGGACATTTATCTCACTGGTGTATTAAAAAGTATAAATGGAGATTGTACACTTTGAAACTAAGCCCCTCATATACAGAATCAGCTAAATGAAGTCGTTCATAGGCAATGTGTGGAAAGAAGATGGTCTAATGGGAATGATTAATAGTGCTTGTTTTGTTATTGCATTACTGGTGATATACTTTTACAAATAACTGATACGATATATTAACAGTTTATTTCTTATTTTTCTTCATAATGGCATAAGTAATATTACAGTCGCCTTTTAGACGATCATATTACCGCAATTTTTATTTAAATTTTTGCATTTATTTGTTATTATTTTTAGTTCGCTTATTTAAAGGTATTGTGATTCTAAGGTTATTCTTATTATGAAGCAATTGAATTTGTGATACATACAATTATAGACCTATTAAGGCTTGTATATAAAATTATTTTATTTCGATTGTCTAAAATTATTTGCACTAATGAAACAGATATTTAAAACAGAGTATTTTAGATTTTTTTTTTAGTTAGCGCATATTTTTAGTGGGCAACAGAATTCCGCTCAAACAGTTAGTTAGGTAAAAACCCAAAAGTGTAATATTAGTAAAATAATTAACAGCTTGCAACTTGGTGCGAAAAGGTCAATTTTAAATACTACTAGGCTGTTTGTATCTTGCCTGTTTATTGTTTTTATAGTTTTAAGTACAAAATGTATGTGTTGTTGTATTTTGTGAAATCTGTAAATATATTATCGGGATATCCCGCAAATTTTGTAAATAAATACATATTTTCAAATTATGCACTTACAATGGACTTTTATTTGATTAAGTAGCCTAATGGCCCCATGAAATTTCTATCATGATATTTGCTTTGGATACGCTAAGCCAAACGATTTTATTATTTGTCTGATCAATACCCCAGATTAATGAGAAAATTGGTGCGATTTGGTAGCTAGGGCTTACCGAATTATTTTTTAACTTTTACTACAATAGAACCGTTTAAGATATTTTTTTTATTTACATAACGATTTATGTTGCAAGCTACAAGACAACTGAAATACAAGGGGTGTCCAAAAATGGATAAAAAATGAATTTTGCCCTGTATGTCAAAAGCTAAGAGAGCCCTGAAAAATCTTTAGTGCCATCTTTCGTTTCATCCAAAAGTATCAACACTTTGCTAACATTGTTATATCTAATAATAACCAAAATACCTTGCAGTTGCAACGAAATCCAGACACCCCTTACTGTATTGTACTGGCCCTGGCACTGGGTCATAATTTAGGTTGACCAAGTAGCAATAAACCCAAAGAAAGAAAGCACATACTGGGTAAGTAAAAAGTAACCCAACTCTTTAATATCTTTATAACCGCTAAGGCTACATTTACCTTATTTGATATTTAGGGAGGACATGCGGAATTAAACAGTGATATCGACACTGTTGCTAGATTTCCCAGTTTTGTGCTACACGTATATTTTTCATTTCTTTAAATGGAATGCACCACTAAATTTTGTTGCATTAAATTAGGCGCATTAAATTTGGTAAGTTTTTAAATTTTCAAAATTCTGTCCCCATTAGTTGTCGAGATATAGTACACTACACCTCTAGCAAAAAGTATGTTAGCGCCTAAAGATCTTTAAAACGGCTAGAGCTGCCTTTAAAAAATTTGATATTTAAAAATTTATAGATATGCCATATCAGTTGTATCAGCATTGCTGTCAAATTTTAATTAAATTGCGGTGTTGTCATATATCGGTAACTTGTAAAGATTGAATTTTGAAAATTTGGGATCTTACTAAATTTCGCACGCTCCCTTTATTGCAACTAAAATAAATATGACAATTCATTTAAAATACTAAAAATTTTATGTTTAGTGGAAAACTAGGAAATCTGGAAACAATGGCAGTATGACTGTTCAATACTACTTACATAGAAACCTTCAAATACCGAAATTTGTTTGTTTAAAGGCAGCTTAAGCCGTTTTAGAGATATTTGAGCGCATCTGAACTTTTTAGCTAAAATGTGGTGTTGTCATATGAAACATGATATTTTAAAAAATTGTTGACTTATTAAACTTGGCCTGCACAATTTCGCAATAAAATTAAATAGGGCATTTCATTTAAAAAAACGAAAAAGATACGTGTGGCACAAAATTGGGAAATGTGGCAATGGTGCCGATATATTAAATTATTTAGGCCCGATACCTTTCATATTCCAAATTAGGTAAATGTAGCTTTAGTGGTTTTAAAGAATAAAATACAAAGCAAGTATTGGAATACTCTGATTTGAAAATGAAATTTACAATCCAGAATCCCGAATACTGTTTAAAAAAGTATTTAGTCAAATGTCAATTACACAGATGTATTTGAACAGTAATCGAATTTATTCGGGTGGTCTGATGTCACAAAAACAAACTGAGTGCAAGTGTGTTTTAAACTTAAAAGAAAAACACACAGTGTTCGATTACAATACTTTTATTTAAAACCTACAAATAATTATACGTACATTTACATACCTATCATAATAATTAGCTAGGAGATAACTTATAATAAACTCTTAACTTGATCTTTTAAAAACTGCAAAATGATACCATATTTTTTATGCGGTAATCACTTAACTGCAGTTTCCAAACGATGACAACATAATCAGTTGAAGACAACAAACAGTCATATATAGCCAAGACGAAACGTACCTTTTTTGGCTTAAATTAATTTTGTATGTTTGGAAAACTATGACCTTTAATCTAATAAAAAAGCTAACAATGTTATGTCTTCTTAGGTGCTTTTCAGAAATTATTAGTATTTTTCTGTTTATTTAGATATTTTCAATATTACCGTCAAAGGAAAATTTTATATTTGTTTCTATCTTTTAAAGATTAAAAAAATATAAATGTAAAGAATACTTTTATGTACGCCTTTTCTGGGAAAAAACCTTGGTGTCTAACTAATCATTACATACATATAAATATTTTCATAGTTTTCCTGTTCTTTTTGGTCCATAATAAAATTGTACTTTAATTACTTACTAAAATGTATATAAGTAGTTATATAAACAATAAAATTTTAACAACAACAACATATATAGTAAAGTTGAAATACACTACAGGTATATGAATTTGAAATTGTATACCTAAGATATTTTATGAAACAAGATTGATTTAAACTGATGTCACAGAAAATAAAGAAAAGCGAAACAAACAACATTTTGACCTGGTATAGCAAAAATCAATTTTTATTTAATAGAAATCATTTCATAATTTTTTTTATATAATACATTTTATTTGGGGTAGTAACGAGTAAATATGAGGGCAGTTGTAGGCATCTATTTTTGAAATTGTTTTATCCGATACATATTATGTATGTACTTCACATTTTACTTAGTAACATCAGATTCTACCAATAATGTTCAAAATTACCTTTAAAATCAATTGTACTTTAACAAATTCTAATAACATTTAGCACATTTTATTTCTAATATAATAATTATACTACTGTTACCTAAAGTCAGAACGATTGGCTATATTTTGAGCTTATTATAGCATACAAATTTGATTATAGAAAATTCAATGATTTGTACATATGAAATGCGCTATAGACACCGAGATGCATAATATGTAGATACAACTAAAATGCGCCTTTTGTTTAATAAGTCTACGTTTTGACGTCTCCCTGCAATTAAGCAGATATATTTTTTCCTCTTCATCAAATATCTATTTTCCTGTAAAACGTATAGTCTACAGTAAATAAAAGACACACGTTAACACTTAGATGGTAAATATGTTATAATTAAGTTCATTATTTTGAGTTATTTTTATTCATCTAAACAGTTATTTTTTTACACAAATCTAGCACCTCACTAGTTTGGAAAATTTACAGCATAAAGTAGAGACAAGTTACAAGTTGTAAAATGTCATCTTTACAAACACTTAATATTTTATTTTGTATCAACAGACATTTATTTAGGACAAATACTTAGATGTGAAATTCATAAGGTATTAAAGTAAAAAGAACGCTACATCATTTAACCACGTAATTAAAATCTACTAAACATTTTTTTACCTAATATTAACACCTACCAAAAACATCTTATTACTTTTGCATGGCACAACTATGGCCTTATGTTAAAATTTAGTATTTTCATTTGTTAAAACTTTTTTGCTTTTATTGCCTCTAGTTTAAACTTGTCCTCTGCAAAAATCTACATATTATCTGGGAATGCCAACAATTTATGAATTACGTAAGCAAATAAATTAAGTCAAGTGGAAAAAAACATGTTTTTATTGGTCAATTGCGTATGCAATCATGGTTATTGAAATTTTAATTTTTGTTCAGTTGTTTTTGTTATCGTTAGTCTGATGGTATAATTTTTTTGAATGAAGGATGACCAGGATGACTGATACAGATAGTAAAAAACCTAAAAATAAATAAAACTTCTTGTCATTCACTTATCGTTAGATTTGCTGCAGAGTCTTTTAAAAGGAAATGGTACTGGTTGATAATTCTAAAAAAGTTCTGTTTAGAAATATGGTGTAGGATTGTGAATACCTGCCATAAAATCGAACGCTGGGGTTAGGCCAAAATAGAATTAAACATTATCTAAGAGTATAAGATCTTTACCAGGCGTGGTTTGCTCGAGATTTGACAACTGACAACAGTTTTAAATATCCTGATTGACATAATTTGGGGTGGTACAGATTACATTTCTTGAGTAATAAAGGTCCAAAATGTCTTAAATATTTAATTTTTGTTCAGTCAATTGAATAATAAAAAACAACACTGCGAGTTTTGTATTAAACGACCCATTAACTATGCAACTGGACTATGCAACTGGTTGTACAACTCCATTAGATGCGACCGTCGAAACGATAACCGCATAATGTGTAGCGTTGTCGTTCAACAATGTTGTACCACAGATTAGATGTGTCTGTCAGCAAATGTCTATTTAAGTTGGACCGGTGGTCTGTAATACTATCTGTACGACTATACAACCTATCGTACAAAAGGTTGCATAGTATGTGAGCCGTTTTGGATACCTACGTATTTGGCACAAATTTACACAAAATTATATTACAAAATACCTTAGATCTTACTAGGTAATAACTGAGGTTGAAAATTTTAAATAAATAAATACACTTTAAAACTAATTAGGTTTTACTAACAATTATTAGATACTTATAAATCCCTAAAAACTTTTGAAATTTAAATTAGTAAATCAGTTAATACTGACTTATTGACGGATAACACCAGTCTTTAATTATTGAGTGTCGCCGTTATCTAAAACACATTTTGATTTTTTTTCCATAAATTTTGATACTATCGAGTTTTAACTTTTATTTTTTAATTATATTTGATTGTTAATGAATAAATTTTGATCTTTTCTTTTAGATCTATTTATCTAAACGTTAAAATTTAAGAAAATTTCAAAATTAACGTTTATCCTAAAGTCGTATAAATTTATTACGGAATAGAAAGTTATATTTGCTAACAGTGTCAAAATAAAAAAACAAAGTTTAAAAAAACCTTCTACTTATGAAAATATGAAATTCCCTAAACTTTATCTATCTGTTCGGTATTCTTCATCTATGTTATTAACCAAAATGACAATTGTTGTAGTTGCAATTTGCAAAAATTAAGGCCGCTTTCAAACGAGCGACTTTTTGCAGTCGAAGTTGACTACAAAAATATCGGCGTTTTGTCGCCAATTTTGACTACAACTGTAGTTGTAACTAACGTGTAGTCAATCGACGGGATCGGCGACAATCAGGGGCAGTTCGGTTGCAGTCGAAAAAAAGCCCGTATGAAAAGGAATCGTTTTTTCCATGGTTGTTAAATGACAACTGCATGTAGCGACAATCAACCACAAACCATCGACTTTTTGCGGTCAACTTCGACTGCAAAAATACGCCCGTCTAAAAGCGGCCCAAATAGTATATTTTGAAATTTTCTTAATCGTATCCTGTCTTTTATTTCTTCTTTAAATACTATCACATACATGCAAATTAAAAACAAATACGTTACTAAGCACTCAACAGCTACCTCGTCGAAACACAAATGCAATACAGCTAGTTTTGATTGGCTCAATAATTTGACTTATCAAAAGTTAGGCGGGGTCTGTAAAAAAACGGTGCGACTATGTAATAATTTAGCAATATTTTACAATCTGTATTATCGTTTTAATCGCAAAATTGCAATACATACTTTTGCTGAAAAGCTTATTCCTACACTTCTAATTTGGCAGTAAGGTTATATTATATGAGATTCATTCATACATTTTAACCAGGTTATTTTAATTTTAGACATGTTGTTTCTTTTTCGAATAATAATAAATTGAAAATACACGTTATTAGTTTTTGCTGGGATAATTATTTTAGATGAATACCTATTTTAAAAGAAAAATTATGTACTACGTACCGAGTGTCCAAGAATCCATTAGAGAAGTCATAGCTCCTATAATATAAACATAAGGTCAAACATTGATGGTAGTTATTTAGGTACACGCCAAAAAATAAATTAAAAGTACCAAAAAAATTTAAACAAGTAAAAGAGAACTAAACATCGACGTTTCGGTGGCAAGTCTGCCACCGTTGTCAAAATAAATTGAATAAAAATAAAATTAACTATTTTCCTTCCATATTATATAAACGTATGGGAAGGAGAGCGGTTTCGCATATTTCTCACCTTTTGTTGGCTTCCGGTTTAACCGAAATTGACGTTAATTATAAATTTACCACCTTGCATATTTTAAAATTTTTGCATTTCTAAGAAAATTCTGTATTAGAATATGACTTTTTTTTTTTCGTGGCCATGATTCTTTATTTATGTCCTTATTTTTAATCCGATTGCAAATAAATTGGTATCGTTAAAATTATCAAAAATTTATATTTTTTAAACTGCTTGCTTAAAAAAATTAGCCATTTAAAAAATAATATATCAAAATATTAAAAGTGAAAAATGCTCAAAATCACTCATTTTCTTATACCATTTACTTATACTCTAAGTCTCATTTTGAAAAGATGTCTAATATTCTAGGAGTTAGAGCTAGGTCTGATAAATTCGTTGACACCCGTTACATAGCGGATCAACACCGCATAGGACCTAAATATCATTGGATAACATGTGTTAGTTCACTGATAATAATTTTCGAGACAAAATGGCGTGCAAGTGACTTTTTCTCATTTTAACAACTAAAACTGATAAAATGCTTAGTTATTTTCAAATCTTACTTTACTGGATTTTTAGTTACCGATACTGAAATCTAACATATAACTAACAATGTTATCTAGCATCTAAGCCTTCGGTGTTTTAGTATTATATTTACGAACATATTAATATTATTTTACATATATTTTTTTTAATAGAAAACATGAACTTGTCTTAGTTCTATAAGTGAATGATATGCAAGACAACATAATACCGCATATTATTTTCAACACACTTTTGGAATGTTGGATACAAGTATAATTGAGGGCCTTAGTTGTAAAGTGTACAATCTTTATTTATATTTTTTATTACAACAGTGATATAAATATCCTAAATGTTCTTAATAAATAAGTTTTCATTAAAATTTAGTGCCGTATTATGTTGGGCATTTCATACCATTTTAAATAACCAGTTATTTTACATAAACATACATAAGACTAACAGAAATATTGGCTTTAAAACTTAGTAACACAATCAGACCCCACCACGATGGTTCAAAAGCGTTCTGGCTCATTGAGAGCCACTGTAGTGTCAGTTGCGTTTGATTCCGAGGCTTTGGCGCATGAGGGCGCTCCGTCCTACATGTGATCAGCAACGGCCACCTAAATGAAAAATAAATTTATATAAGAATATTCTTCCCAGTTTGTTATAGTATTATTTATTTACTAGCCGACCCGTGCCCACTTCCTTGGGCGTTAATTATATTTATAGCCTATAGCCTTTCTGAATAGTGTAGCTTTCTAATAATAAAAGAAGTTTCATGATCGGTTCAGTATTTCCGAAGACTAGCCCGATTTGAACGTTTTGAAATAACAACCGTCAGGTTGCATTAAACCAAAAGTTGTCGAAATACGCCATCAATTCAGTATATACACGATCGCACGTACTCGCGACCAGTTAGACTTGAAGACATGTCTAACGACGGCATAGAAACCAAAAACAAAGTTCTTCTAAGAATGATTTACATTTTTCAAGCAGATGGTGTAGCTACTATGAGGCTAGACGGGGCAGTGCCCCGAGGGGGGCTTAGTAGTGAAAACCTGAAAACAAACGCGGTAAAGAATTATGGGGAAGACCTTTCTTTTGCTCTCAAAATATTTTCGGGTGGTCAGAAGATAAAAATAAATAAAGTTATTTTTAATACATGACGACCCAGGGTCCTGCTGACCTAGCTACGCCACTGTTTTCAAAACAAACACAAAATGCTTCCGATGGATGCTAGTTTTTCTATCCTCCTGCTCTCCTTGGGAAAAAAAATGTGGCTATGTGTTGTCGCCAACGTTGTTTAATGTTTACTCTAAGGAAATAATTAAAATGAAAAATAAAAAATGAGAATAAAACTTCTGAAATAAAGAACAAGGGTCACCCCATTTGAAAAATGGGATGTGACTATTGTACATATAGGATCTTAAGACATTACTAGGTAAAGTAATAGAAACAAGTGAAGCATTAAGTCTGTCACTGAATACAAAGAAAACCAGATGCATGGTAATTATATCGACAATAGCAACCTATGTATATATGTAAATAACGAATAAAAATAACAAGTTAAAAATTACAACTATCTAGGAGCCAGTCGAATATTTACACTCAAGAAGTAAGTATAAGAATAGAAAAAGGCTAAAGTGCGTTTAAAAATATAAAACAAATCTTGTGTAGCCGAAGTCCAAGCCTGAGGTTGAAATTACAAATACTCAAGTAATATTGTCTCAGTCTTGTTGTATGGCGTTGAAGTGTAAAAGTTGAACAAACAATTTGGGAACCGTATTTGAGGTGTGGATGTATAAAATAATTTTAAAACTCTTCTGAAAAAATAAAATAACTGATCAGGAAGTACTTGAGAAAATAAGCAACAAATCTGGATTTACCTAAATCATATTAACCGTGGCAACAACCGTGGTAATAACTACCAATTGCTATAATTGATCATGCTGGGAAAGATTTGGGCAAGCTTAGCATTGGGAGAAGGATATTGTTGTACATTTAGTTGTTTAATATAGAAAAGCCGATAATCTATACTAATATTATAAAGAGGTAAAATTTGTCACTTTGTTTGTTTGTTTGTAATTCTTTCATAATCAGGGAGCTACACTATTCAGGAGTGCTATAGGCTATATTTTATTAGGATTGAACAAAAGTTCAGAGAAAAAGATAATTAACGCCTAACGAAGTAGGCACCGATCAGTTGTTCTAAATAAACTGGCAAAGTCTTAAAACATATAACGCGGCAACATAGTAATTATGAACAAAGTAAAAAAATAAAACCTAACATGTCTCTATTCCAGGGGTTACCTTACTTTTTTGTATTGTGACGCCCTTGGAAACATTCTATTCTCTCACGACGCCCTCACCAAAATATTTAAATGCAAAAAAAAACAAAAAAAGGTCCACGCCTATACAGCTCCATATTGTGCCAATATCGGTATTCCAATATTGAATACACCTTTACTTCGCTTTTTTCTTCCATCAACACGCGACGCCCCTGGAAGGACACTGCAACGCCCAAGGGCATCGCAACGCACAGTTTGGGAAGCCCTGCTACATGCTATATAGTATAGGAGGTAGCAACGTTTTGGAAAAAGAATTTTAGTTCAGCTGATTTGTTGATATCGCACATCCCGTTGAAAAGTGTATTAACTAAAAAAACAGATTATTCCAAAAACAGAAATCTTTTACCATACTTTATGTCCCTGCAAAACCGTATTATTGTAAATTAAAGGTAATTCCTAAAACCGTCGCTACGTAAGGTGGTACGTTGTATAGCATATTTTATTAAAGTCAATTTTATTTTCCTTGCCCTGAAATTTTTTTATATTTTGAGTTAATACAGTTTTTAACAGGATGTGCGATATGCTGTTCTTCGTTCTCTTCTGGATAGACCCTGAGCTGCCTGGCTGGCGGTAGTGGTTGCGTTTATTAGTTCGCATCCTACCTGTACAGGTAATAATCAAAGGTTTTGAAAAATTTTTATGAAATCTAATTTTCAATTTCTTGTCTTTAGATAGTTTTACCAAACATATATATTTTTTTATTGTCAGACACTTTTATCATTGCTAATTATACAGTCGTCGCCCTTCTAACTTCTGAACTGTTCGGTATATTTTGATGAAACTTGGAACGATAATATATATACCAAAGTCTGCATTTTTTGACATATCAGTGACAGCTATAAATGTCAAGGTCACAGCTGAGCGCCAACGCAACTGCTACCGCCAGCCAGAAAGCCGAGGATCTAGGTACCCGAAAGAGGAGGAGAACAACATATCAAAAAATCACATTTATAGATTAACGTTTCTGTTTTCGTTTGCCGTTTGACGTTTTCAGCTAGAAGATGAAACAACAAATTTTAATTTGTCAATTTATATTTTCTGTTTGCCGTTTCCATATTGGCGATTTTAACTACCGATGGGGGCGCTGCTAAACGTAACCAATGTCGAAAGAAATAGGTAATAGGCAGGTAGCTTGCTAGCTTTGATCCTGTTACGTATTTCGGGTATTGAAGCGGCTTAAAATACTGTTCGAGTTTTAATACAGCCGTGAATTTGTAATGTATTAAGTGTGTTAAAACTCGATTTGTGAGTTTGCGTAGTGCCCTGGATGGTCTAACAGAGTTTTTTGTTAGTGGTGATTAGTGAAGAAAGCGCTGTAAAACTATTTTCGAAATGAGTGAAGAACTGTTTTTAACGCTAAGCTCAGTATTTTCATACCTCAAATGCACTCCCGATAGTAGGTGCACAGTGGAAAGAGAAGAAATCTTGAATTCCAACATATTATTTTGATTATACACACGTTTTTTTATTTTAGATGTTAATGGCTCTTCTGATGCCATAATAAACGTTTTAATATAGGTGAAAAGAATGACTTTTTGATAAAAATGATAGCTAGCAAAATACACAGCTATTCGCGCGTCTTAAACATAACGAAGTAAATAAATATATTTAGATCCATTTCAATGGTTAAACATGTCCGATCACCTGTTTTCTTAGGTTACGCCGTTGACCACCAGAGGTCTCACTAATCTTAGAAATCGCCAATACCATGTCAAATGGCAAGCGGAAACAGAAACGTCAATCTATAAATTTAGCCTTGTACAGTTGACAATAGCATAACGCTAGTGAATGGCGTAAATAAAGGAAACTAAATGAGCATATACACGATCATCAGTCAGATGTGGGAGTTCGCGAGTAAGTGCAAACGTGTGTATACTGAACTGACGGCGCGTTCTAATCTCAATTTATAGCATCGGTCTTATTCGCAGACTTGCCTTCGTACTTGCCTTCGTACCTACCTTCAGGTAGGTACGAAGAAATGCCTCACCGTGTATACTGCCGTCCAACGGAAAAACACCGTATGTATATATTATAAGTCTATTCAACGGTTTTTTCCGTTGAACGGCAGTGCATGCCTATTAAAAGCTCTATATTTTTCTATAAACAACTAAAGAATACCTACCTTGACATCAGCTTTTAGAGTAGGACTGCGAACTGCAAAAGAAACCAGGATACCCAAAGCAATAAGGCTTACACCCAAAGCATTCATGACGATTCCCTCTTCAGTCCATTGTGAGTAGGTATCTCTGAAAGCGGAGATTAGTTGTGAGCTGGTTAGGGGTTAATGTGCTAAATACATAGAAATTACTACAAAATGTCACTTACCAACCAAAAAAATGTAACCAAATATTTTAAAACATTTCAATTTCTTGAGTACATGTATTAATTTAGCAATATTTAAGGTTTTGTTTATAGTTTTCTTAGCAGTAAGTGAGGGTGTATAACCTAGCTTGTTTGGTCTTAACTTTTATTGCTTCAATTAATTGTTTTAAATCTTTCTAGCAAAAAGAATAATAATGAGTCTGTAATAAAAACTGTTTTTTGTAAAGCATTGTTAGTCATGAAAAATCACAGTTTTTTATGCATAGCAAATGTCATTAATTAAATAATAACACATGCAGTAAATTAACTTAATCTAGTGATTTTAAAGACCTTGAAAAAACTAAAATATATTATAAAATATTAATATATTAAATGCTAAAACCAGACAAACAAAGTGAATTTATTGTAGTGTCAAGAAGAGTAAGAAAAATAAGAAAAAGTGCAGGCAAAGAATAGATTCTGAGAAAGATAGAACTGTACACAAAATAAATTGGAAAGGGTATATATAAAATATAATGATTAGATTAATGAAAAGGCTAATTTGTGATCTTCATGCTCCTCATGCATACATAAAACAAAAAAATAAATAAACGTGTTTAGACCACTCGATGACAGTGTTAGGTTTCATATACCTAAATAGTATTTATATATACCAGGTGACTCAATAAATATGTAACAGCAATAACAGCAATAAACTTTCTTTGTTTTTAAAGATATTTTAAAATTTGAGAATGGTTGATAACGGTTAGTTGCCATCTTTTAGGAATTAATAATTTATGTTTGCGTCTTTGGGCTTGACCGAATGTAACCCTGCATGCATGTATAGTAGACCGAATAATAAAAAAATGACCTTTTTTTAGATTATACCGAAAATATTGTTGAAAATGATGAAAAAATTCCTGTAAAAGCCACAACCCTTAATATTAATGTTAGGAGGTGCCGCATGATCCATTTTAATTTCTCATATGATTAAGATGGGAACGCTTGATTTTTTTAGTTTAGAATTTTATACCTTAGTAATGGTTCATCAAAAAGGCTAGACCAAATCATTTTCTTGTATAAAATTGAACGCTCTACAAAAAAGCTTCCTTAAAATCTTTTGACAAATAGACACGTTTTGAAGTTATTTAACTTTAAAATATAATTTATAATATTTTCTTTCTTTTTCTCAATTTTTTCTATTTATGAAAAAAATTGTCAAATTTTTATAGTTTTTCTATTCTAAATTTTTTAAAAAATAAAAGGATTTTTAAAACCAAAAAAAAATTAAATACAATTTTTTTGAAAATTTGCCAAAATTTTTGATAAACTTTATAGTTTTGTCAAAAAATTAAAAAAAAATGCATCAGTTTATCAAAAATTATAAAGCGCTTTCTTGTAAAGCGTTTAATTTCATACAAGATAATTATTTGGTTTGCCTTTTTTAATAAACAATTAAAGAGTTATAAAATTTTAAACCAAAATCAAGGTGTCCCATGTTAATCATATGGAGACTTAAATGGATCATGCGGCACCTCTTACCATTATTATTACGGGTTGTGGCTTATACAGGATTTTTTGATCACTTCCAACTATATTTTCGATATAATTAGGAAAAAAATAGTTATTTTTTTAAAATGAGTAATGTATAGCCTAAGATTTGATTTCAAAATGGCTTTAATAGAGTATTTTTTCAAATATGTTTTAGTAGAAAAAAATATGCAGTTTGAACCATATTAATGCATACTATGCTCTAACTAAGAAAGAACAAATAATAACTAATAACATAATCTTATAGTATATTTTTCACTTATATTAGTCGAGAATAACAAATATTTTTATAGTTATAGAAAAACCTAAAACAGTTTAAAATATGTTGTAAAAAATGAAGCAATATTTTAATTTAGCCATTTGTTAAAAGAAGTATCTTTCAGTGGTTATGGATTTAAAAACGCATTTTAACAATGACACATACTTTGTATTCAGTATTTTAGCAAAGGGTCAGTTTGTGTTTAATATTAAGGCCGGGGCAAACCTGGACGTATTTCCATTTTTTAACTAAAGTATGTCTTTACAACAGTATAGAATATACACATAAATATTATCACATATCATATAATAAACATGCAAGAAAGTGCAGAATCATGCACAATTAACAGATGCAACATGAATGTGTAAAAGTGCGTTTTCCAATTCAGAAAGCTAAAGGTTTATTGGAAAACAAAAGCCAGTCGAAATGATTACAAAGCAAATAAGAAGAAAGCCAATTATTTCAAGCGAAAATATAACACACTTTGTACAATAAGGAATGACAAACAAAACGCTTTATAAATTTAATTTTAAACTTTTATTTCTAAAGTCTTTTGTAATCAAAAGCGACCAATATAATAAAATTCGTTACAGTGGAAAATACGCTATTAAAACCTAATAATATAAACGGGATTTCGCAATATAATAAACTATAGTAAGTTTTGTACTAATTTCTAGGTATCAAGGTATTTCATAAAAAGTAAAAATTCAATTGTTGTAAAAGGTTTAAAGGAAAGAAAAAAGGAAAACTGTGTGATATTTTAAAATGCCAGATGCAAGACAGTTTTTCTTTCATAAATTAACATTTTTAGATTAATCTACTTACGACAGTTCACACTTTCGCCAATAATAGACGTTGCATGTTGAAAAGTTAAGTTATAAAGTTATCTGTTTAAAAACAGATTGCAAACTTATAAAAAAGGCAATTTACAAAAAAAAATATATTCAAAAGTTGCTAAATAATATAGTAGCAATTTTTAGAATTAAACATTAAAAAAAACTATGTATTATTGAAATATAATATTTTCAACCACTTCATTATAAAACTTGCAATATTTGTTTATTATTGATAATGGGTATTCCCAAAAATGGTTTCTTTTTATGAATTATTTTTCAGCCAGATTTTTGATTTAACTAGTTGTAAATAATTCTAATAGCGTAATGGTTTTGAGATTATTTATAAAATGTCTTACATTTATAAAAACAATAAAATGGTAAACTTATACATACAACATAACTGTACATTTTATGATACAAGGAGTTTTAACCAAATGCAGCAGCAGAAGGACATTTGAATTTTTAATTTTTTAAATTATAGTTGACAACTGCATTTATTTGAAAACTTATATTTAAACTTTTTTTTTTTTGTTAAATTTCCCTTTTTTACATGTTCTATAGATGTTTTTTAAATTTATTTAGTTTAAAGCCTAATCTATTTTGAATCACGCAAAGCCTAAAAAGGCAAAAAATCCAGGTATGTGTTTAAAAATATTCCGAGTGTCAAAAAAATAAAAAATATTTATTTAGTTAAAGCTGAATATCAAAAATAGAAATTTATAAAGAAAATTTGCCTTTAAATACAGTTTAATGTAGATACTGTCGCCAGCAGGTAACCTAGTATGTAAAATTTAAAAATCAACGAAAAAATAAATAAAATTATCAACTGAGCCTTTAAAGCAGAAGATGATGTGTAATGTAGTGACAGTTTCCTTGTTTTACGAAATCCCGTGTAATACACACATATACCTACTTAAACAAACAAATATAGGTAAACAAAGACACACAAACAAAATTTACATTAAAGCTAGTATAGAACATACAACTGGGAAAACATAAATTATAATATCATGAAATTAAAATATAAAATAATTAACAAACAAATATTTAGTTACGTTCATTAAACCGAACGAAATAAGCTACAAAAAAATATACGTTGTCACTTCGTCTTATCTACATAAATATATTTATTAAATATCAAAAACCTAAAAATAAAGTTTGTGTATAAAAATATCCTATATGTATTTTAAAGATGAAGTTAAAAATTCTTTTATTTTAGTGTTGCGGCAACCTATAAGTGCTTAGCAAACCAAAAATTATTTAAAAAAGTATAATAATTCTGCGGGTACTACATTTAAAATAATAATTCAATAATCATTGTTCCTAACAATATTGTGGTTATTTAGAACTTTATTCGAGAATTAAATGCGTTACAATAAACTTGATGGCCGCGATATTTATTAAAATTTCCGTTTGGTCATTTTAAAAAATAATAATTTAAAATTTGACACGAGTTTTATAGTTAAAGCAAGAGAAAATTTTGAGTTTTAAAGCAATTTATTATGTTTTTTACTTTCTCAGAAGTGCTGCCAATTTTTTCATGTCTTTCTAACGACTTATACAAATTAATACTTTTAGTTTAAAATTGCTAATTCACTAGGGACGTATTTGGCTTTAACCATTGTTTCAGACCATTTTATTGTTATTTTAATATCCTTAAGTAATAACAAATAAATCCATATTAAAAAAAACGTTATTATCATTAGAAAATGTATAGGGTTGTACATAAAACATCAAAGTTACCAGCTCTTTTGATTAAACCGACAAAACTCCAAAGAACAGTTTTTTTCCTTGAACTATTACACTAAGACAATTATAGAGTTTAGACTTATTTTTAATGAAATTTGTGCATATCACCTTATTTTAGGTTTCGTAAACTACATTTAATCAATATTACCACCTTACATTTTTAAATACAAATAAAGTTACCTAACTACTACTAATAATATGTACATCTTTTCATAAAAAAAATCTAGATCAAGGCACAAATGACATTTTATTACTTAAAAAAATCTTGTTTAAAAAAAAATACAAATAGTGCAAGAAGCTTCAGGTAAATGAGCAACAAAAATATATAAAAATGTAATTAAGCACAGAAATATAATATTTTAGAAATTATAGACAGTTCAGTTGTAAAACAGTACCGTACTAACTGAAAATAATCGATATATCGTTGCCATCCCTAAAGCTCATTCGTTCCTTTATCTAGGTTTGTTTAAACTTTGTAGCGAATATATAAAAACATTCTGAATATTTAAATTTTGTTTGGAAATGTATTACCCAACTCATTCCTAAAAATATATTATCTTTGAACACTTGGTGAGTATTTCTATACACAAACTTTAGAGATCTCCTGATCGGATTAAAATATGCGCCCTAAATCTGAACTCGTCTCTCTGTAGAATGTAGACTACAACAATGGCTAAGGCTATAAGGCTCACACCTATGGTATTTATCACGATTCCTTCTTCGCTAAAGTTCGAGTAACGGCCCCTAAAGTGTAGAAAGGACAAATGTAATGGTTAAATAAATATAAAAAAATACAAAAAACACAATATTAATAAGCAACAAAAAAAAAAACAAAAACAGATTATTAAATTTCTTGTAGATTTTATGATAATATGAATTAATTAAAGCATTGGGCCATGCAAATAAAGTTGAGTAAATACTTTTACTTTACTTTAGAACAAAAAATTAAACATACAAATTTTCCTGAAACTAACAGAGCAATTTTTATAGCGATAGCTTTTGCTTAACTTTATTCTTCTGACCCATTGTAAACTACCCAATACTTTGGGGACGTTTATTTATAATAGTTATTATATTTACATAATATTTAAATATTTTTTGACGTGACAACGTCTTATAATCCGATGGACCCGGCTGCACGCACCAAAAACATGACTTATGTGCCGTTACCTCGCGCGTCCCATTTAGGGCTTGAAGTGCAAGCGAGAGCGCGGAACAAGCGACAAAGAAGCACAATATCAGCGTCGTTCGACATCTGTTTCTCTCCTACTTGAGTGAGCGTGCAGTAAAAAGTGAATGTGATGTCAATTGTTTATAGCAACGATAATTGCGGCGATAAAGGTAATGATTCTTTTGAAGTTGTCACGTTCAACTATCGTCAGTAAACCTACTTTGCAGACAATCGATTTTTTTAGATAACTGTATAACTTGCTTAAACTATAAATATCAACTTTTGTTTCAAAATAATTGTGCTAAATCACACCTTCTTGCCAGATAAGCTAGTTTTTATAGAGTCTAGTTTAATCAGTAGTAGTTAAAAAAAAATGTAATGCCACCGTAAAACAAACTAACTAAGATTTTAAAAATCGATATAATGCTGATACAAATAAAAATATTTCTTTATGGGGCTACTTATAGGTTTTTGTAGACACGTCTTGCCTGCAATATGGTCCTCGTCGCTAAAAAATCATTTATTACTTTCTATTAGACTATATTTGTAAATAGTAAAAACAATATCGTTGCCATACCAGAGTATACCATACCAAGGGAAGTATTAGGAATTTAAATAATTTTATTTAAAAAGTGACACATGGGACTCACACCAAATACATAATAGATGATTTTGACGTCCACAACACCTTGGCAAAAAAAATTGTATTGTAAAATGTGCTTAACAGAATCTTTTAGTCCGCTTCCACCCACAGAAAGTGTAATTTACAAAAGACAAATCCTGCTTTTTGTATTCTTTTTGTCAATTTGAACAAATTTTATTGATAAATCCAAAATTATCTATCCAGCGTGTCTACGTAAATTGGCGTCATATGGAAAACTTTTTTATGACCTATTACTTTTACGAAAACACTTTTTTTAATTTTAAAAAATTACGTTTTTAGCCAAACCTTGTAGATAAATAATTCAATGTGATATCTGCTGATTGGCTTATTTAGGTTTTGGACCATACAGAACTTTTTATAAAGAATAACTTTTTTTCGTAAAAGTAATAATAAAAAGGTTTTTCAAATGACGTCAACTTACGTAGACAAACTGTATTAAAAAAGTTACAATTTTGTCACTTAATTTTAACAAAATTTTAAGTGTGTTGAATTAAGGAAAAAGATATTTTCACGAAATTTGTGAATTAAGAATAAAATTTGAACGAATTTACAAAAAAAAAATACAAGTGGAGAATTGACTTTCAAACCTCAGAATTTATCTGAGGGTTTTTTTCAAAATAAAAAAATACAAAGTGTTCCACTTCAGGCCAATAGCACTTAATATTCAACGTGTTCAAGATTAGGAGGGCCAGTATGGGCAGTTTGGAAATGGTAGGAGATTCGAAGTCGGATAAATGGGAACAAAGTTGAGGTTTTATGTGCCTAATAATATCCGGCCCTGATATTCTAATAATAAAATTTAAAAGCCGATATTAATACAAATTTATTGATATATCACACATTAGGGTTTAATCCTAATACGGACCTGTATTTTTGGAAATTTGAAAAAATAATTATCTCGGTATTTTAAATTATTAAATTTAATAGACCAAGCTGAACTTAACAAAACTCCCCAGCATAACTAACTTTGATTTTTTAAATACTGTCCTGATATTGTATCATCAAAATTTCAAAGTCAATAATATTTCGAATTCACATTAGGTACGGTTTAACCGTAATACGGACCTATATCAGAATTCGGTAAAAATAGTAAACGCTACATTTTAAACTAAGACGTTCGTTTAGTGAAAAACCTAATAATTGAAAAATGCACAAATAATAAATTATTACTTATAATATTTATATTATATTATTATTTACTCATACTATAACAATTTTTATACGGAACTTGTTTTAGCTTTTTTCTAATCAGGTAAATCTAAACATCTTTGATAATTTTTACTTGTAATTTATCCAAAATATCAAAAGAGCCTTGGAAACAAATAATTTAGTTAATGATAGATATTTTTTTACTTAACAATGACGATATGATGGTAATATCCTTAATCTGCGCAAATGCAAAACAACTTAGAAAGCTTTTGCATGATTATGCGCAAGTTAATCATCATATCATCATACCGTCAATGTAAGGAAATAAATTATCTACAATCAATTTAATTATTTGTTTCAAATTAAGGCTTTTTGATTTTTAAGATAAATTACAACTAAAAATTAAAGATGTTTGGCTTGTTGTTAAATTTACCTGAATAGAAAAAAGCTAAAACAAGTTTTTTAAAAAATTACAGGTTAAACTTTAATGTGAATTCGAAATAAATTGGCTTTGAAAAATGTAAGTTAGTTATGCTAGGGGTTTTGTTAAGTGTCTGGATTATTAATGTAAATTATGAATTAAAAATGCGGAGTTTTTTTTTAATTTTTTAAAATTCAGTAACGTATTATTATTCAATCCTTATATGTGATACCTTATTGAATTTGTATTAAAATCGGCTTTTAAATTTTGGTATTAGAATATCAGGACCGTATTTAAAAAGAAATGTTGATGATGGTCCTACGAAAACGAAACGTCGTATTGTAAATAAAACTCTACCATTGGATAGAGCAGAAAAAGTGGCAGTGCAAAAGTAAAATTTATTTTAAAATCGGGTTATAAATAAGACAGGAAAAAATACAACACATTTATAATTTTTAGGTTTTTTCGGATTTCTTCGGAAATACTAGGAATTTTAAAACTTTCTAAACAGCATATTATTAGGCACTTAAAACCTTAACTTTGTTTCTATTTAACCGACTTCGTATCTCTTACTATTTCCAAGATGCCCATACTGGCCCTCCTTATCTTGGGCACGTTGTATATTTGGAATAGGTCTCATGTCTTACTTTTTAGATAAAAAAATGACAATGACAAAACAAAAAAAAAAAAAAAAGATATGAAGCATCTTTAAAGAAAATCAAGGTAAATTGTAGAAAATAGATTTTCTTCTTGTAGAGCACATCCTTGCTACTAAATAGCAAACACTTTTTAGTAAAGAAGAGCTAGAAACTATTACTCTGCTAATAATACATATCATAAATAAAGAAAACCTAACATAGTTTATTTGGGTTAATTCATTACTCTTTTTATAATTAAGAAAACACAAAACTACTACTAAAGGTAACTTGTAAACCTGAGTAATTTATTTCCTTTATGTACTTTAATTTATTGACAGTCACGTAACGAAAACCTTGACTTATTAAAAAAATATTTCTAAAAGAAAGTAGTATGTACCAGTTTACAATTAACTAGTCGGTGCATATGTGATTTTACCAGGTGTTTACTAAATATGCGGTATTAATAATAATTAAAGAACAGAAACTTAAATAAGAAGTGTACCAAAACACCTTCTTTACCTCTTAAGTTATTTTTATTTACATAAGTGTTGGCTAACAGTGTATAACCCAACATTAAAAAAGGATACGTATTTATGTGTCAAACGGATGTACCAAGTGTCAAGTTATAAATTTACATCCCCTTACCTTTTTTATTTTTTACCGTACAAAATAAATAATTATATTATAGGGTCTTTCAATAAGAGCGATAGTATTTCAGATAAAGATTTCTTGGTTTCTAATCCATTTATTTTTGATTTCTAGGTGTTACTATATTTAGTATAGTATGTAATTTTATGATGCAGCGTCTGACTCCTCTCGATCGGTTGGAAGTAATAAAAAATATTACCAGAGTGATAGCTCAGTTGAGGCCACTCAACGTTTATTCACTCGAAAATTGGGTTGCCGTCATCGGTACTCTGCGCAGGTTATCCGCTGCACTGTGGATAAGTTTGCGGATGACTTTTTACGTAAAAGTAAAAGCTAGTATATACAGACGCGAAAAGCAAAATGCGAAAGCAAATATTTGGCCAAAAAATTCGCGTTTTTTTATGTTCTTACAGCTGCGAAATTCGACGAAATACTAGGCAACAACATAACCTACAAATTTCTATATTATTTTAATTTCAGTGGTGACGCTACGCTTGAGTTCTTTCGAGATTTTGTTAGTTTTTCTTTTTAATAACATAACATTTCTCTGTTGTGATGAATAAAGATTAAAGCACATTTATTTGGCAACAACGCTGCAAGTTTATTTTAAATGAAAAGGGCTAAAAAATTTAATTCAAACCAAAAAACACAAAATACTTAAGAAAATGAACACAAAAATAACGTGCCAAACAGCCATTAGAATGACATAAAAATAATAATAACAAAATTGTTTTTGAAGTGACATATGACAAATAACCCCTTGTTTCTACGCATGTGCGCACGCGAATATCCGCCAGAAATTGAAGTGATCTCAAGTTTCCCGCCCACCAGATTTTAAATTTTGCAAATTCGCAACATCTTTAAACTATCTTTGTTTTGAATTACCCGCCTTTAATTTTATGTAAAATTGACCAATGAGAATAAAATTTGCGTTTCGCAATTCGCTTTTGGCGTCTGGTATGAACTAGCTTTAACTCATGTTCAAAGTACCGATGACGGCAACCCAATTTTCGAGTGAATAAACGTTGAGTGACCACAACTGAGCTATCACTTTGGTAATATTTTTTTATTACTTCCAACCGTTCGAAAGAAGTCAGACCCTGCATCAAAAAACTGCATACTATACTAAATATAGTAACACCTAGAAATCAAAAATATATGGATTAGAAATCGAGAAATCTCTATTTGAAATACTATCGCTGTTATTGAAATTCCCTATAGTTTGTTGGGTTAAGGCTATAGTTTCTGAATCCACAAGTAGATTTTCAATATCCCTTCAAATATACAGGGTGGAACAAAAAGTATGATTTTTTAATGGAACACCCTGTATATTATATCAGTAATAAAAAGATATTTTAAAGAGCCCTAAAAAATACTACATTTGATATCTTTCTTCATTAGTTTCGAAAATATGGTCATCCAAATCTAAAGAATAAGTGTAAATATCAATTATGTAATTATGTAGGTGGGTTTTATTATGGCAATAATTCCCAAATAATTTTATTCATGGCTCTATTTCCAAAACAATTAAAGATAGACCCATAACATATGGTATTATTGTAACGTCTCCGTCCTTTAAATTATCTTTTAAATGATGATTTTTGATGGGGAATCATACTTTTTGTCATACCCTGTATATCTTAGGAGAAAAAAGAATTCTGATGAAAAACAGAACAAAATGGTGTTTTCATTTCTTTTATACGTTAAAAATAAAAAGTTAGGAATATATGTAAGTTTATTACGTTTCGAATGGGAATTTAAAAATATTTTTTCAGATTTGCATGGTTATATTTCAACAATTAATTAAAATTGGTATATGAAATGTGATATTTTTTAAAAGTTTGTGAAAGATCTTCTTAATGGTAAAATGAAAAAAATATAGGTGTTTCATTTAAAAATCTCATACTTTTTGTCGTACCCTGAAAAACTGAATGTTAATTCGGAAACTACAGAATTAACCCCACAAACTGACATTTTCAATTATTTTGTACAATAAAAAATAAAAAATGTAAGGGAAGTGTAAATTTATTTATTAACTTGACATCCGGTACATATAATTTTTGAATGTGTATATTTAAAAAAGTCACCATTTAAATAAAAACACCACGTTAAGTTTAAAAATTAAAATAAAATATTTCGAATTATTTTTCGGCTTTCAAATGATGTGTTTCGAGTTGTGCAATATTAAGAAGAAAGCTAAAAATACAAGCCTTGACATAGAATGCGTTAATAAAAACAAATCGGTAAAATTTATATTATAGTTTTTACACACACACTGTTCACGGATAGGGTTATCAAATCAACATATTTAACCTCTGCTACCACTGTATGCTACCACCAACGAAAATGGTTGTAAGAAAAAAATTGTCGCCTCGTCAAAA
This sequence comes from Listronotus bonariensis, assembly GCA_014170235.1. Classification (NCBI taxonomy): domain Eukaryota; kingdom Metazoa; phylum Arthropoda; class Insecta; order Coleoptera; family Curculionidae; genus Listronotus; species Listronotus bonariensis. The sequence goes on along the minus strand of JACEGR010000903.1, from coordinate 172,628 downwards.
TGAATGGACCCACGAAATATTAGCTTGTTAGTAATGACTTGATAAAATGGTCCAGGGATCCCTAACTATTATATTTTCACGACGAAATTATTTAGTGTAATGACGTCATAAATGTCATTTGAAAGTATTTTAAAACCCTCACAGGGAAATGGGTCGAAAAAGATTGTCAGTTTATATGTCAAATGTGTTCTTCTGGTGGTTTGTGTTATTACAATAAATTAAAATCATCAAGAAGCTGATGTAACGCTGTAGCATCTATAACAAAATCATTGCCTATCCTCTTTTCACTTATAGGTTACTAAATTTTTAAAATAAAGCTAACTTTTTTACAAACGACTGTATTGTAAGTGACGTGCTGAAATAAAATAATTTTAAAATCACTTATTTTCGCGACTTTATAAACAGTAACGTAAATGACGAAAATATGGCTCTGATAAAAAAATTGCTTATAAAAAATTATTAAGATTTAGTAAAAACGTTTATTTATTTTTGTTTTTTGAACAAAACGTTACTTCACTTTTTTATGGTTTTTTTGCCCTTCAAAATTTTTTGGGGTCAGTATATGAAAATGAGGACCTTTTTTTCCGCTCTTCATAAATATTTTTTCTTGCTTTTCGAAATTTTGAAATTTTTGCACCCCCTGGATGTCATCCTGCTGGCGCTAATGATTTTACTCAAATCGTTGATTTTACCAAAATAACTTTTTAATATTTTTTCGATAACAAAAGTTAAATAAATTTCCCAAAAGGCATTTTCTTCAAAAATAAAAAAAAAAGTAGTTTACACTTGGGCAAAAATCAGGTTTTTAAGATTTTTGCGAACGAATTAACGAATAAATTTATTAGATTATGACACTTTTTTCCGAAGTTTTTTTATCCATTTGTGCTCTCCTAAACCATACTCGTGGACATAAATAGAGGGATAAACATTACTTTTTGATTTCAATGAAAGAAAGAAATCAAAGTTTAAGAAACGTTTTTTTTATTTAATCTACATCGCTGTAAATATGGTTTATATAGATAAAATAAAATTGTAGTGTGCAAATTTAAATATTAGGTTAACACCTGATAAATGCACGTACCATTATTACATACTAGGAACAAGAAGGGTTTTCGCAACAATAACAGCATTCCATGAATAGTGTTAAACAATTCTCAGTCACTGTAAAGCATGGTTCGTAAGTTTAAATTGAAATCATGCTATGGAACTACGAACAATATGTAAAACGTGTACGAATGTACATATTATACATACCTACTTTGATCGTGTAAATTTAGAATTTAAATAAATGGATTAGAAGTTAAAGACATTGTTATACAGATGTTTAAATTAAATTCTTGTTTAATTAATTTATTTGGTTTAAAAATATTTAAATACTTTAAATTTGATGGTTATTGTTGGAGCCAGAAAATGTCAATGTCTTCAACAAATATTCATATTATTGGAGTAAACTTATAAGTTTTAAATTATGCAATATAGTAACTTATGACTTTAAAAAATTAAAAGATCTTCAAAAAAATATGTCAACATAATTACCTTATATTAAGGGTTTTTATTAATAAAATGTTAAAACTTATACGATAAATCCATTTAAATATACATTACTGAACAATAAAAAAATAAAGCCTGTAAAGAAGATCGCTGGTATAATAAAGTAGTTTGTATAATTCTAAAATACAGTGTGGCCGCTGAGGTATCCGAGAAACTTCGTATATAAATTCAACAATAAAAATTAGATAAAAAACTTTATATAAACATATGTCCAAAACGTCTTAGTTTTTGAACTAAAGGGTGTTAAACAAATGGTACGTTACTGCATTTTTTGAAATAAAACTATTTCTTAAAATTCTTATTTAGTTTGGCACAAATTTCATCTAATGACTTTTTTCTGTTTGATGCACGGTTTTCGCGTAAATAAATAAAAATTATTTTTCGGCATGGTCAAACCCCTATCTAATTAGAGAAAGAATAACAAAGGTGATGTTTTATTGTAGAATTTGATAGTTTGGATACAAAATGACCATGCCAAGAAATGGGTTTTTATTTATTTACGCGAAAGCCGTGCAACTAATAAAAACAGTCAGAAGATCAAATTTGTTCTAAACTTAATGCGTATTTTAACACATATTTTTATTTCAGACAAATGCAGTGCCGAACCATTGTTATAATAAAAAACATTTAACTTAAACCTCTCATGGAGGACAATGGTAAAAATTATTTTTTCTTGTATGTCAAAAAATGTCTTGATGCATAGAAGGCTTTCCTTAATTTTTTTAAAAATATCTAAATTGGTATAAAAGTTATTATAAAAACAATATATTTTTTTTTAAATTTTAACACCTTGTAGTTCAAAAATTAAGACGTTTTTCCTAATTTTCATTGTTGAATTAATATCCGAAGATTCTCGGATACCTCGGCGGCCACTCGTGTATGCTTATATTTAAACATCTGTATTTTTATTTACTTAATACTAATATTTTTATAATAAAGGAATATTTAAAAAATGCACAAAATGCGTTCATTACAATCATGCAGCATGGCTACTACAAATTGCTTTTTATTGTTAAAATTCAAAAATAAAAAGAAATTTAAAGTAAAATTTAAAATATTTTTAAAAAACATTAAATGTTCAGGCATGCCTTATTTAAAGTCTAAGTTGCTATTTAAAAAAAAGTTAAAGTAATTAGGTAGTTCTTTTAATTTAGTAGTCAATTTTAGAACAAATTTAGATTGTCTAATTATTATCGTAATCAGAAAATAATTTTTATATATTTCTTTAATGGGGGCGTATTTTATTTTTTAAACGAATCCATTTAAAAATTGTAAACTTAAGGTAATAAAGTAAATGCATAAATACGGTTCTTTAAAGTGAAATTAACAAATTAAATTTTAAAATTATTGCTGGGTGCCATCTTGAGAAAAAAATAAACGGAGAACTTTAGCGCCGGATTTAGATTTTGGCGGCCCATACGCAGAGCATGTGGTGGATGCTGTCAAATCGTTTGTGGTTCACTGTTGAAAGTTTCTATCAAGGTCAAGTTTCAGAAGAGAGCGACTGAATAAGTTGGCTAACATTTTATTCAAAATTAAACTAAATGTACCTATAAGCTAAATTATTTTTCGTCTTCATTAATAAACCTCTCGATAATATCGTTAAAGTCTGTTTCTCTCAAACCATCACTCTCTAAGCTAAAGAGAGCCAAAACGTTTAATCTGTCCTCAATCATGGAGGTTTAGAGTTTAGTTCTTATATGTTTCAGTTTTGAAAAGAATCTTTTAGCCGTACAATTTGTCACCATTAAGGTCTGGCCATACATAAGTGCAACGAACCTGCAGTGCGTCTCGCTGGTAAAATGTAGGGGATGCGGTGCAAAAAGTTTTGTATTTAATAAAATTGCAGTAAATAACACACAACAATTGTAAAATAAAACCTTCACAATTAAGTTAACGAAGTTTTACAGCTCAAAGTTTGAATAAAAAGGAAGAAAGATAAGTAGGAAAATCTGTTTTATTTAGACAAGGAGATATACATACATAAAACAATGGACTTAGCTTGACAAAAATGCTTTTTATATTTTTGAGGGAATGAAAAGTGCTTTTTAATTTTTCCGAATTAATCTGCCCCACTTTCCTCTCTATCACTGTAAATCTGCGGTTATGCGGTTATACGTGTGGCCAGACCTTTAGTGTAAGCTAAATTTTCAGAATTACCTCAACGTTGGGAATACACTCTTTAAGATTGTTTTTACACAGCAATTCTTTATACTGAACTATAAATATTTTAAAATGAATGAATTCGTTGCTATAAAAGTATCATCTACGTCGTTGCAGTAGGTTTTCACCAAGTGTAAGTTTGCAGACAAAATTGGTTGATCAAAAATATTTGTTAATTTTTTCAAAAACTCCCGTCGTACATTTAGAAATAGGAAGCATACATTCTTTTCTGAAGAATGGTCATAAAGCTCATCCACAACTGGGATGTAGCTTTGAGTTCTAAATTTTGTCCGAGGGTGACAACTGAACTTCCGAAACTTGAGGGTAATCTAAAGTGGACAGCCAGACGATTCTTTTTATGTTTCTCCTTTTTCTTTCTTCGTAGTTTCCGCGATCAACTAGATCGAAAGCTTTTACTTCATAATGATTAAAACTGTGATAATTGATTTTCATAAAGTAAACCAGTAGACCACCCTTTCTATTTAATTTTTTCCAAAGATTGCCCTGCAGCCATCTATGCATTAATTTCATTCTTTTAAGTTTTAATTTTTTTAAATTGATCCGTTTTTGGAGATATATTTGAAGGTTGTATAAGCATTAGTTTTTTTGTAAATTAGGAAAAAAACTTGGCATTGGCACTATGTTAGAAATGACATTGGGTATTTTTGCAAAAAATGATTGTGAGACTAATTAATTTTAAGAAATTGCACGCTCAAACAAATAATGTATTTATGTTTAAGTATATTAATAATTTTAAAGTAATAGAAGTTTTTACCACTATCTTCTTTTAAATACATACCCTAAAGTGAAGAAAGCCTTTTCTGTCAAACCTGACACTGCTGCTGCAATAGCTAACATGAAAGTAGTCAGCCCAAAAGAGGCATGAATAGGTACCAGGGCTGCCCTAAAACCAGCTGTTGCTCCCTCGCAGCATAGAAGGATTAAGAAGCTGAAGAATCCAACGACAAACTATAAAAATAATAAAAAATTAAGCTAAAAGATATAAAAAAATTAATAAGCCTAATTGAGGCTTTAACAGCCAGAGCGGACCATCTCACAATTCAAAAAATGTACTTCAACGACTATTTTCATAGGCCTAAAATCTATTTATATCAGGGCAAAAGTAGGCTAAAAATTAATATTGGATAGTGGTTGCTTACTAAGTCCACTTTAGCTTTGATAAATCGGTTTGATACTATTGAAAATACGCGTTAAAGTACATTTTTGAATTGTGGGATGGTTCGCTCTTGCTCTCAACGCCTCAATTATTGTTTAGGAAACTAAAATATTATTTAGATATTAACAATATTCAAATAATCTTCTGACAAGGTGAGACAAGAGTTTCGGGGACAACTGCAAAAGTGTAATAAATAAAACTAAAACTACAGCATTAAATAATTTAATAACACAGGGTATAACCTAAAGGTTGGGAACAGGGTAAATAGTGGATTGCTTACTCATTTTTCTACGTATAGTAGTTTTGCTTTACGAATATTGATGTCCACATCACCGAGTGTCAAAGTTTTAAAAAATTTAGTTTATTAATATCTTAAATATCCCTTAATCAAAATTTACTGAAATTAGGCACAGATGTAGCCTTGTTCAGTGTCGTCTCGAGCAACACCTAAACAAATATTTCGTTAAAAACATTATACGCCACTGAAATTGTTCACTCTTCATATACTGTCATCCAACGGAAAAACATCGTATGTGATATGATTATTGTATGCACATACGGTGTTTTTCCGTTGGACAGCAGTATAATCCCCACAAAAATGATCTCATATGCTTGATTTTTTCCATAAGCTTTAATTCAAAAATGCTACAATCAATAAAAGAAAAAGTAAAATGTTAAAGGGAGGTCAAGTTATAACTTCGGCGTAACCATTATAATTTGCTGTTAACAACACATTATACAGGGTGATTAAAAGCTATTTGAAAAAAATGATTGTTTTTAATTGCCCTGCATGATGTGCTGTCACATCACATTTATGATTAAATTATCCCCTACTCATTCCCTAAATTTTCTTTACTTAATTTGTTGATACGGTAATTATTAAAAAACATTTATTGTTTTGGATTAAGTCAATAAAAATACAACCTTCTCTTCTACATTTTTCTTTGAGACTTGCTTAGTTTTTGAGAAAAAAAAACTTAATTGCATTTCACAGACCACCCAAGAAACATACGAATAATGTTAAGAACACCCAGTTTAGTAAAATTTGATAGCTTATATGCTTTATATAGTGGATCCCAAAATAGGTGTTACAAGGGAACAAATAAACCAACATCCGAATTTTAAAACCAAATTTTACTCCGATTGGTATTATACAGGGCAAGTTATAACTAAAAATATGAAAAATGCCCAGGATTTAACTACTATTATTTTTAAAAATATTTAGAACAAAATTGTATAAGTAAATTTTGTGAAGAATGGATTTTTATTAAAATTTAAAGTTAAAGCATGAAAGCAAAAAAATGTAATTGTTTACTTTTTAAGTTACGCATTATAACTTGAATAATTAGCAAAAGGGAGTAGAGTTTTAAAGGAAATCTAATAATTTTAATAGTGTTTCTTACCCCTGGAGGTCCGCGAGCGTGTGTTAGAGGGTCCGAGGTCTTATCTATGGACGTTTAAATTAATAAATAAACCTCATAATTTTTTCAGTACTTCAATGAATTTTCTTTTGTGTTTTTTTTTTAATTAAGGGGGTGCTTGAAATCGTGCTTGGTTTTTTAGGGGTCCGGAGTCTTAGAAAGGTTAAGAAACGCTGCTCTACAACATTTACTGATACAATTTGGCCAATAATTAAAATTAAAGGTATTATACTATTGGTAATTATTCATATTTTTATTTATAACTCGACGTGTATATTACCAAAAGGACGTAAAAGAAGTCTAAATTTTTTTGTTCATTTGTCCTTGTGTAACACCTATCCTGGGACACACTGTAGATGTTAATGTTGTTTAATTTAATATTTATTTTGGTTGTTAGATAATTATTTATAAGCAAAAATATAAAAATACAAACAAAACTTTAACTCTCCGCCCTTTAAGTCAATTTAAGAAACAAAGAGTTGTATCTTCTAATAAAAATTATTAAAAAATACATACGTCAGTGGATTATATTTTTTTTTGGCAGAAATATTTTTAGGTGTCGTGTGAGACGCCAATGAACTTAATAAATTTATTTAGGTCTAGAGCTTTCTTCTCAAACCTTTATTGCTGTAAATAGCACGACTCTTTTTTTTTTAATGGGATAAGGAATATTTAGGATCGTCGTCTTCAAGCAAAACTAACCCAATTACAAAAATTTGATTTTTCCTATTTTTTTTTATAAACCAGTTTAATTTTTTAAAAAACAATTAATTATTTTTAGTATTTTAAAGTCTGATTTGTCGTTATAAGATATTAGCATGTGTTTTAAGTTCGTTTTTATTTTATTTTTTTGTAAAAAGAGAAAGTGGCCAATTTTACTGTAAGGTATAGTTCCAATTTTGCTGTAAGGTCAGTTCTGCTTTAAGACGATGATATATTTTAAAAAAAACTTAGAAATCCACTGTTTAATTTATTTTTAACCTTTACGTTAAACCCTGTATAATAAAATTGATCTACTAACAAAAGTATACGTTTGTATTTAAATTCTAAATTTTTATGTTCAGCAGCAAAAAAAATACATAGAAATTTAACGCCATTGAAGCGCAAATACAAATAGTACAAAAGCAATGTTATAATACTAAAAAGAAATTTTACGCTAAGTACCAATACCAATTCACGACATTGTTGTAGTTATAGTATGGAAGTAATGTTAGGCCTAAGAACTTTAATATGGTCTGGTGCGCAGCGTTTATCAGAAACAAGGATCACTATTGGCGGGTTCTTCTAGTCATGTTCCATTTTAAAAGCCTAAATTATATGCCACTCGTTATTACTGGTTACGTGTTTACCTAGGAATATATTTATATTCGTTAAAATTTTATAATCTGTAGTTATTGGCTGGCAAAGGACCCCGCAGTTTTCTTATGGAAAATGGCTTTCGGCTAATTTTTCTGAAATTTTGCATAGAGATGGGGTTTAATATGCTGATCAAAAGTCTAAATGAACACAACCCCCAAAATTTACTTGTTGACCCTCTAAGGAGCCCCGAAAATAGGGTGTGCTCTTAGAAAAAAAGAAAATAGGTATTCAGGAGTTGTTCTTGGCTATGCAGTAATGACCATGGGTTTACCTTGATCACGACCTTCAAGGTCATTTAAAAATCAAATCTTTTTTTATGAAAAACCCTTATTTTTAAGCCTGAAAATGGAAAGGTAAAAAGCTTACGCTCGGAAATGCTTCAACGACTAATATTTCAGAAACTATTAATCATGGTAATTTGGTGCTTGGGAGATCTATTGTAGAAAAATGAATATCCTATTTTCCTATCCCACATTTGCCATGTAGCTCGTTTCATTTACGAGATAAATGCAAAAAATCGTGTTTTTACGAAAAATAAGATTTAGCACCTCACAGGTATGAGTTACGACTTCATCGCAATGGGCACTTCTGTAAAGCGGTTAATTGTAACAAAAGCCCGACTTTGGACAAGATGATATCATGAAATTCCTCTGAGCTATAGAATTTTAAAAATAAAAAAATCAAACTTTCGTGTATTTTAAATGGGAAATCTTCACACGCTGTGGTCGAGTACTAAATGTAAATATTAAGGGCCTAAATGTTTGGGATTTTTTTGCAGCCCACTACACATATTTTTACAGTTTTTAAATAAAAAATATTAAAATGCAAAATTAGGGCTGGACGATGTTCTCGCTAACATACTCAATCCTATCAATTATTTTAATGGCGACAGTGCCTTCGCTCTACTATTCAGTTTGTTTTAGCCAGATAGGATAAAATCCACAAAGTATCCTAAAGCCTTTATTTATTATTGAATTAAAACACTTCATTAACCAAATACAATGAGGACCTAAAGTCATCTCCTACCCTTTTAAAATTTAAACCGCATAAGCAAGGTCTCCATTTTTTTGGACATATCAATAACAACCTTAAATGTCAATGTGTGTTAATGTCAAAGTTGTTATTGATATGTATAAAAAGGAGACGTTGCCCATCCTAGTAAAACATTTAATAAAATTTTGAAACTAATGATTGCTATAAATTTTATAATAAATATTTGTAAAACGGCATGAACTGAAGATGAAATGTTGGAAACCGCTTTCATCTTGACGTAGCCCAAACCCAAAAGCTTCCGTTCCAAATAAAGTATCTTATGGTCATATTTTTTCTTAGGTTCGTTTCAGGGTATTATTAAAAATTTAAAAGTATAAACTAAGTCAAATTATGATTAATAACAAGGTCATTAGTTTACGTTCAACCTCGTAGTGCCAATTACAGACCATTAAAAATAAAGTAAATAAAAACAGTGGGAAAGCTAATGCTCTCATATTATTCACCTGTTTAACATTTCACGACTTGGAGGTTTCGCGCGTGTGGTTTTTGATTCTCTAATCGTGCACGCCTGGGCGTTGTTACGTGAAAATTTCGTGCAAAAGATTTAACACTTTCTAATGTTACGGACGATACTTTGTCGGTTGTTTGGAAGTACAGGATGGTCCAAGTAGGATGAAAATTTAAATATTACAATAAAATCATTACATAAACAAGAAAAAACAGAACATAGACAACAAAACGTCCAAAAGTTTAAATGGGAAAGAGGATTGAATGTTGCCCTATTTTAAAAGGTTTCGATTTTTTAGTAGATAGTCTTTCAAAAACGGTTAAAAAGTTTTAAAATAAACAATAAGAAAAACATAATATTTTATTAAGTGCTCAAAATGTCCTCCATTGACTTCCATGTAATAGTAAAAACAAAAATTTAAAAAGTTTTAGTTTTTTAGTTTTCCCCTCAACCAAAATTTGGGTGATCAAAAAAATACCCTTTAAATACTTTTAAAATTCGTAGGATATTTAGCAGATAGTATTTGGCTACATCTAGGTCATCGCAAGTGAAGTGAAAAGGTATAAAAGTGTGCTTCAATGACATTACTTACTGGTAGGGGACCATATTTTAGAGTTTTTTCATGAAATCGCTAAACCGATTTTAAAAGACTAAGAACTGTTAACGAGAGAATTTAAAAACTCTTTAAGATGAAATATTATTCCATCTCCTTTCTTATTTAAAGTTTTGTAAGTAAATTTTCCACAAAATGTGCAAAAAAAAGTGTTTTAGGATACTATTTATACGTATACCAATACAGATATATGTCGGCATGTGGTCGTTCTTGTTAATTGCAATACACATTGTATTTTTAATTTCTAATTTTTTTATTATTTTTATTATTCTGTTAAAGTCAAATTTTATTTGCTATTTTTCTTTGTACAAGTACCTTAAAAAAAACTTTCATTTTTGGTTTACCACCAAGTAAATTTTTACAAAATATAGAAGTATGCGAGAATAAACATATAAAATAAAATTAAAACATTAAAAAATAAACCTTTAGTCCATGCCAAACCAAGCCAAATTTATAGATAGTAATAATCTGAATAAAAATCACCATACTTATAAATTTTTTTTCATTTTTGGACTGTTTAAATTAATGACTCAACTATATTTAAATAGTCCCGCGTAACAAACGTCCTTTTACCTCAATTAAAACATCATAACACTAAAATAATGGATGGTGTCTACAACAAATCGGGTAAATAACACTCAAGATATTGGACAGTTGTATAGAACAATAAGGGGTGTATCCTAAATAAATGAGTTATTATACTGAGGAATTTAAATGCACACCTGTTTGAGTCAGTCACTTAAAGGTATTTAGGTATAATTTGGAATGACGTGTTAGTTATAATAGAATATTAAATCACCAACGGTGTTAATTATTTGCCACTGGAATAATGCTTATGCAGGTGTGCAAAATATAAGAATATAAAAATAACAAAAACCATTAACGTAAAAATAGTAATTTATGTAACAAGTGCATAGGTTATATTTTATGCATGTGTTACATACTATATTTTTTCCACGACCGTATAAGAATTTCCCAAAATACATGTTTTATTTGTCTAAACTTATTAATTTTTATTTTTGCAGCTCAGCCATTATATTGCAACGAAAAATTATAGCCTCCTTATTTTTTAAGAGACAATTATTTTCTTCATAACTATGCATTAATTATTTAATTTTAGAAAATTGTATGTAAACTTACTTTTGTAGAAATAATATTAAAACAGTATAAATTCTTTTTTTTTTAGATAATAATATTAAAAGTCAGTCACAAATTTTCACTTCTTATCATCCAAATTCATTATTATTAATTCAATAATTTCGAATAAATATATTTGCAAACTTTCAAATTTTTTAACTGAACTGAAATCTACTTAAATGAACTAAAAGAAATAATGACGAAATCAAAGTTAACTTAACCGTTTGGTTCAGTTGATGTCGCGTTTACTGTTACATTGCATAAATTGATATTTAGCTTTATTGTGATAGGCATTGAAACAAAACATTAATTCAAGGTGTGAAAGGAATTAGAACTCGTTAAAAGAAGGAAACTTTTTTACACACTCTATGTAGTGTACTAGAATGGAGTACTTTAGCTTCATGTTAACGATTAAAAACAGCATTTTTTTAACGGTCGTGGAAAAAAATCATTTTAGGTTACTTGTTAAGACAACAAAAAAATTGAAGTGGTGAAGATGCAAGGCAATCGCTAGAACCCATTGTTAGTTTACATATTACACGTTATCTAACCTCACTAAATTTTTAAAACAAAACAAGTTTATTTAATTATTACATTTTTCAATAGGACATGCCCTGTCGCCAAAAACACATGCGCGAAAGCGTAGTCGATATAGGCAACCGAATAAACAACGTGATTATCATTGTATTAAGGGTTGCCTCTAGGCAGTGACCGTGGTACGATTATACGCCTCTTTTTAACTTTCAGAATTGCGAGTAAAGGCTTCTTTTTGTCTTTCATACATTTTGGTTAAGCTAAATTATGACCTAGTGAATTCTCTCCATTCTCGCGAAGTAAGTTTTTGCATAATATTAGATTTGTGCTTTTTCTTTGTTAGGATTCATTATTATTATATTTTAATTTTATTATGAATTAGGCGGGTCATTGACCAAAAGACCTTATGGACGAGCTGCGCCTGGAATCTACTTAAAAAGTAAGTTTTTACAAGGCACTTTAAACCAGCATAGAGGTAATTGGAACATAAGGAAACATAGGCTACATTCTTATGTTCATTGCTCCATTTACGTTTTTCATCCCGTGCGTCCCCCCTTCAGTCCGGGTCCCCCAATTAGTCTGTGTAATTTGTAACGCACTCTCATCGGCCCTGCTCTGTACCTTTTAGACAACTCCGTGGTGCCACCACGGACATTATATTTAAATAACTACCACCTAAAAATTTCCTCCCGCCAAGGGATCAAATGCGCAAAAGTAATCGCTATATAGGCTACAGTACAACTCAGGAGAGGAAGAGGGACTCATGAGAACTTTCTCTTACAGAACACTTTTTATTTTTAGTGTCCTGATGATTGAAACCATACTCGATAATTACCATTAAAACTGCTTACCTGTATTGCGAACAGTCCCATTGTGACTAGTCCAATCCAGCTGTGTAGGGAGTAAAAGTTGGGAATCGGTGGTTGTGCCAAGTTGTGTGAATCCAAGACCGCCAAAAATCCAAGAGCAACGCATGGAATTGCTAGTGCATGGAACACTGTGTGAAGTAATTTTACGTATATGCGCCTGCAGCACCTGCATATTCTGTAGAGCAGCACCGCTAAAATAGAAAATTTTAATGTTAGATTACAAAAAAATATCATAAACATATTTAGGAAGGTAGGACGTAGATTTAATATTAATATTTTTGGGTGGAGTCGAATATAGTAGGCAAGTCATAAGTTCTAGATTCTAGAGTATTAAACATATCAAAATAAAATTTGAAATAGTTAAATGAAATGAAAAAGGGAAAGTTTCGCATATTCTTCAATATTTCCTGCCACTTCCGGTTTAACCAGAAGTGGCTCCGGTTTTGAATTTTTAAATGGAACATCACTGTATATTTAAACTTTTTTGTACTTTTAAGACAATTATTTTTATAGAAGCATTTTTTAAAAACAGGATTGTTTGATGAATCTTAACGATACCAATTTATTTAAAGATTAGATAAATATCTTTGGGTTATACCGAAAGTCATTGAAAAGTGTAAAATATGCAAAAACTCTCCTCTTCCCGTGCCATTCCTATACTAAGTCTCAATTCGATAACGATTTCTCAAATGTAGTGTAAAAAAATTGTTGACAACAAATAATAGTAAAAGGTTTTTCAGTATTGCATACTTTACAACCTATTAAAAATTAATAACGATATTTCTGACAGATGCGTGTATTTACCTAAATTAACCCAAATTCAGTGGCATAGCTACTATGGGGCTGACAGGGCCCCATACTCAGCGGGTCCCTTTGAGTTGAGAGGCTTAGTACTGAAATACTGAAAATAAATGCGGTGAAGAATAAAGGTGAAGACCTTTTTCTTTGCTATCAAAATATTTTGGGGTGTTCAGTATACAGAGTGTTTCTATGCGAAACATTTTAGTATGTGATTTATTGTTTAAAACAAATTGATTTATTTATATATTATGATATCGCGGTACAAAAATGGCAAAAAAGTTTTTATTTTTTATTTAAAAACGAAAAGCGCTTAAATAATTAAATTTTCCGAAAATATTACTTATATAAAAATTCACATTCTAAATATTTTTGCACATTTTTAAAATTAATGGAAGTAGTGGAAATAGAATATATACCCCTATCGTTCTTGCTAACCAAATTTTAAGACACTTACGCAATGACCTCGAAAAATATAAAATTGGATAGACTGGTTTATTTAGAAAGTTTTTTACTTCCTGTATTTTTTTTGTTTAACTTACCCATTTCAAATACCAAAATAAAATGGCTACGTCAGCAGGGGCCCTGCTAACCTAGCCCAAATTATAGAGACGAGACATGAGAAGAGACGAGGCGAAAGGTGGCTCTGTTCTCGTATACGGTGTGTCCCAGGATAGGTGTTACAAGGGACAAATGGACAAAAAGTTTTTAAATTTTTAAACGTCCTTTTGGGAAAAATGTTCGCATGGTCCAAAACTAATCAATGCAAAATTTTACTTCAATTGGTATTATACAGTTACACGGCTAGTGTTATTACTAAAAATATGAAAAATGACCAAGAGTAAAGTACCTTTATTTTTAAAAATAGGACAAACTTTAATAAGTAAATTTTGTAGAAAATTCAGTTTTATGTCAAAATTTAAAGCTAAAGAATTTAAGTAAAAAAATATATATTTTTCTTATTTTTTACATTATGCATTACAGTTTTTAAAATACTTGGCTTAAGGTATCAAATTCTAAAAAAATATTAAAAATTATAAAATTTTCTTTTAAATTTTGTTTCCTCTTGCCCATTATTTAAGTTGTAATGCGTAATGTAAAAAATGGACAATTACATTATTTTACTCTCATGATTTAAATTCAAAAGTTGACATAAAATTAAATTCTCTACAACATTAACTTATGTAATTTTGTTCTATTTTAAAAATAAAAGTAGTTAATTCCTGGGAATTTTTATATTTTTAGTAATAACACTAGCCGTGTAAACTGTATAATACCAATTGAAGTAAAATTTTGCATTGATTAGTTTTGGACCATGCGTATAATACCAATTAAAGTAAAATTTTCTATTTATTTGTTTTATATCATGCGACCAGTTTTTTCAAAATTTCACTTTAAAATTTAAATATTTGGTTCATTTGTCCTCTTTTAAAACCTATCCTGGGACACACTGTATGATTGATGGCGCTTTCAATAGTTTCTAATCTCTAATTTAAAATATTACTTGGTATTGCCTTAAAAGCTGCAGAAATTATAATAAACAATTAAAATTTTTTAGATTTTTTTAAAAATTGTTAATATTGTTAATTTTGACTATTTTGATCTTAAAGTATGCCAGTTTTTATCAATATTTATTAAAGTGTTGTTTGTTAATTTGTATATTTTTTAAAGATATGATTCCACCTGGTACTCCAAGCTATAGTGGCGCAACTAGCCTCTGGCTTTTGGGGGCTTAAGCCCCTGTTTATAGAGCATAATTGTTGAAAAACACTTATATATATATATATAATGTTTACTAATTTTGGGGAGCTAATTGCTGTTTTGAGGAGGCTAAGCCCCCTAGCCCCCCACCCCTAATTGCGCCTATGGTAACCTAGCAGATTAGCAGATTAAGTCTGTAGTGGGTAGCGTGCACTTAATCTATACTAATATTATAAAGGGGCAAACTTTGATTGTTGGTTTGTTTGTTACAGCTAATCCTCGCAAATACTGAACCGATCATGAAAAATTCAATCAGAAGCTACACTATTCAGGAGTGCTATAGGCTATATTTTATTATGATTGAACAAAAATTTTGAGAAAAATTAATAATGCCGAACAAAAGTGGGCACGGTTAGGCGGATAGGTATTAAATAAAACTATCCAATGAAAACTTCAAAGAATTTGTACTGAGCTGGGTTTCGCTAATGCGTTTTTAACCAATATTCCTAAGGCGTATACATTATGGTAAAATGAATAATGGAATGTAATAAATAAAGAATAAGAAGAAAATAACATTACCAAGATGGCTAAAATATTTTTATAAACAGAAATATATTCACTTTCTGCGATTTTAAAACTATTTCCTTAAAGTGACGTAGATAATTTCATTTCCTGGGGAGGGGAAGTTATTGGAATGGATCAAGTATGTTTGAACCTCGTTTTTATAGCAAAATCGAATATCAGCTAAAAAAATTTGGAAGAGCAAAAAAGGTCCTTATCTTTAAAAAATACGAAAGTATTTACTGACTTTATTTCAACTAATACCTGTTCCATTGTGCATAAACAACTAAAAAATCAAGAAACAGGTCTCCCTACTTAAAAAATCCTACGTCAAAACCGTTTCTTCTAACAACCCTTCCAACATTTTTAAACCATCCTGGGGGAGGGGTAATTAAAACCTTACCCCCTTTCCCTTATCTACGCCAGCGTTTCCTTAATATTTTGGATAATGTCGCATACCAGAACTAACCAAATACTAATGAGTTTTACTTCTAAGAGATATAACTAAGAAATTCATTATGTATTATAAAAAATATATCTAAAAAGTAATTTTTGTTACACTTATTTTTTAAAATTAAATTTTTATAAGAAACAAAATTATAATATCCTATTTCAGGGGTCTAGTTTCAAAGTGTACAATCAGCATTTATACTTTTTAATACAACAGTAAATTAAATGTCCCCACTTTTTAGGCCATGACTACATCCATGACAGACTGTTCCAACTTAAGAAGAAATAAATTACGTTCAATGTATAAATAATTTGTTTATTATTTATTAAATATAATATGAAAATCAAATTTGGAGATTGTACACTGTTAAACTAGGCCCCTCAATTGATCTTTTAAATACAATTTTTACAAAGATCTATAAAGTATAATAAGGTACCGTGGGTGACAGGATTTTTTAACACATTTTATCCCCCACTTTTGTCAACGCTGTCCAAGCACCAAAACAAGCGCAGTATTTTACGAAATCCAGTCAGCGGTACTTTCACTTTCCCTATGCTGTCCACGAAAATGTTTAGTCAGTTTAGTTAATAAAATTTTTGGCTTTGGCGAAAGGTTGTGTCAAACATTGAACAGTTAGTTTTCTTTGGGTTTCAGAACCAGAACATCAATCATGCCACCTAAATAATGTGAAGGTTACCAAAACTATTGTCCTTACCACTTTTACCGTAAAATTAAGTAATACAAAAATATAGAAATAAAAATGTTTCTGTACACTGTATATTTTATAAACGTTTTTGATAATAATAAATTTAGTAATGCATAGCTTTAAGTTCAAGTCGAAACCTTGAGAGTTTTTCTTTAAACAGTACCTGTACAAAACCAAATTACACTTGCAACAGACATAGTCGTTGATTTAGGTTAAGGTCTGTAGATCCTTTGTTAACGATGTGCCTGCTACAAATAATATATTTTAAATTTTTAAAGTAAAAACGTTTGTTCAATAATTTCTTTATATTTCTGTTTTACTGGGTAGGTAGGACCGTTTTCAAATAAAATATTTTTATTTTTGTTATTTTACAGTCTTAAGTTTTCTTGCATGACATTTTTCTTGCTGCAATTTTTCTTGCATGCAATTTTTTTTACAGTCTGAAATTTCTTGTTGCAAGTGTCTGTGACAATAAGGTGTACCAACTTACCTATATTAAAAAACAACTTATTTATTAATTTTCAAACATAAAAAATACACAAATGAATATATTGTTTGTTAATTACAAATATTCTTTAACCAACACTCGACGCTCTTCTAGGTTAAGTTTTTGTCTACTGACTTTTTTATGAGGATGGAATTTTAAAAATTACGAAGTTATACCAATAATTACCAAAATTGCAGGCCTATTGCAAGAAAACTATCGCGTGTTATATTCTTCTTGCATAAAAGAAAAATTGCAGCAATTTAAAAAAACAGAAAAGTGCGCGTGCGCAGATCGAAAAATTGCAGCAAAAAAATTATGAAAGAAATCTTTTAAACTGTAAAAACAGCCTAAGATCTACTGAACATATACTAATGTGATTAGTAAGAAGAAAAAGTAAGGAGTCGAGTGAAAAAAGATAAACATCCAAAATAACGTAATTAAATGAAAAATATAGCTTTAAATCCATATTTTATAATACCATATAATAATTACATAAGCCAAAAGTGCTACGAAAACTCCCTGTTGCAATAGCCTAAAAAATAAGTAATGCACTACTTATCGGAAGTCTTAACCTAGTATGTAGGTATCTCATGCAAAAAATGCATGGAAAGTTAAATGTTCTCGAGACACTATACCATTTTCGTTGGTATTTCCGTTCTGATATGTTTGGCAACAAAACTAACATGAAATTATAACAAAATATTTATCATGTCCTTAGCGCCTTTTCACACTAAGCCGGTTTCGACGGACAGAGTGGTGAAAAATTATACAAAGCCTTTGAGTTTGCCGACTCTCCGCGTTCTCTATGTATGAAAGGTCTCATAAGACTCCATACACCTCGATAGCGTTGGTCCGTCGTCCGTATTTCCGTCTTCTGCTAATATGAAAAGGCAGTTAATAGCACTAAATCAATTTCTCAAAGAGCGTGAAATATGCCGAAAGGTTCATCAAAACGATTAACAATATAATAAAAAGTGGCTAAGCATTAGAAATTAAAAAAAAACTTTTTTTCTTGTGTTTTAAATGGAAAAACTTTAAATTTAAGTGGTAAGTACTTAAAATTATTAATAAGAGCTCAAACGTGGTAGGATTTTTTTCAACATAGAAGAATAAAATTTTGCTTGAGCACCGAAAAAATAAAAACTTTGCGGAAATAAATTACCCTAATGAACATAATAGACATGCCCTAAACATCTTAATTTTTGAACTGTGAGGTGTGAAAAATAAAAAAATATATGTATTGTTTTTTAAAATAACTTTTATACAAATTTACACATTAAAAAAAAATTGAAACGTTTTTTATAAAAATGATTTTTATCAGTGTCGTCCATAACCGGTTTAGGGAATATATTTTTAAGAAAAAAAATGGTTTTCGTATTTCCCATTGAAGAATCATCTCTTAGTTTGTCGGTAGAGTGACTGGACTCCTTGTATAATATGGTTTTTATACTTATTTTATTCTAATTAGTAATGTTTCTTTATAATAACTATACATATTTTCAAGACAAAATTATTGGCGTTAAACTCAGCTTTAAACCTAAAATTAGTAATTTCTTAATTCAACATTAAGGCAAGGCGCAAATTGAAACACGTATAGCACGTGTGAGGTGACGTGACACGAGAGACACGACACGTACGTGCTACACGTGCTGCGTGGTGATCCGCATATTGGGACACGCGGTTTCAAATAGGAAACGCCGAGGTTTGGATTTGATTGGCAGTTCGCGACTAGCCGGCATCAGGAAAATGTCTGATATTTTTGACAAACGAACGATACAATTGTTGTTAATGAACTTGAGTTCTGAATCGGAATCGGATGATGCTGAGGAGGACATGTTGTTTTATTCAATCTTACTCCAAATCCGATTCTTCAGTTTTGTTTTCATGTAATTAGCATTTTTTGTATCATACAGCTCCCTATGTTCCCTTACCGCCTCTATTAACTTTTCTTCTGTCATTTTTCGTAAAAAAAACAAAGAAAACACTTGTTGTAAACAATAGTCACCACCACGCGGCACGATAAACTGTGTCTGAACTACAGCGAAACACGTCTGGAAACCGACGCGTGTCGTGTCAGGTCGCGCTGCGTCGTCAATTTGCGCCAATATATTCAATCATGTAGTTTACAAAACAACGTGCTGTGCTGCGTCCTCATGCACATTCATCGTCTTATTCTTACTCTTTAAATAATAATTATAACAAAAAACGTAAGTACGTAATTTATTTAAAAATCACCGAAATAAAAAGTATTTTTAAAGTAAAACATTTTTCACCACTTGATATCTTAAGATGTTTAAGATTATATGTGAATTGGGTGTGTTGAAAAAACCATTAATTTCATTATTCAACCGTATTCAACCTTTACTGAAACGTGACATATTATAAAAAGAATAATAAATCATAATACGTTTTATGTGTATCATTTATAATGATAAAACTTTTATGCAATGCTGCGGTAATTTATTTGAAAAAAATGGTAATAATAGGAAAACAATCGAAAGTTAAAAACAGGCGAACTCTTTTTAATTTCATTTTTAATACAATAACGAAAAAACCCAATATATTAACCACAACTCATCTTTTAATCACTTTTCTGCACAGGACAGTCTTTGATAGCTTTTTCACGGGCAAAAAATTATGCTTTTTAATAAAGTTACACAAATTCCTTAAACTAAAATAAGACGACGAATATAAATATTAAACTTTGTATTTAATATCCAGATACTAAGGATGGGTCATATAGAGAACAGGGCTCTTTCGCACACATTCGTTCTTTCGTCATCCACGTTCTGCCATTCATGTCACAAGTCCGTCGCTGAATGCCCGCCGGCGTTTTTGGGCTCCCGGCGAAACAATTCATATTAAGATTATCCTCCGACATTTGGACGCCGTGCATCGATCGGAGCACGGCCTGGGCCCGGTCGAGTGCTTCATATAAAAGTATGCAATAGATGTTTGGCCGTGCTCCGACTCTGGCACAGCCTGGCCACGGCACTGTGTAATGAAAATCATTTTTAAATAGATAGATTTGTGTTATCAGGGCCGTATGCAGAAAGTGGTTTTAGGAGGAGGGGGTACAGTATTTGTGATCAATACACTTTTTATATTTTAAACCAAAAAAAATTTGAAAAATATTACCTAATAAGTTTTATTGGATACTTTTACTTTTTAATTGTAACAAAAACCAATATTTTTGAATTAACCATGCACACAGAAATCGTTATTGTGGGCAAGTAGAATAATTATTATTCTTCATAGAGGTCTCAGTAATTTTCTGTGACCAAATTCTAATAAGATGCAAAGTTTTGCGTAGAAAATCGTAGATTGCATAATGTTTCAGAAATCTAACAATACTTTTCTGCGTTTAACACAACAGTTATTCCTCGAATGTGGTTTTACGACGCCGATTCATTTTTGTGGGATTCGCTACAGTTACTAATTACAACTGCACGAAATGTGCAACTCTTCATGATTTTAAAAATTACGCTTACATCATCAAAGAGTTGCGTGATGTTTTATAATTACTGCAAAATTTTTATAACAGTAATGAATACATAATAATGAGGAAGTTGCGCCTAGTAAAGGTCTATGTCACTGCCGATCCTTAATGACTTTAAATTTAAAAAAAAACACCTAAAAAATACATTATTACATAAGATTATATGCCTTTCATTATTTAACACACCAAATTTGAGATTAATACGCAAAATGGGAAAGAGAAGTGTTTTTAATCATACTTATTTTTTGTGTATTCAAGTGAATCAAAAAAAATACGTGTAACGATGATGATGCTAAAATGTATTTTTTTATTAACCATCTAAGCCATTCTAAGCCAATAATAAATATATTTTTAGGCCAGACTTTTAAAAATGTTTAATCCCCTTTTCTTGGGGCTAAAATTTACATTGAAGAATCTAATAGAGTATTTCTTTTGGTGGTTTTAGGTAAGTTTATTTACTTATAAATAGGCGTATAACAATTTGTTTTATTAAATAGAACTACCTTGGCTAATGTAAATTATAATATTAATTCATGCACAGTTTTACTGGAATACTATATAAAAAGTTTTATAAAAGCATGTAACACTTAAATATTAAAATTAAATTAATAATAATTAAAGTATATTATTAAAAATTATTAATTGTAATAAATTTTACAAATAAATTGGAATGCGGATAAGCATGTTTAACTAGCAAACTAATACATTTGTTTTAAATAAACTTTATTTGTATAAACATTAATTTTACCCTCATTCAAATAATATACAGGGTGTCTCAACGCTTTACACGGTTTTCTAACTACGATACGAAACTTCAAGGGGTAATTTCCTATACCGCTTTATAAAAATACGTTTCTATAAACATATGGCCAGAGTAGCTTCGTCTCGAAGATAAAGGGCGTTAGTATTTAAAAAAGTCGGTATTTTGTACATATTTCAAATATCTGTAAATTTTGTAGAGTTAAAATTATTGGAAACAGTGGCGTCTGTGAGCACCACAGCCAATGTTATTAGGGAAAAAAATACGCCACGGCCTTTGTTGGTAGATTTTTTTTCGACTAAGCAAGTAAGTAATATGCAAATATTTAACTTGCACACCACATCGCTAGTGGTGCCATCCTGAATTTGTAATAAAATCTAAAAGCAGATTTTAATTTCTGAACACTCAAACTCCCTTCCTTAGCAGAATAGAGAAAATACACCTAATATTAACAAAATTATTTTTGAAAAACTAAAACCAAAACCCACCTTGTCTCCGAAATCATCCACTTTTGAACTGAGCTAATTTGGGTTAGATCGTCATATTTTAGCCTCAGAAATTTGTGCAGCATTTTTCTGCAGCTTTTAGAGACACCCTGTATAATAGGTTCTCAATAGTTGGTCATACATTATTTATTAATTGCACCTGTAAGTACTTACAGAATCCACTAAATGTAATAAATCCTGCAACCATCAATACAGGATGAAGGTTAAACTGTTTTCTGGGATCTTCTCTCCATGCGAACCCGCCTTGGTACTGAATTACCCAAAACAATGTCAATCCTAGTGATCCGAGAAGGAGAATGCTGGCTAGTACTACGACCAATGTGTATTCCAACCAGCTTCCACATCCCCATTCGTTGTCATCTTCGTAGTGTCGGTGACTAAAACAAAAAAAACAACTTTAGTGGTCGACTTATTAAAAAATGATTCTGTAAGAAGCGGTAAGTATTATTTTTATGAAAAATAATTGCAACAATACAGGGTGTCCCTCCAAAAACTGCTGGGATCGATTTCGCCAAAAGTAGGCTTTGGAAAATTTTGAAAATTGAATAACATTATAAAGTCAGTGGGGGATATACACCAAAAATGTTTTGACATTTCTACCACTTCCGGTTAAACCGGAAGTTATTGTCAAGGTTCTTATTTAAAGTGGAATACCCTATATATTATTTATTTTTTTAATTCTACGTAAAAGTTTAAACATAATTTATGTATACCTAGTGTTCTATTTCTAGGTCCAACCGTTTTTGACTTATTTCAAATTTTATGTCAAGAATAACGTTTACAAGCTATTAGGTAACCGTAATTTTTTCCTAATAAAAAGCATTAAATATGAGTTGAGGTTGGGTTCCTCGTAAAGAAAAAAGCAAAAATAATATTCTAAAGCCTACTTTCAGTGAAATAGATTGCAGCAGTCCTCGGTGGGACATCCTGTATATTGTTTCGAGTCATTTTTACATTAGTTTGCAGGGAGGTATAATAAAACAAACAAAATTAAAAGAAAAAGGGTCTAATTGACAATGTGCTCTAAAATGTGCAAAAATTGAAGATTTACATCCCAAAGTTATTTGACAGCAAAGAATTCTAAATAAATAAAGTACTTTATTCTTTTATACCGAAAACATTATTACAGATTTTATATAAGAAAATCGACTTTGCAAGAAAATATTTTAGACTAACAATTTTTTATTTGACCCTTTTGAGTTTTACCCCATCAATTATAAAATAATATACAGTGGGTCCCATATTAGGAAATAATATGAAACTTTCCTCCAATTGGTAAGATAGAATGCAAATTAAAACTAAATATGAAATATTTAAGTGATAACATATTAAAATAAAATTAAAAACATGTAAATCATAAAAAAAAATCGAAAAATATACCTATAAAGAATATGATAATACATTTTTTTTCATGCAAAAATTAAACATGTTACTTAAATTTGCGGTTTTCTTAATTATTTTTGTTTTCGTTTTTTAAATTAGTTACCAAAAAGAATATTTCCAATGTTATAAATGTTTATGATATTTGTCATAGAATACACGAATATTTTTTAAAACTATACGGAGTCAATTATAATAATCGTAT
Source organism: Listronotus bonariensis (assembly GCA_014170235.1). Taxonomy (NCBI): domain Eukaryota; kingdom Metazoa; phylum Arthropoda; class Insecta; order Coleoptera; family Curculionidae; genus Listronotus; species Listronotus bonariensis. The sequence goes on along the minus strand of JACEGR010000903.1, from coordinate 149,249 downwards.
TTTTTTTATCCTATTATTCACGTTATTAACCTAATATAAGATCAAAACTGATGTAAAGACTTACCGCATTTTCAATTTTACACAAAGAATTATTAAAATATGTTAGTTAGATATTGCACATCAACAATATTATGTTGTATTTACATTCATCTTTAAACACTAATCAATTCTAAGGTCATGTCTTATCGACGGCATTAGTTAAACGTTAAACCGTTAGGTATGATAATTGCTGTGTTATTTAAGTATTTATTAACAATATACAATTTTTTAATTGTCAGTATATGTATTTTAAACGATTTTAAACGCAGTTAATTTTATATACAAAAAATAAGGAAGTAACTTAATTTTTATATATTAAATACTTTTAAAATAATACTTGTATCTATGATATTAAAATAATTTTATTAGCTTTCAAATAATTTTTTTAATATCAGCTACGGCTGGGATGGCAAACCTTTTTGTATGAACGTGCCATTTTTGTAGAAAAAACGTAAAATGATGTCCTCGGCGTGCCCTCCATCATCAACTTCAAACTTCTCTCCTTTCCCATTTTACTGTGTTCATATACTCGCGTGCCACTTTGGGCACGCGTGTTATGGTTCGCCATCCCTGATCTAGGCATTGCAACTCTGCATCCGGGGAAACTCGCATTTTAAAAATTCTTTTAAAACGAATAAAAACTACTGTTTTTTTAAATCCACTTTTATTAAAGATCTTTTATTTAGGAATTTTAATCGCGTCAAAGACAGAGGATTCCTCTGCTTTCGTTAGTATAAATGCCATTTGTTTCTTAAGAGTGTATTTTAAGAAGATATTACAATAATCCATTCATAGTAATAGCATTTAGGTTGTAACTTCATTTATAAGTTATTATATAAAACTACATAAATTTAAAAAATCATAAAACTGGTGCTTACACAGTTTCTTAAAACAGGGGAGAATTAAAACTTTTAAAGCCAAATTTCATTGATGACTAATTAATTGAACTTATTTTTAATTCGTTAGAAAATAAATACCTAATTGATGTTGCATAATTTAAGATGTGTTTAATAAAAGTGATTTTTAAAGAAAACCTGTAGTTTTAATTCAATTTTAAACATAATTTCAAAAATGCGGGATCCGCGGGTCGCGGGATTGCAATCCCCAATATCAACTTTGTCAACAAGATAGTTTTCTTAGTCAATGAACCATGTTTTGGAAATGAAATATATTTAAAATTGAGTTTACTCTTAGTCATTTTTCATATTTTTAGTTATTCACGATTGAAATAAAATTTTGTAATTCTTATATTTGGATCATTTTTCCTCTTCTAATACCTATCCTAGCACACAAGGCTTAGATCCAGTATAGACCCAAACAACATTGTTGTAATCACCCCAGAGTTGGTGTTTGACAAGTGAATGCCTAATTTTTAATTGAAAATATTTCTTATATTTTACAAAATCATTATTTATATTACTTTATATCATCTTTGTAAAAAGTATTAATTACCCATTTAGTAAGTACAAATTTTTACAAACGTACTAGGAATACATTGACACAATATTCCAGAAAATAAAATATGTAAGCATGATTAATCATCTAAGAAAAATGTATAATTTATAAAGTGGCTGCGATCAGAGCAGTAATTCTCAACTTTTTGCCATTCAGACCTCAGGTTATTTAATTTTCCTACTTTCTAACTTTCCTACAAATGTAATGAGAACTTATATTTTGATTGAAGTTTTGCATTCATTTATATAATAACAGATTATTCAAAAGAACATCTGTTTCATCCCGAGGTGACGTGCTTTATTATTTTTGCAGTATTAATGGCCAATGTTATTCTTAAAATTAGTTTTTTGTTCTTTTAATAGCTCTTGGTGGGTTTTATCAATGGCTTAACAATGGATAATTTTGTTTATTTATTATTATTTGCAAATAATAATAAAAAGCACTTTGTCACTTGTGGAGCACTGGAACAAAATAAATGTCTTCGAGATAAGGCAAAGCTTCTCCTGCCCTGGTATTCTAAGTTGTTTACGCTATTTTATTTCGTAGCTACGCCACTGCACAACTACAATTATAGATAATTAATTTTAACATGATAAGGCTTGAGTTATTTTCTTAAATACTATTTGAATGTCAATTGGTATTTTCCCCAAGTTGTACAAGTATTTTCACTTTATATTTAGACGTAGAAATTATTAAAGGTGACTACTAACAAGGCAACACTAACGAAGTTAAAGTGTTACATTTTCCAGTTGTTAATAGGCACTGAAACAGCAAAAGTTCTAAAGAAAGTTTAACTGATTAGCTTTTAAGTTTAATAAATACATATTTTACATTAACAAACCTGTAATTTATGTATATTGTGTGTAGAGGTATTTACAAAATTTTAAAATTTTATTTAAGTCTACTTTCGTAAAATCATTTTGCCAAAATGGGGATTCAACTAGAGATGATGGGTACGGATGCAGATATTTTTTAAAATTAGCGCGAACTTTAGACTAGGAACTAAGGATATTTTGATTATATTTAAGACTTTTCAAAAATAATTATAAACTCTGGTTTTAATATGGCACGTCTAAAGTTGTATAACACCAAAACTATGTGGGTTAATGGGGCATTTAAAATGATTTAAAGAAACAAAGTAATTACTTTCTAATCATAATGCGTTTTAGAGATAAAATCTCTAGGTACTTTATAAAAGGCCCTTAACAATTTTTATTTTTAGATAAATCTTTATGTCAGTTCATAAAGCTTTGTATGAAGCCTAAGTACTAGGTAACATAGGTGACGGATTTTTAGATGTCGATTCGTGTTTTTGATTACTACTAGCTACCTAATAACTAATTTATAAATTCATAAAAGATACGTGAGTTACGGGTGACCTTACGATCCCTGGTCATAAAAATAAAACCGGCACTGTTAACTGTTAAGATAAAGTGAATATCCTTATAATACGCTGTAAAAGCCGTAATTTTTCATTTACTGTTTAGAGATAGCTACCCATGAGCCTAACAATATTTAAAAAATTATTTTAATAATAGATTAGATTGATTTTGAATATAAAGACCATGTTTTTGTATAATATATAAATAAGTAATTTTAAATTGATAATTACGAGAGTACAAACAACTGAATGAAAATGTGTTTAATTGGACCAAAAAGTTTTATATAATGACAGTTTACAACATTAGTAAATATAAAGGTTACAACATTTAAAAAAAACGTAATGTTATTATTATCTTAAATATTCTTTGCCCGATTTCCATAAAATGTGGCAGTTTTATTTGTAGCATTAAGAAGCTGATCAGCTAAAAGCCTTAAAATGATTTAATTTTATTAGATCCAGTGGCTTCTGGAGGCACAAACGAATGTTTCTGATATAAAAAATGTTAGTTACTTAATTTTGTGGTTGTATTTTCTTTGTATGAAGCAAATTTTCGAGGAGAAAAAAGATCCACTTAATTACATATCTCTGTATTACACAAGAAACATAGGGACAACATTTTTTAAATTTATTTTTATCTAACAATTATGAAACAGAAACTAACCAATATTAAATGAGTACATTAAATAAGATTAACATGTAAATTCTCTTAATTTTATTTCATTAATGTTTTTCCCATGATTCAACAAGGATATGCAACTGGGTTTTTGTTAAAAAAATTGTCAAATAGTTAGCAACATACGATAAAAATCAAGAAATAAAAAAGGTAAATTATTCCAAGAAGAAATTATAAAATTTAAAGGAAGTACATTTTTTTATGAGAAATGCTACGAATACCACTATTAAAGGGATAAGGGATATTCAGAATTTAAATAAATATAATATTTATATATATGAAAAAGAGAATTTTATAATTACAACGTTTTGTGACATCATGTATAGTTGTTTAATTGTGTTAAAAAAAGTTATACAATTAATACTGAAACTTAAAAACATTTGGAATTAGTAAAAATACTTTATTCAAAAAATGTTGCAGCTGATTGAAAACAGGGTCGTTCCTAGGGTGTCTCGCGCTGTGGTGCAAAAAATATTGGCCGCCCCTACAAGAAAATGGCTTTGATTGTAAACACAATAATATAACTTATTTAAGAAAATATAAAAACAAATGATAATTATTTTTCGAAACAGACCAATAACATAAATTTTTCTAAAATGTAATAAGATGATGTTTAATTAATTGTTTAAAGAGTATGGTTACTTTGTCAATATTTTATTAAATTTATTACAAGACCTTACAGGTAAAGTCGTAAATTATAAAAAGTATTTATGATATTAATAAGGCATACGTTGTGATTTATTAGTATTGTTATCAAGGATTAAAACGAACTTAATATGCGTATGATGTTAAAAACTTTTAGAGGTTAGCTACTCTAAAATTAGTTACAGTTGTGACGGCATTGCGCTCGCTTTAAAACTACCTGTACACGTGATTTGGACAAGGACATGGCTTGTAAACCTTAACAGTATTCGTTCCCTTCATGCAGAACAGCGCTATGCACATATTTATTTAAATAAAACAATACAACAATCGATTTGTTCGTGGTCTATGCAAAAGCCTAAACACCCATCGATACACACTTTTATAACTCGAGAATATTAATAGACTGACTTGAAAGTGCAAAGTAGATGTGAATTAGCATTTTGTGATGTGAGGTCACATTTTTAGACGTAGCAAGGATGTAATGGTTTATTTTTATTTGTAAGAACAATCCTTAATTTTATATTGTATAATTTGTAATCTTCTTTTTTAATCTATTGTATAATATTTGTTTTTCCTTATATGATAAAATAAAGACCAGACTAGCCGAGTAGTCGCAAACAAAGATTTGATGTATACTCCTACGCAAAGGAGTGCGTTCAAAACGCTACTTAAATATAAGTTTGTTTTTGTTTTTTCGCTGATGTGCACAAGGTGGTTTGTGCGGTTTATTAGTGCAATTTACAAGTTGTGGCGCCTATGGGATTTAAGTTTTCTGTCCTACGCGGTTGAACTTGACAAGCTTAGTGCCAACACAAAATGAATTTTGGGCGATTAACCAATTATAAAACGGTATTTACCAATCGGTTATGTTGACGTTGAATTCATTTATTATACGTCAAAGTTGTCACCAATTATTACCGCGGTTATAACTGGTTGAACGACTAAACTTGATGAAAAATTTTCACGAAAATTTTGATGAGGTATAGGCCGGTGGGAGGGCGTAGCCAGGTACCGGCAAACCATGGGCAAAATTATTATTTTTTTCTATATGTTAAATTTTTACGTAGATTTAAGGTACTCCGCAACAAAAATTATAATAAAAATATACTTATGTATAACCAGGTTGGCTAGTTAGTATATCCTCAAATAGCATTGGGTTTTAAAGAATTTAGTACTACCAAAAATCTATTTGTTGTGAAATAAATCGTTGGTACTAGGTACATAAGCGGCACTTTTGACTTTTTCTAGAAACCTCTTTATAAATTATTAATGTCGTAAATGGATAGAATTACGTATTTGAGTATTGGTTTAAAATATCTTTATTAAATGCTTTTTGGAAAAAAAACCGTTTCCAAAATACCGCTTCTGTGGTTAATTGTTAAAAATAAAATGCTCTCTCAGGACGAGCTACCCTATTTCCATCAAAAAGTTATGACCGTAAATACGACCCCACCAAACAAAAGAATAATAATTATATTTTTTAATGGCTATACTTAACCTAATATTAACCCTAAATTAAAATTTAAACAAATAAATTATTGAAAGCAGAAGTATTAAAATATGGCATGTAAGGTGATATTGTATCCAGAATGTAAGATACAATCAACATAAGATAAAATATATCAGTGGTACCGTTTAAAATTTAAAATTTCCAGATATTTCCGGTTTAACCAGAAGCCTAGAAAATTAAGCATAATTTCCTTAAAAGCTCGGCAATGACAGAAATTATTCAGAAGTGTCTTGAAGTTCAAAAAAAAAAAAGTGAATTGCGGTTTCAATCGTATCTCGGTGCTGGATTATCAGAATAAAAAAAGGACGTTAGATAATTTTTTTTCAAATAAAAAACACGATTTTTAGGAAAAAATCGCCCTTTTCTAAAATACCAAATATTGACAAAGTTAAGAAACTCTCCAGTGCTACATTGTAAATTATGTAAAAATCTTAAAAGGATCGGTGCAGTAGTTTTGAAGTTATAATGGGCACTGATATTCGAATTAGCATGTATTACCTTACTATTAGGATTAGTCGGAAATTTTAATATGTACCCCTAAACAAGTATTGTCGGTTTCGACATGATTACATGATGTAATATGTGTATTGTATTCTTTCGTACTAAAGCTTCCGACAAACAGCGAGCGCGACGTGACGTTAGCGGGACAAAAACGCGTCAATGTCATATAAAAACACGTCCGTGACACGCCAAACGAGACGGCGACGTGACGCGCGTGTTTTACTGCTAAGAAAGGATTCAATGTATTACAACTTGTTCCAATGCGTCTATGCCGCGCTGCTGTCCCGTCATGCTGGCTGTTTGCCGGAAGCTTTGAATTAAGGATCCATTCAACCAAACTAAAAAAAATACTTTCGCCCAAAAACCAAAGCTGCTACTGTTAAGAACTCATTGAACATAACATCATATGGGATATTTTCGAACGCACTTCAACATCTTTAAATAGTGGTCCAAGGTAAAATATTTAATTTTAATGTGTTTTAATGATATAAATGTTGGTAAATGTTCTTTTAACAACCATATAGTATAAACAACATTATCATATAATGGCTGACTTAAAATTTTATACTGGGTAGTACTGGAGTATAGGCGTACATTACACATTCGATTATACCTTGTAAAATAAATGTTCCTTAAAAACCAGATGGAAATGCGTAAACAATATCTTTTAGATTTTTATTTTTATTTTTAATATTAAATTAATTTTTTTACACATGAATCCTTTACATGTTCTTTTATATGCTTATAGTAGAATATAAAGATTTTGTAGTAAAAAAATTGGGTTTTCTCCGTAATGTAGGTACAGTGCGTTCAATCTAACTTGTCCACATTTTAAATGCCTAACCCTTTGTTACTTCTTAACTTAAAAAAATGATCTAAATGATGAAACATCTAACTGTACAGTGACTTATTAAGTTTTTTTCTGGTATTAGGATTACATAAAACAATTTTAATATTAGAATATATTGACATAACTTTTTAAAATGGGACACCCTGTTTATTGTGCCACCATTAAAAATATTACATTTAATTTCCATTATACCTACAGTCTAAGCTTGGTCCTACGTAGGTTTAGTGAAAATGACATAAAATCTTTTTCAGATTTTCAAAACTATTAATAGATATATTACATGTAGTATTTTTGTTAAGCTCTTTAAAAACCTTTTTAATGGTGGTATAATATATATGGTGTCCCATTTTAAAAAGGTAAGTTATGTCAATATATTCTGTTAATAAAATCGTTTTGTGTAATCTTTATAACAAAAAAAAAAAAAAAAAAATAAAATAAAATAAAAAAATAAGAAAAAATAAATAATAATAATTTACTGTACAATTTGGTTTTTAAATATATATTTTTTTAAAGTTAGGAAATAAAAAAGGTATAGGCACTTAAAATGTAAACAAGTTAGATTGGACGCACTGTACTTATTTTAAATTTATATATAAAAAGACACTTTTAAACCTATAAATTTAAAAACAATAATATATGACCTAGATCTGCATTTTTTGTCATATCACAATGTTAAATGTCAATGTGACAGTGGGTATCCTCTCAAAACATTTTTTTTATGGAAAGGATGGTTATTATTAACGATTTCTGTCAATTTACGTAAGGGCGCGTCAATAAATTACGTGAGGAATATATGGAGGGGGGTTGAGCTCTGTGTAGGGGGATCTGTGCAAATATGACGTTATTTTTTTCCGCTATAAAAACAGAAGAAAAAGTAAGGGTAAAAAGATACGAGATTTGGGAAGGTCCTCTATAGGAAAAATTTTCCTGGGATATGTACTCTTTGGGTCAAGGAACTTTTTTTTGCTCTTTAAAATTGTTTCGACGAAGACTAGCATCGGATGAATCGTAGTAATTACCGTTTCAGTATTTTATTGTTAAATTCGTTTTGCAATGCCAAATGCAACGTAAATATACTACAAATTAACTTTTAAAAAATCACACGTAGGATTGGGGGATGGAGGGGGGTTAAAGAAGATCATACCAGAGGGAGGGGGTCAAAAAACAAAAAAAACGCCTCACGTAATTTATGGACGCCCCCTAACTCCTAACACTTTGGGCAAAATAAAATATTCTCTTGGAAAATTTTAACTTGTATGTTCAACTACTAAGGAATGTAAGAGATAAATTATTCTAATTAGTATTTATTATGTATAGGCGTGTGATCGGTATGCGGCACCATTTATAGCGCAATTAGACTATAAGTTTTTAGTTTCAACCAGAATTATAGTATAATCAGCGATCCATTCAAATAATCCGAGATACACAGTAATTGCCGCTGCGGTATTCGGAAAAGAATAGACCTTGGGAAAGCAGTAGTTGGCATATTTTTTTTAATACAAACACAATTTTTTAGTTCAAATATTAAATTTAAAAAAAAAAAAGACAAATATAGAATTAAGCATCGGGCTCGCTTTGTTGTTGCTTTAGTCGTCTTTTTACTCACGACGTGTATCTGTATAAACTTAAAGTCTATTTAGTTTGTAAATGTTTATTAAAAAACTTTAAAATTTTTGCTTTAAAAATTTTTTAATAATACCTAATATATCGCAGCAATTCTCAAAGTGTGCTCCGCGAAGTCCTAGGGCTCCGCAAAGGCTTTGTAGGGTCCCTATCCTCGAGGAGCCCCTACAGTAGGGGCTCCTCGAGGATACTAATAATATTGAGAAAATACAACCATTGTATCCTGCATAGACAGGCATGTCGCCAAATCTAATGGTAGGTTTACATCTGACATTTATTGCATGATATTAATGTCAGACAGACAATTCTGGCTAATGTAAATGGTCAAAAATTTATGTCTGATAGAATTTTTTTATTGTTTACATTTCTATTTAACATAAATATTATGCAATAAATGTCAGATGTACCATAAAAATGGATGAAGCTGTTAAAATAATTATTTTTTTTTAAATCACGTCCATTGCAATTTAATTTGTTCTCATTACTGTGTGAAAGTATATCAACCGAGCTATATGAACCGATTTAAAAAAAATCAGACACCAGCATGGAGTCACTGTTTAAAACAAAGCCACTCAACGATTTTTGATGCAAAATTCGTGATGAATATCCACTTCTTACCACAAAGTTCTTTAATGTTCTTCTTTCGTTCTAACAACTTATTTGTGTAAAACAGCATTCTTAACCCAAGCAGCTACCCAAATAAAATACCGCAATAGACTAGATGCCGAAGCTGATATAAGACTTCAATTCTCTTCTATCAAATTACCTATTATTAAATAATGCACGTAACTGTTTCTTTTATTTTGGGGTTCCGTCAAATATTTGGCTTTTTAGAAGAGTTCCGTCACCAAAAAAAAATTGAGAAGCGCTGATATATCCTATCGATTTTTTAACTGTAAAAGTTTGTTATAGAAAATCTACTCTACCCCGTATAAATCCAGAAAATGGCAAATAAGAGGTTTATTATTATATTATAAAAAGGACAATCATGGCTACTGTTTTAGCATTTAATCTGACATATATTTAAATGTCTCAGGCTAGCAACGCTAATTGTATATCGCTCTAATGGAATAATAAAATAAATCCAGTATAAATGACATTGAATATTAAAACACTTGTTTAATTAGGTTTAGTAGAAATAGTTCACTGGGCAATTAACTAAGTAATAGTATAAATAATAATTTATTTATAATATTGATTAATTATTTCCTGTTCATTTCTTTGATAAAAATTTCTAGTATATCTGACAAAGACAACGTAGCGAACGTAATTAAAAAATTACCTACATTTTTTCACATACCTTACAACTTACTATACGTCGTGCCACTTCAAAAGGTTTCATGCTGTTTTTTTTGTTAATGCTTAGAAAAAAGACCGTCAAAGCAACAACAAAGCGAGCAAGATACGTCATCCTATCAGGAATGTTTACATGCAAGCATTCTTTGTCTAATCTCTACTTGTTAGTGTTTAACACACTAAAACCCTTCACGTCAAGCGTAAATACCTGAATACCTAATTTCTGTGGTTATATTTTCGAAACTAATAAAGTTGGATATAATAAATGTGTTATTGTTTTAAAGCTTTTAAGATCCTTTTATAGTTGATAATAATATACAAGGTGTTTCATTTAAAAAAACATACTCTTTGACCATATATTATCACCAATATCACCTTTAAAAAGATCTCTAAAATAATCCCTAAAAAATACCACATTAATTATATTTAACTTTATTAGATTTAAAAATATGACCATCCAAATGGTGTATTTATGTAATCTAAGGCCTGCCATTTTCTAGTAGGTAAAGGTATTGACTTTTAATTCTAGGGTAAAATATTTTAAGGAGCAGAAAAAATGTCCCCATCTTCAAAAACTATATACCCTCATATCGGCAGCGCCGGTGTGTAAACACGTTGTTGTTGTGGCTCTTGTGAAAATTGTCGAAATAGTGGTGTTAAAGCGAATATTTTCTCGTAATTTCGATTCACATGCGGTATCGTGTTGTGCGAATATCTAATGTGTGTCCAAAATTGTTTTTAGTTCTTGTCTTTAGGGCAAAAATACATTATTAACAATGTCAGTTTGTGCATCTTGTAATAAAACAATAACAAAAAACTCGCCGGGTCTATCGTGCTCCGGTGTTTGTGGAAACTCTTATCACGCAAATTCGACCTGCTCAGATGTGGCCAAGGGTCAGCTGACCACGTTGAATAGTTTACCTGGCGCAAGATGGGCTTGTCAGTCCTGCCGAAAATCACCAAGGAATCGACTTCGATCGAATGCCGATGCGGAGGGAGGCGCGTCGGCCGTAGATACGTCATTGAATCTAGAGGTACCGGAATTTATGCGGACTATTCAGCAGGAAATGCAGCTCTTGCGTGATTCTGTTGATTTTTGCTCTAACAAAATTACAGACTTTGAACAGAAGCTGTTGAGATTTAATGATTTAATTAAAACAACAGAAGCACTGAAGGTAGAGAATGGTGTTCTTAAGAAAGAAATGTCGCAAATGGCAAATCGTTTAAATAATTTGGAACAATTTAATCGCTCATATAATGTAGAGTTGCAGGATATTCCGGAAAAACCCAGCGAAAATTTGGTTTCAATTGTCGCCAAAGTTGCCGATAAGTTGAACTTTAAACTGGAAACTGCCATGATTGACAACGTCTTTAGAGTCCCAACTCAAGTAGAAAACAAACCAAAAAATATAATTATTAAATTTTTATCCAAGCTGCATAGGGATGGGTTTCTATCCGCTGCCAAGCTTGCCAGAAAAGATATGGGAAATGTGCAGGGCTTTAAGATCGACGGTGTTTCTAATAGACTATTTGTAAATGAGCACTTGCCCCCTCAAACAAAATTACTTTTAAAACAAGCACGAGAACGAGCAAGGAACAAGAATTTTAAATTTGTGTGGGTTCAGAACGGCAATGTACTAGTTAGAAAGTCCGAAAATACAAAAATAATTCATATTGCCAAGGCAGCAGATCTCAATACCATGTAGGTCATTATATTATTTTTATTTTACCTAGTATCCATTCCTGATGGCTCTCAATGTCATATATCAGAATACTCGGGGCCTAAGAACAAAACTAACAGACTTTAAGCAAAATCTTTATGCAAGTAATCCCGATATTCTTTGTATCACCGAATCCTGGCTGAAAGGTACCATTTTTGACCATGAGTTAGCTGATTTAAATCAATATACCATTTTTCGCCGAGACCGTGAAACAATACCCGGTGCAAAGTCTGAAGGCGGTGGTGTCCTTATCGCCGTGAAAAATAAGCTCAGTGCCGTTTTAGTGCCAGAATATCAGAGCAATGCCGAGGATCTATGGATAAGTATTAAATTGGATGACAATAAAATATTATTTGTTTGCTGTGTTTATCTACCTCCCAATGATAATGGTGCTTATGTAAGTTTTTCATCTAAATTAGGTAGTTTGTCCATTGATGATGATCACATACTTTTAATTTGTGGGGACTTTAATGCCTTTTCCACGCAGTGGGTGCAGGCGGAGAACAGTGATTATCTGGAACCATTTAATGTAGAGCCTAAATATTCATTATTGTTGGATACTTTTTCGTTTCAAAATTTGTTACAATTTAATCAGGTTTTTAACCACAATAATCGCTTACTTGACTTAATTTTGTGCAACAAATTTAAAATTTTAGACATCAGTCATTGTTCGAGCCCTCTTGTACCAGAGGACATACACCACCCATGTATCGAGTTTCTTTTTGATATTACTATGCATAAGCCCTTAAAGTTTAATCGTACCACATATTTTAACTTCAAAAAGGCAAATTATGAAATGATCAATCAAAAGATCTCAGATAATGATTGGAACTCAATGTTTTTGAATAAATCTTTAGATCGTAGTTTGGATATATTTTATAATAAAATTGATAATATCTTACAACATTATGTACCAACTTATTCTAAGAATAAATATTTTCCTACTTTTTACTCGCATGCAACAATAAAAGCCGTTAAGGAAAAAATAAAATCCATAAAAAATGGCGTAAATATAAAAATGTTAATGATTATAATTTATTTAAAATCTTAAGAGCACGGTGCACAGAGGTCATTTTATTTTTTTAGGAATTAATAAATAACAAAAACAATGTTCTCAAAAAATTTATTTTACGCTATAATCCTAAAGAAAACATTCCAAAGAATACATTTTTTAACATACTGTTTTTTTTTTGCTGATTCGAGCTGGCCATGAAAACAGTTGAAATATTAAAAATTAATTACTGACAACTTCGCGATTAGTTTTTGACATTATGTTGTGTTGTTTGAAAGGTGTAATTCTGTTTTCTGCTTTCAATATTTGAAATTTGGATTTGGTTATCTTAAAGAGCAAGGTAAGGGCTTTAATATTTAATTTAAAATGTTTTAAAAAATATTCGCTTAGGTAAAAAAATAATTAAATGTAAAAAAATCCATTTTTTTGCTATTTTTTAAAATTATATTAATTTTCAAATGCTGCAAGTTGTAATATTAATCAATATTTTTCATAAAAATATTTTTTTTACTTAATTTGCTTTATTGACTTCTTATTAATTACACATTTGGGTGCCAAGAAGTGCCAAGCGCTTAAAAAACATGTTTTTTTAGGGACCATGTCAATTATTAAAAACGACATGTTTGCCGCTTGGTGCGAGCAAAGCCTACTTGGAGATAAAAATTCGTCTGTTTTTAAATTTGTATTTAAAAAGCTAAACCTAAATTATGATAAACGTGATAATCAGTACGATATGGTAGCAAGAAAAATTAATAACTTCAACAGCGCTCTGGCCAGAATGTGGAAGAATTGCAAACGGTCCCGAAAAGTTTTTGAAGCCAGATATCGTGAATGGCTAAATGAATCCATAATTTTTATGGAAGAATTAGATGCACCTATACCTGGATCCAGCAGAGGTAGGCCAGAAAAGGTATTTAAAGATCTCGGCGACCAAAGAAAAAGACAAAAATTAATGCCATTATTGGATAACTATTCTACAGAAGAGCTTGCTTTTGCTACTCGTAAAAGTTTAGAATATTCGGGCCAAAGAAATGCTTCAAATATAATTAAAGAAATTACAGAGAATTCACCTGCTAGCGTAACAAAGGTGAAAAAAGCAATGAATAAAAAGAAACCTTGCCTGTAAAGTATTCCGCTGATGAAGCACTTACCCTTTTTCTTGATTGTTCGCTAACAAAAAAAGCTTATATTTTATTGCAACAGGGAGCAAAACAACATAATGCCCAAATTTACCCTAATTACAATATACTTTTAGAGACTAAAAAGAAATGTTATCCCAGTGAAAATGATATTCGTATAACAGACATATCCGCTGAGGTTAATCTTCAGGCACTCGTTGACCACACAGTAAAAAGAATAATAGAATCTCAGCAAGATCTTTACAATAACCTACCGCCAAATGCCTCAAAAAATGAAATTACTATTATATACAAATGGGGATGTGATGGTAGTGCAGGACATTCGCACTATAAACAAAAGTTTAGCGGGCAACATGATGAATCAAATTCAGATTTAAATTTATTTTCAGTTTGTCTTGTTCCTTTGCAAATGACATCCAACAATGGCACTATACTTTGGCAGAATCCACGTCCATCCTCGACCAGATTTTGCAGACCTATAAAACTTATTTTTCAAAAAGAAACTCCTGAATTGTGCACAAATGAAATTAAATATATTAAAGATCAAATTTTAAAACTTAAACCTACAGTTATTGATGACTACGAATTAACTATTCGTCATACATTTAAAATGACAATGATCGACGGAAAGATGTTTTCTGTCATAAGCAACTCTTCAACGCAAACTTGTGGGATCTGTGGAGCCACACCCAAAGTTATGAACAACTTGGAAATGTTAATGACACTACCAATAGATCAAAGTTTATATGATTATGGCATTTCAACTTTACATGCCTGGATAAGATGCCTGGAATGCTGCCTCCACATTTCCTACAGGCTTGATTTAAAGAAGTGGCAGATACGAGATCAAAACGAAAAACAAATTATGAAAGAAAGAAAGGACCATATAATAAAAAGGTTAAGACAAGACTTAAGTTTGTTGGTTGATATTCCTAAACAAGGATTTGGTACAACCAATGACGGGAATACTGCCCGTAGGTTTTTCCAAAATCATCGTCAAGCTGCTTTAATAACAGGTAATTTTTTGGCTTATCTCTGTAAGATGTATATCTTTATCAATGAAATGATTTTTTTGTAGGGCTTGACGAAGATTTTCTAAAGCACTTATTTATAATACTAAGTACAATGTCATCTGGCTATGAAATTAATAAAAAGCATTTGAAGAGTACTGCAAAAGTACTGCGACACTCTACATTAAGCTGTATTCATGGTATTATATGCCAGCGAGTCTCCATAGGATACTTATTCATGGGCCAGAAATTATAAAGGCCGTACCTCTTCCGATAGGCATGTTTTCAGAAGAAGCCCTAGAATCTAGGAACAAAGACTTTCGGAAATATCGGGAATCATACTCCCGAAAATTTTCTAGGGAGGAAACTATGAAAGATATATTTTGTAGACTACTGCTTTCGTCTGACCCTCTTATATCAACATTATCCAAGTGTGTAGGTCTTCGTTCCAATAAACAACCTTTAAACAGTGAGGTTTTAAAATTGCTTCAAGAGCCTCTTTTGTCAAACGAAATATATGGAAATGAAAGTAGCGATTCGGAAAATTCTGATCATTAATTGTGGAAAAGGATACGATTTTTTTGTTATAATATAATAATTTATACCTAGTTATTATCGGTTCTTTTTTACGTTTTGAAACATAAAAATATTTAATTATTAATGCACTTTTATTTGTTATTTTAAGTAAAAATTAAACACCCTGTTTATAAAATCTGATTAAAAAATAAAACTAGTATCGTTTAAGTGAATTAAGAATGAAGTTAAATAAAATTATTTTTGTCTAAATATAATTATTATATTATTTCCTTAATATATTTAATAATACTGATTTATTTATAAACACTCTGTATATAGATAAGACTTAACATGAAACAACCTAAAACAATTAGTTACCATATCTAAAGCTATTTATACAAGTTAAGCACAGTTATAACCTAATATTTTTATATTTGTATTTATTACCGCCTGATTTACCAAAAATGACCTCTGTGCGGTGCAAAGCTCTGATTAGCGCTGATTTTGGTAGATACACCACTTCGGTAGAATATGATTTAATTAATAACCCCAAGAGATTCTGGAGCTATGCCTCTATTAAAAGGCAGTGTGTGAGTGCCATACCCAGCGAGATGCACTGGGAAGACCAGATTGCTCGGGGTGGTTCTGATATCGGTGATTTGTTCGGTGCATATTTTGAGAGTGTTTTCGTGTCAGAAAGACATCAATTTAATTTTGACTCGGTTCCTCAAAATTCAAACAATCTAGACCTGCAGAGCATTTTTCTTCGAAATAGTGATGTTTTAAAAGCATTAAAAGAGCTTGATCCTAATAAAGGCTCCGGGCCGGATAATTTGCCTTCTATCTTTATTAAGAAGTGCGCCGTTTCCCTCAGTGTACCATTAACTTTACTTTTTAATCACTCTCTTGATTTGGGTGTGTTTCCGGATAGGTGGAGGACTGCCGTGGTTGTGCCTATTTTTAAGGGGGTCAGAAAAACGATATCACAAATTATCGGCCTATAAGCAAAATTTCAATAATACCCAAAGTTTTTGAAAAATTAACATATGAATATTTTTTTAACTTAGTAAAAAATGGAATTATCTGGCAGCAGCACGGCTTTTTTCGTGGACGCTCCTTGGAGACTAATTTGTTCATGTTTAGTGAGTATCTGCATAACCGCATGGATAACAGAACTCAAGTGGATGCTGTATACACCGATTTTAGCAAAGCATTCGATAAAATTAGTCACAATATCCTACTAAGCCGGTTGGCAGAAATTGGTGTGGGTGGTAGCCTTCTGAGATGGGTGGCATCATATATTAAAAATCGGTCACAATATGTTTCAATTCAGGGTTTTACATCTAAATCATTTATATCCACGTCCGGTGTACCCCAAGGGTCACACTTAGGACCTTTATTTTTTATAATATACATAAATAACATTAAGTCTTGTTTTCATTACTCCGATTTTCTGCTCTATGCAGATGATTTAAAAGTTTTTACCAGTATAAACGGCCCTGAAGACTGTGACAAGCTTCAGAGTGACCTAGACCGCTTGGAAGAGTATTGTGAAGAAAATAGCCTATATCTTAATCTGTCTAAGTGCACCTCCATTACGTTCTCCCGCAATCTTAACCAAATAATGTACGGATATCATATAGGAAATACTCTGTTAAACAGAGTTTCTAGTATTAGAGACTTGGGAGTTATCTTTGACACGAAACTGATTTTTGACTTTCATGTAGAATCTGTTATTAATTCTGCTTCTAAGATGTTGGGATTCGTCACAAGGAAATGTAAAAGTTTTAAGAATGCTAAACCAATCATCTGCTTGTACAACTGTTTTGTTCTTAGTAAGTTAAATTTTGGTAGTGTCATTTGGAATCCGCAGCAAATTACATATATTGACCGATTAGAACGAATTCAAAATAAATTTTTAAAATATCTTTCCTTTAAACAAAATTTTTTAATTCCAAATTGTGATGTTTCCCAAGCTCGGGTTCATTTTCATCTGATGTCCCTGGCTGATAGAAGAGCCATTTCCGATGTGCTATTTTTATTTAAAATTTTTAATAACATTATTCAAAGCCCAGAAATTCTTCAACAAATCTACATCAACATCCCTCAAAGATCTCTTAGAACAAATGAATTGTTTCATTTGCCATTTAGGCGCACATACTCTGCTCAAAATTCTCCTCTCTGTCGCATAGTAAGGCAAAGCAATAGCTTTAGTAACAAGATCGACTTTTTCTCAATGTCATTAGCACAAACAAAAAATATTTTTAAAAAAAGTTTAATAATATATCGTTGACCTGAGTTTCCTTGTGCCTCTTGTAGGTGCTTGATTTATTAATATATTTTTTTCTGAGGTTTATTTATTGTTGCATGACTTATTTTTAGACTTATTTTTAGTTTTTAAGTTAGTTTTTATCCTCAATTTTAAGTTTTAAGTTAATATTCATTATTAACTTATTAAAATTTTCACATCTTTTATGTTATAACTATTCATACTTTATATCATATCTTAATTTTAATTTTGTGGATACTCTAGTGGGTATTTTACCTGTTTGTGTCCCTTATGGCCAAAATAAATAAATAAATAAATAAATAAATACCGCGCCGCGAACATACAAGTCAGGTGGGTGCAAAATCCTTTAAATATTTAAGAATGCTTCATTTCTACCCAACAAAATATAAGTTTTCTTACACTACCCAAAAGCCAGGGGAACACCCCTTGCACCAACCTTCCGGTACCCATGACAAAATATTAGGATTTAACTAAACACACCCATATATACAAAAGTTAATATTAGACGTGATTAACATACAGGGCGTCAAAGTGAAAAACGTGTTTTTAATTTATTTCGATAATTAATTTTATTCTTGATATTGTACTAAGGGGTAAAAAAATTATTAAAATATATTTCTTCACTTCATCTTAGATACAGATGTATTTTCTTTAATATCGACTGTTGGATATAGGCTTGTTTGGTAAAATCCTAACATTTTATAGATAAATATATAACTTTTGCAAATACAAATTTTAGTATGAAAATTATACAGCTGCTTAAGTTTAAAGAAACCCAACTTGGGTGCAGCAAGGAATTTGTGGTTTCTCTGTGAACCATTAACTAACGGAAACCCAGCATTTAAATCGTTTAATAATTAAAATCTTGCTTTATGAAATATTTTGTATACCTACGCTAATAAAAAAATAATTCTGAATAACATAATCAATTATGCAGGATAAATGGAGAGAAAAAAAACAGATGATGTGTCCTCACAAAAACTGCTTGACCAGGTCGCTGAAGGTCAAATTTTACTACGTTAAAGGTTTTTAGAGTTTAAAAGCTCCAATTAAAGAAGCTAATTAAATAAATTAGGATAATTCAGGTTAAACGACAGAGACATAACAGCAGCGCAACAAATAATTGTGTATGGATAAAAAAATAGAACATGATATTTAGCCTACATACTTTTGTTTCAATATATACACAGGTTGTCTTTAAAAGGTGCAGAAAGAATGCTACAACAAATTTCCAAGGTAAATTTATGGGGATTTATTACTACGACTTGTAAGCAGTTTAAAATGCAAAAAGTTTTTTTGCAATCTTAAACCAAACAACTAATTTACACAATAATACGTCACTCTAACAAAAACAAGAAAAACGTTTATATTTCTAGAGAACAAAATAAGCTTTTTTCAGTTTTTATACCCTTTGATCCAACATCAGCTAGATTGCCATCGCTTTGTTGCTGTTTTGTAGTTACTTTTTTCTTTGTAATCTTATTCTTGCATCAAAAGCTTTTCAGACTTAACATAATTTCCTTGTTTTTGCTATTTTCCTTGTGTTTATATAGAGAAGGGATTTTATTTTCTTTTTAAGTAAGGAGGAACAGGATTTGTTGGTTGTTATTTTTAGTAATTTTAAAAAAATATTGTGGACCTTTGAATAAAAATAAAAGATAAATCAATTCGTTGCCAATTTTAGCTTTAAAATTAAATAGAACTATTTGCAGTCAACAGATTTAAAAATTGGAAGCAAAAGAAGTTAACATAATGGGGTTAAATAATAATAATAGGTTTCAAGTAATAAAAATATAAACTTTGCGCCTCTGAACCGGCCAATTTTAAGTTCAAGTGAAAAACAAATCAGTTAGTTGTGGTCTGATACTTTGACTAGCTTTAGTATTTTTTTAAGTACATTTTTAATCAAGCTTATTTTTTAATACTTTTTATTACAGTAGAGCCGAAAGTCCGTCGGCCTCTTCAAAAATCTAAATTGGTATGGTCTAAATTTTAGGTTGGCTGATCTTTTGATATGTTGTTCTCCCTCTTCTAGGGTAGATCCTCGGCTGTCTGGCTGCCGGTAGCGGTTGCGTTTGCGCCCAGCTGTGACCGTGACATTTAAAGCTGTCACTGATACGTCAAAAAATGCAGACCTTGGTCACTATTATCTTTCCAAGTTTCATCAAAATATACCAAACGGTTCAGAAGTTAGAAGGGGGACGACTACATAATTAGTAATGATAAAAGTGTCTGTTAGGTTTAATAAACCTATCTAAAGACATGTTTAGTAAACCTATCTGGACAAGAAATCAAAAATTAGATTTCTTAAAATGTTTTCAAAACATTAAATTATTACCTGTACAGGTAGGATGCAAACTAATAAACGCAACCACTACCGCCAGCCAGACAGCACAGGGTCTATCCAGAAGAGAAAGGAAAACAACATATTAAAAAATCAACTGACTTAAAATTCTTTTTCGAAAATGTTGCTAGCTCCTATACTATTTATGGCATAGAAACCCTTAAAATATTCCGTTTTGATATATAATATTGAACTTTAAATTACCCTTTTAAATTTTTTTTTTTGGCAGTGCTCACTTCATATTATATTCAATCTTTGAGCATAATCAAACAGAAAAACAAGTAAATTGAAAAAGAAAAACAAAATAACAAACATGTGCCTTTATATGTCATCAATCTTACGTAAATCCTATATTGAGTTTGACGAATCTAAAGAACTAAAAAAAAGTATCTGTAGGGATTTAAAACCTAAAAAATAAACAAAAATAGTAGGGAAGTATGCTTGTCTGAAGAGGTTATAAAAATGGGAAAAATTACTGTCGCATCTCATGGATTACGGTAAAAGTTATCACCAATATATTTTAAATTTTTGACGTTCTCCTAACTAGGGTTGCCATAAATTTTATAGCCAATGTCGGGACACCCTATTTCTGGAGAGGGAGAGGGAAATAAATATATTTTTGTGTTTTAATATATTTATAAAATTTACCAGCATTTTAAAGTTATACTGATAATGCAAAATTGCTTCGAAAGATTCTGTCAACGATTTTGTCAACAGTCGACGATTCCTTTCGTTGGTCCGCTGACTTGCCATTAATGAAAAGTTTCCTCTAAATTGGTATCATGTGAAAGAATTGAAAATAAGTATTTACATTACTTACTTTGATTAAATCTGATAAAGGGGTTATTAGAAAATTAAATATTTTGTTTTATATCGTAAATCGGGATATTTTGCTATGAAATTGGGACGTCGGGACATAGGGCCTAATAACGGGGACAGTCCCAATATATCAGTATGGATGGCAACCCTTCATCTTACTGATAGTTGTTCCTTCACACAAACAAATGATTTTTTTTTAATAGAGCCTGGCCCTAAACCACTGGCCTTTAACAACGGGTAAACCACTGAGGAATTATGGTGTGCAAGCAGATGAAATTAAATGGAATTATGTCGAAATATGTAGAATTGCGTGAAATTGGGAAGAGTAAAATGAAATTGTGATGAAATTGAAAACTACAAAAAAAAGGCGAAAAAGAGGCTTTAGTCCCCCACTTTATATCATCAATTTCTAAAATTAACGTGGAAGTGTGATGGAATTGTGATTGAATTTTGTGGAATTGTAGTGGAATTATATGAAGAAGTGAAATTGTCGTGTACACAATTTCGCAAGTGATTTACCCCTTTTCCTTTCATAAGAGCTATGGAAAGTTTTTATATGTATTTGGATGATTTTTGTTTTAAAAATATAACCAATATTATTTTTTTCTTTGCAACTTCCAATAAAATAAAACGAAATCTCACTTTCACAAATTTTACAGTCCATATTCAGAGGACACGAGATTCCCATCTATTCCTTTACACTTAGAGCGCCTTCATTATGCAACTCTTTTCCTACAGGTACATACGTTTTTTAATGTAAATTTTTAAATAACACATTAATAAACCTAAAAAAGGCGCTTCTACTTGTTACCAAATGCCTTTAAATCTTGAAAAAATTTTATTCATATTATATCATACTAGCCGATCCGTACTCACTTCGTTGGGCGTTAATTATTTTTTCTCTAAACTTTTTCTTAAATCATAACAAAATATAGCCTTTAATACTCCTGAATAGTGGTGCTTTCTGATTGTGAAAATTTTTTTATTATCGGTTCAGTATTTTCAAAGATTAGCCTTTACAAACAAACAAACAAAGTTACAAACTTTACCTCTTTATAATATTAGTATATATAGATAAATATTAATGTGCTTATGTTATTTTAAATAAACGGTGTTAATAAAATGTACAATATATTGAATTAAAAAATCCGGTCAGTAATACTTCTGTCAAGTGTAAAGAGAAAAGGGAGAAAAAAGAGACATTGAGACCGCGAAGAAAGGTTCAATGATCCTTCTCGCTTCATCGGTTGTGAAAGAAATTATGTAAGAAGGACCGCTTGCGGCGTTGGCTCTCATTTGGTTTGTTTGAATTGCTGTTACAATATTATTTATGATATGAAAACCATCATATTTACCAAAAAAGCATATATCGTTTTTATTGATACAAATTTGACCACCCTGATGACATTTGCACTTTTTAGTAATTTAGTTAAATCCTAAATATGATTATCGAAGGAATATTTTTTTTTGGTTAATCAATTTAGCTACAAAAAAATCTATTTTTTAACATTTAAGATTATATCTCAGAACATGGTTTGTATATATTGTAAGTACCTAAAATTATCCCAAATGTGAATATGTTAAACTCTTAACTAATCATAATATGAAAAAGAAGGTAATAGAGATATGTGCGAATTAGATTCAAGGTAATATTTAGTAAGACTGATGTGACTTAATCTAACAAATATTTACCAGTCACGTTTAAAAGTATAAAAACATTCCTATTTAATGTTTTCATGTTCGGCAGTAGGTACTGATTGGTGGAAGCGGTTTTTAAAATTTTAAATACATTGCTTAAGTTTTTAAATAATTTAAGATAATCCGAAAATTTTGTAAATTGTAATGTTTTAAAGTTATGGAAAAACCAGTGGCAACACCAGCTCTTTGATACAGGAGTGGCCAAGTAGAGGGCAGAGATATTAAAGGAGGGGGGACAAGGATGTTTGTAAGAGCCGCTTTACAATGATGTGTCAATACTTGGTTTACTATACTACAACTCTAGAAACAAACCATAAATATTAAAAAAATGTCAAATAGTCGATATTATGTGCCATGGGCAGTTTATTTTACCTTAGTCTTTAACCATTTGGGCTTTTACCCTCAGGTTCGAGTTGATACAAAATTGTAAATGCGGCTCTAAGTAAGAAAAAAGTAACAACCAAAAAGAAGGAACTTTCCTTATAAACTTAAAAACAATAATAAACATTTTAGGACTATCCCTTTATATATTGGTTTCTTCTTTTCTTTTTAAAATGCCTCAGCTTGCAACATTTTTAATTACCTTACATTTGTGGGGGTCCGGTGATATAGTATAAGGGGGGAGGGGCGGACCACCCTACCTCTACCCCTAGAGTAGTTACTGTGCTAAATAGCTATAGTAGAATCTGCATTTTTCAATATAAAAAAATGTTATATAAACATATCTCCAAAAATTTTTCGTTCTCAAGATACAAGGTATTAAGCTTTTCCTAAATTAACTTAAACTTATTGAATTTAAATAAGGTTATTGCTTAATTAGCTTATTAATATTATAAATAACATTGCCCAATTATAAGAAAATTGGGTAAATCATATACAGGGTGTCCCAACTATACACGAAATAACTTTGTGCCTGTACAAGATACAAAAATAAACCTAAAATAAGAAACGTTTATTTTAAAACATTTTTTTATTAACAGTACTAGTTATTATACAAGGTGTCTTTAAAACAGAATTTTTATTGTCGAGTGACTTTTTTAAATGGAACACCCTGTATATTTTAACAAATTTTTATTCTGTTCATTTTACATCAAAACTGTTTAACAAACTATACGTCAAATATTGCTGGTTTTTGAGATATCAGCCGTATGCTGATATACTCATTTACGATTAAAAGTAAAGAAAGAAAATATGATTTTGGTTCTAATTATTTTTAAATAATTCTGTTACTGTCAGAATGACAAATTTTATAATAACATGTAATTAATTACCTTTCATTGTAAAAACTACTTATAGGTATTCAGCTATTTAGTTTATTTTAGACGCATATTTACTAAATTTAACTAAAACACAGCAATACGTCAATTATGGCTGGTTTTTAGGTTAAGTTAACAGTAAATTTGTATCCAAAATAAACTAAACAGTTGACTTACCTATTATTAGCTCTGTAGCTAAAAGGTAATTAATGACTTGTTTTAATATTATTGGTCACTCTAACAGTGACAGAATTATTTAAAAATAATTTAAACCAAAATGTTTCTTTCTTGACGTTTAATCGTTCATGAGTATAATTAGCATACTGTTGATATCTTGAAAACCAGCAATAATTGACGTATAATGAGTTATACGTTTCATGTAGAATTTGAAACAGAGTCAAAATTAGGTAAAATATACAGGGTGTTCCATACTTGAAAATAAAAATTATGTCTTTGAGACAGCTTGTATAATAACTGGTACTGTCAATAAGAAGAGTGTATTTAAATAAACATTTTTTATATTAATTTTATTTTTGTATCTTATACAGAGGCGAAGTTATTTCGTGTATAAATAGAGTTAGGACAGCTTGTATATGATATTTACAAAAACCTTTTTTTACAACTTTAGCACCCTGTATGTTGCGTACGAAGAATGTACGGACCCATGTTTATATAACTTGTTTTTTATTTTGATGAAAGTATTCTACTATAGCAGTTTGGTATCACAGTTTACGAACACCCTGTATACAGGCTGTTCCAAATTCGAGGAACACCATTCGGATCTCAAAAACAAACAAAGAGATACAGGGTTGGTTAAAAAGGGCATTTTTATGCTTAACAAGATTCCGTTTTAAAAATTTTAAAATTTGAAGCAGTTCCGAAATTTTCGGGAAAAAAAACGGCCATTATTAACTTATAGTAGCCTGTCATAAAAACGGATGCATAGAAATAAATGTAAGGTGTGATATGCAGTGGCGTAGCCACAGGGGAGCAAAGGGGGCGGTCGCCCCTCCCTCGTCCTTGACTTGGTGAAAAAAATAAATCTTCAAAAATCTATTTGATTTTTATATGTTTTTACAGGACCAAAAAACAGCTATTATTACATTATTACACACAACAAACTAAAATTAAAATGTCAGTTAATGCTTACATTAAAATTAGCAATAGCAAAATATTTTTAGAATAATTAGCCTAAATTACTACCCAATAAAAAAACTGTTGCAGATTTTAAAAAATCAAAGTTTAATATTTTTAATCAAGAGATAAAAATTGCATAAGGAACTGCCGAAAATAAAATACTCTATCAGTGGTAGTCTTTAGTTAAATTTAGTCTTGCTTAGGTATTATTAGACAGTCTTTTAAAGAAAAGCTACAAACATCTTAATATTTATTTCGTTTTTGTATTTTATAAACGTAATACCAATAACTATCAAAAATTTAAATAATCAATGTGCCGTTGAATTTTAAATTAAAATACGAGTTTATTAAGGTAAATATCAAATATTTAGCCTATCAAAAAAAAAAAAAAAACAAAAAAAAGTGGATAATGGCGGCTCAAACACGAAACGTCTGATCCTTTTTGAGTATTTTGTAGAACCGAAAAAGTGAAAATGATCATGTGTCATTTATTTTAAAATATTTCTTTAAATAAACTAAGAAAAGAAAACTGTTTAGCAAAATTTCACTCTTTTCTGGATAATTACGCGCAAACACCCTCTATCTTAAAAACGAAACCTATTTACACCCATTTTATATGAATTTCTTATCCTAAAGTTACTTAAAGAGTCCTATGTTAAATTTAATACCTACAGGGTGAGCCAAATTAAACTTGCACACTTTTTAACTAATAATAACGTTTTATCTGTTGGGCTTATCTTTTAAATTTAAGGGCTAATAGGTAGAGATGTTTTTTCTAGATTTGCCAATTTTGGTTAAATAGATTTAAACAGGACTAGATTTACGGTACTTTTTGCAAAATGCTGTATTTAACCTCGTTGCTAATTTAGCTACAATTAAGCTAATACGTTTTTCTTGTAAACAAACTAAGGAAAATGATTCAGTAAAAGCAAATCTGTCAACAATTTAAGGATTTAGGAATTACAATTATTTTTAATAAATAATGCTCCTCCTAAACCATGCTTTTCTCTCGACTTTAGAAGAGATTTTGTTTAGTGTTCTTTGAAAATTAAAAATGTGAGGTTACCATGGTTACTGAGTTGAATGCTGACCAGAATTAACAGTAAATTAATTAAAAATAAACGTATTATCCTAAGTTTAAATAAAACATTTTTTTTGCAACGAAGTTTAATGCATCATTTTGGAAAACGTCTCGTAAGTCCAGTCCTGTAGAGAAAATATATTTACCTATTAGCCCTTTAAAAATGAAAAGCATGGGCGCAAAGAACAAAAAGTTATTATTAGTAAAAAAGTGTGCAAGTTTAATTTGGACCACACTGTATACTTATTTTAGACAGTATACAGGGTCATCCAAATTAAGTGTCTGTCATTTGTAACTTCGTTATTACTCAAAATATGAACAGTTTAAATTAGCAAACTAGTAGCTTTTTTCACGCTCTTTAAGACTAAAGATTCGAAAAAACAATTGGCAATCGGGTTGCTGAGTTATACAGCGAAATACCCCTTTTTAAATGGAACACCCTGTATATTTTATCACCATTAGAAAGTTCTTTCAAAATCCTAAAAAAAAGTCCGGATGTAATATATCCAATTCAATTATTCCAATTTCATAGTTTCGGAAATATGGCCATCCTCAGGAGTTTAATAGTAAACTGGATTTTTATATAAAACACCTTGTATATTTCCAAAACTATAAGAGATAGACATATCAAATGTGGTATTTTCTTAAGGCTCTTTTAAATATCTATTTATTGGTAATGTAATATACAGGGCGTTTTATTTTAAAAATGCCAGTGTACTATAAAATTTCTGAGGATAGCTATATTTCCGAAACCATGAAAAATTGGATATATCACAATCTAGACTTTTTTCAAGGATTTTAAAATATCTTTTTAATGGTGACAAAATTTACAGGGTGTTCCATTTAAAAAAGGGTATTTTGCTGTATAACTCAGAAACCCGATTGTCAATTGTTTTTTCTAATATTCAGTCTTAAAGAGCGTGAAAAATGCTACTAGTTTGCTAATTTAAACTATTTCGTATTTCAAATAAGAACGAAGTTACCAATACCGAATACTTAATTTGGATGACCCTGTATAATGTAAAATATACGTCACCACATTGAAAGCCCATACTCATCATAAATAACAATTAAAGAACAACAAACTTAGCAGCTACCATTATTATAAAACAACCTATTAGAAAGTGACCTGTTTGATCTTAGTACTGTGCCAGTTTCTTGTAAGCATCGTCAATTTAAATTAAAAATTACTTTAATAGGAAGAACTTAACTTTTAACATTTAATGCGAGGTTATATTAAACGTCGGCTAAGAACACCTCGTTGCAGGAAACATTAAATTTTAAAGTGGAAAGAAAATGAAGAAAAGATAAATGGCAGCATTTTTAATATTCTCCAACAGCAGTAGTAAATGGTGGTCATATTTTCTTAACTTAACACGGATTAGGTTTTGCAGCATGTAAAAAAGTATAACTAAACAGCTGTTAAATAAATTACTATTATATAACAAGTGCATAAAGAGTTGGGTCTAATACTGAAAATCGGTATTTCAATCCGAATACCGTAAAAAATGGATCCGAATACTGAATATTCGAATACCTGGAAAAAAGTATGCGAATACTGAGTATTCATAACAGGATTAGGTAAAGTAATAAAGACCAAAAAAACAGGCCTTCCTTTTCACAAAAATTCAAAAAGCAACAGCAGCATTCCCTTGTTCTTGCTCCTTAATATTTTGAAAAAAAAGGTTCTTAGTTACCTAATATTTGTACGACGGAATACTGATATCCACCGTTTTGGTATTGGAATACTAATAATCTCGGTTTTGAATACTTTAAATCGCGATATTCGAATACTATTATTCATAAACGGTATTCTGAATACAAAATCTCAAATAATGACAAAAAAGTATTCTGCCGCATACCGAATACAAAACATACAGATGTATTCGAATACTATTTGAATACCAGCTCAATGTATTCTGAATACGATTTAGAATACCGAGTATTCGAATACTACTCAAGTCTGGCATAAGGTAATACTTTTTTACGAATGACAGTTTGACAGCACGAGCCGTTAGGCGAGTGCGGCAATCCCTTGAAATAATGTAAGAAAAGACACTTTATTATGTGTTACAAATTAAGAATGAATTTATACTATTTAAGTATTATTTTTACAAAAGTAGGTAAACACAATTTTCTAAAAACTCTTTAATACATTTAGTGCATGGGTTATAAAGAAAATAATTGTTGGAAGATATGATTTCTGTTTCCAAACTCATGGCTAAGTTAAAAAAAAATATTTTGTATAGATAAATAAATGAGGTATGAAGACCGTAAAATCAGGAACTTTCTTGTTCACGAAAAATTCAAAGTATGCAACAGCATGCATAAATCGCTTT
Organism: Listronotus bonariensis; assembly: GCA_014170235.1. NCBI lineage: Eukaryota > Metazoa > Arthropoda > Insecta > Coleoptera > Curculionidae > Listronotus > Listronotus bonariensis. Next base: position 120,911 of record JACEGR010000903.1, on the reverse strand, counting down.
GTACTGTACTGCCTTAACCTATTATTCGAGAAAAAGTGTCACTCTATGCACTGGTTACATAAATTACTATTTTCAAGTTAATTTTATAATTTCAATTTCTAACTTATCCCTAATCAATATTATTATTGATTTTCAATTATTTCTATTAAATTTATCCGCAAACTGTAAAATTTTAAATTTACTCACCCATAAACTAAAAAATGGCGAAACTTATGGTTACTTTCTTTTGGTTTATATTAAAATAAATTCCAGTGGACAATGAAAAAAAAATGTATGCCCAACTGTAAAAAAGTTACTTTTTTGAATACCTGTAGTGCACTAAAATGAAGAAGTGTATCTTTATCCTAGATGTTAGTTTTCTTGCGCCTAATGTCGATATGCTAAGAAGAGTGAAACAGACTATGCGGCAGGTGCAACGATGAAAAACTAGAATAGAAAATTTTACTTTCTCTAAAGTAATTAAGGTGATTATTGGTAAAACATCGTTTACAAAAATGCCTAATTCCAATAAATTCTGCCTTATATTTTTATGATATAATAATTGTTAGGTACTGAAAATTTAATTATGTTTAATAAAAACATATTATATGTAGTAAAAAAAATACACATTTTTAACGAGCGCAAATTACCCAAGGAAGAAATACATATATAATTTTTCTTATGTATTGTACCGGCTGTAAAGTTCTAAATTTTCACCTTCCTAAACTTATATTTTTGATCGAAAAGAATAAACAAAAATACATAGTTTATTTGGTTGATTCTGTAGTTTTTAATCACTAATCCAAATCTAAAAAATAATTTATAATTTCCGTTATAGAAACGTAATAAATTTACATCCTTCAACTTTTCTTGTTTAAAGTATAAAAATACTATTTTGTTACATTCTATAGCAAAGATTGGAAATATGCACATAAACAAACAAAATGTAATTATTGCCCTGATATGTATAATTGAAATTTACACTTTTTAGATTTGGATGGTCATATTTCTGAAACTAATAAAAATAGATATAATAAATGTCATATTTTTTGAAAGTTTCTCGAAGGAACTTCTTACTGATGATACAATATGAAGGTAAAAATATTAAAAATCTGATAACTGATTCGAAAGCTACAAAATCAACCAACAAACTGATATTTTTATTTATTTTGTAGAATACAAATATAATACATACAAGCCTTTAATTCATTTTTATATTTTAGTAAAAATTTTAATAAACAGTTAGTATACTAGACGTTCCGTCTAGTCAATTTAATATGTACCAATACATTGCTGACATAGGTTGTGATAAGAACAATGAGAAAGTATTTCTCAGTGAAATGATGGATTTTCTCATTTCATGATAAATTCTTCGCTTGAAACGTGTGGAATCGATGATGATGAGAGAAATGGTACATTGTATAGCATCCATAGAAATGTTTAAGATCAATAATTTTAAAATACTTTCATTCTTAAATCATAAATAAAATTTCAATTTTATTCATTCTTTCTTACTTCAAGTGGAATAACGTATTCATGGCGGGTGCTGTTTTTATTCTCACTTTTATAAAAGCCTGAACCCCCGAGCATTAAATTACAAAATAAACGTCGCGTCATATGCAAAAACAACTGCAGCCGATGCTTTTACTTTATAAGAAATATGTTTTCTGTCTGGTTACCGAATAAAATTTAAATATTTTACTGTATTTTGTTTCTTTAATCCACTGGTGGCCAAAATTGAATAAGTATATAAGGTTAGCATTTGAATAAAAATCAAAATTTAATGCTTTTCCTGAATTAAAAGTAGGGATACGGTTCCTGTTCTTTAAACAAGGTTTGTTGAAGTAAAAAAATGTTTTTAATAATTTTAACAGAAGATTTATTTACGGAACTCTCTAATACATCATGCTTATGAGTTTTTAAGCGCAGATAGAATATCTAAATTAAATCTTTAATAATAACAGCTAGGAAATGCCTAAAATTAGAGGGAGCCCATGTCGAACCAATATACAAAACTGTTTTTAATAATTTTAACAGAAGATTTATATACGGAACTCTCTAATACATCATGCTTATGAGTTTTTAAGCGCAGATAGAATACCTAAATTAAATCTTTAATAATAACAGCTAGGAAATGCCTAAAATTAGAGGGAGCCCATGTCGAACCAATATACAAAACTGATTTTAATAATTTTAACAGAAGATTTATATACGGAACTCTCTAATACATCATGCTTATGAGTTTTTAAGCGCAGATAGAATACCTAAATTAAATCTTCAATATTTACAGCTAGGGAATGCCTAAAATAAGAGGAAGCCCATGTCGAACCAATATACAAAATTCCGTATCGCCCGCGAAAAGAACTGCTTTTTATTTTAGGTTTTAAAGTATATAAAATACAATTTTAATTTTTTTCTTGTAGAGGGTGTAAAAATAATTAGAACTATTGTGTTAGGGTTACTGCGTAGATAGTGGTCACTTGTGTAATGTTACTGGTGCCGTAAATGATGCCGTAAAATGCGTATCAGTAAGTTATTATACTTTAACATATCGTTGTCAATGGGCCATATAAATAAAAAAAGTAAATGCTTTTCCTTCAAGTATAAGCAAATGCTCGTGATTTAGAAAAATATAGCAAAAGCATTTACTTCAAATATGATAAGTATAAGCATATTTGCTTTTTAAAATTTTTATTCACATGGCCCAATATCACGAAGTGGCGTATCCCATTTTTGCAATTTCTCAAAAGTGCTTTTAAGGTATTTTTTTGCGCCACCATTTTTCTTAGTATAATAAAATAAGTAAATTATTATATTTCTATAACTTCATATTAAAATCTAACTTAAGGCAATTTTTAATATAAGGAGAAAATTTTTTAGGCAATTATGTCGGCTCTAGTCAATTTTCCTACTTTTTGAGATACGTCACCTTCGTGATATTGCCGATGATATTGGACTACTAACTGTAAGGAAACAGGAGTTAATTATGTATAAAACCCAACACCTAAAAAACCTACTACTGAGGGCTCTTGTGAGACTAGTTTAAAGATGAAAAAGTTGTTTTATACTTTAAATCTCAGTCACTGAAACTTTAGTATATTTTTGAAATAAGTATAAGTTAATGGATTTTGTGTATTTTTTTCTTGCTTGTGCCTAAACCCTAAGACTCGAACCGAAGCGGTTTCTTTTTGCATGTCAGTTAAGTGCCCCAAAAAGTATTTTGTAATATATAGAAAAACTATGTTTTAAATATTAAATGCCACATTAAAATTTGCGGAGCCACTCGAGACCGGCTAAGTAACTGTTAATAAACAAGGCATGACCAAATACCGGTAGTAGTACCAACCTTCCAAAAATAAAAATAAACAAGCCCATTACGTACAAGAAATTTAAAATCCCATAAAGAATTAATTAACATATAAAGGAGTGCGGTTTGATTATGAAATTTTAGAACACATTCGGAATAGTTAAATGTTACTGGGCTTACAAGTGGGCGCTATGCAGGATCGGGTTTAGAATATTCTGCATTTTCTTAATGATACTTTTTAGCTCACAGTTATATGACTTACTAAAATGTTACGATAGATACGACGTTAGGTGGTTTTTTAATTTGAGCTTGAGATTTATGTACATTTTGCTTTTAAAAATATTATGAAAAGTGTTTTCATTATGCGTTTTTACTATACAGAGTATTTTTGTATTTTTTTTAATATATTGAAAAACAAAAAATATCTATACAATAAACAATTGAGTCAGAAGCAAAACTTTTTTCAAACGGAGGGAAAGGATAGGAATCCAACGGTCATAGCAAAATGACAAATTTGTCAACTCTGTCAAAAATACATACATAAAATGAAAAAAAATTGATTCACCCTGGACTTAATAAATAGCTGTTTACCTATGGAAAGAAGCATTATTATGCTGTTATTTAGTTGCCCAAATTTTATTGGCATTGTGGGAACAGTTTAAACGTGAGAAATGAAATAGGTTTTATTTTATTTTATTTTAACTTTGAAGGCAGTGATAGGACTTTTTTATACGTAAGTATTAACATTATTTTGACTCACTCTACCACCCCTATCATTTAATGACCATACCTTTCCGGTTACCCTGCATTGGATTGTATAGTAACATTATAAATACTAACCTTACAAAATACTTTTTGTTAATGGAAATAATTACCGAAACAAAAGACTACAAGGTTGAAAGCTTTCGCTTAGACAGCTATCCGTATGCTACGTTGCTAACATTTCAACCAACAAACTTGGAGCAATAGCAAAGTACTGGCGTATCGGTAATATTTAACTTTTTTAACAACACCTTTACAAAGCAGAACGGATACATCCCTAATTTGAATAAAATAAAAGTTTAAACAAACTCTCATAGAAGAAAAATAAATAAAACTATTATTGGTTCATTAGAAATATGCAGTTTGATTGGCCTTTTAAAATAAATTATTTATAGTTTAAACTTACTATATATATTGTTATGGATATTTCACACCTTAATATTGATGAAACTCTTAATGAAAACCTGATGTACTATTATTTTTTAATGCTATACACGTCGTGACAGCTCTATACCTTTAAACCGACTTTTAGTATATTGACCACTAGCAGATAAAGATTAGACAAAGAATGCATGTAAACATTTCGGAATGGATGGCGTTTAGGTCTCGCTTTGTTGTTGATTTAGACCGACTCCTTTTCACGCATTGGCAAAAATTCCGCATGGACGGTTTAAAGTAGCACAACGTGTATACTAAATAGGACAATAACGAGTGCTAAATAAAATTAATAGGTGCTCTTAAAAAACTCTGAATTCTTTATATGTGTTTTTTTAGTGCTTTTGTACAGTCATCGAAGATCATCAGATCCTCATATTGCCAGCACATTTATCTGATAATTTCTAGAGTCTGGGTCTAAGCCATTGGAAATTATCCAAACTCTGGCTAAAAACCTTGAATGTGCACATCCACGCACTTCAAGGTAAAAAGACACGAAACACAGTTTTCCGTTACAGCCAGTTTCTCTTTTGTTGTAACTAAGCAAATGGACTTAGACCGGGAAATGCCGCGATTCAAGCCTAAGTATCAAAAGAAGGGTTTTAAGAATTAACCCTCAAACACTGAAATCAGTCTCGCGTAGGGTTGCCACCTCTCCCGGTTGTCGCACTCATTCTTTGTGCTCCTGGACAAACACTCATTTTTTTCGGTTAAATAGTACTGAAATAAAAAGCCAAAAGTTTTGATAAAAAAACAAATGGTATTTTTAAAGTTTGAGCGGCAAGGTGGCTAAGGCAAAAATGTTATCTGTTCAGGTTAATATCCTGAAAGGATTTTTAATCTAACATCAAATCTATGGACAGACGAATAGAGCTGAATGATTATAGAAATATTAAAGCGGAACTAAGTGGTTAATTAAATTTGAAGTGTCTGGCAAGCAGCTAGCGAAATTTTTGAAAAAAAAGAAGAAAAACCACTTTTGGAGGCTTGTTAAAGAAATAATATTTAAATTAAACATTTGGTGATATAATACAACAGCGTGGGGTGAAACTTGATGAAATGAATTATTTCAGTATATGCGCAAAAAAAAGCTCCACTTTTGCCCATTAAGTTAGTTTTGGGTAAGTTTTCAATTTTTGTCACTTAAAGAGCTTTGCAAATGCAACTTCGCCCATGCCAATATTACACGGTACATCACTGATGCGATATGTGTAGGTTTATGCGTTTATTTGCAAGGATTTTTTTACTTTTAAAGCACAACCCCTCCCCCACCCGACTCCCACACCCCTTCCCTATCCACCGAAATATTGAACTCCCCGGTAAAAATGTCTTTTAGAAAACTAACTCCCGGTCATTGACAACAAAAAGGTGGCAACCCTAATCTCGCGGCACTTTCAGTTGGCAGGGTAAATTCACCTTTGGACTTCGGAGGTAAAAATCACTGATTTTTGGTGCTTCAGCACTCAATTTCCGAGACCGTTAATATCACCGCTCTCAAAACCAGAGCCGGATTATCCATTAGACAGAGTAGGAACCTGTCTAGAAAGCCCGCATGAAAAAGGTACTCCGCGCAACGAAATGGTGCCGACCCATGAAATAAAAGGTTGTAAAATGAAATGTGATTGAATACTAACGGTAATAATTAATAACGGTAGAAAAGTTTATGTAAAACAGGGGACAACTGTTTTTTGGTCTTTTACTGCTTTTTATTTTTTGGCTTCATTGTTCTTAAAAGGGAAAGCCCATTTTTTACTCTTTAAGTTGATAAAAAAAATTTGTTTTCTTTAATTTTATTCAAAGGGACTCCGGCAGCTCAATACGCCCAGGGGCACACGACAGAGTTAATCCAACCCTGCTCAAAACCAATGCGAAAATGCTCCAACTTTATTAACTGTTTATTCCAAATCTGTTTACTTTGTTATACCTACAAGAGATACAGTTAGATTTTTACGAAGAAATTTTCAAAACGCATGATGTAGGTTTTGGAGAGAGGTTGAATCCTACGTAAAACTGATGCTGCAACTTTTGTTTTATTTATAGATTTGGTTGTGAGTTTGGTTGGTTTGCACAAGTGTGTGTTATGAAACGTTGTAACTTTATGATATAGAAAGGATTATATAGAAGTCAGAATTAAATATAAGGTCAAAGGTTAAATTGCAAAAATATATTATATATTGTAAGAAAAGTCGATTTGGCTTAACTGCACATTTTTTATGTTGAAATCAACTATAAAACTAACCTATTTAATAAAAAGGGCTCCTCTAAAAATTCTGGCAAAACTTTTGAACCAAGGAAGTTAGAAAAAATCATAGGGAAGCTTTTTTGTAGAGCGTGATATTTTCAACAAGAATTATATTCTGTCGATATGATTAGTTGGTAACTTAAAAAATTCCAAAGTAATAGCAAACTTTTTTCATATTAATTTTACCTAACCCTTTGGCTGTCGTGGGGTTGGGTTAATTTCAAAATTTGATTCCGGTCGAAAATGCTTCAATTTATTGAAATGAAATTTACAAATACTATTTTTATTCGTTTATTATACAGGGTGTTAAAATAATAAGCACTATTATATAAGGGTTAGACCACCCCTCGTACTTATGAATGCATGCAATGCTGTCCTAATATTTATCATATTACAAAATTATTTTATTTTTGAAAAATGTTTACTTACTATTTTCATCATATTTAATTATAAAAATAGCCTTACCAACTGTGACTAAACAATTAAAGGTGGAACTTACCTAGAACAACAAAAAAATTATATTAGAAAATTGCTTTTAAACGAGATATAAATGTAAAGATATAAATAATATGTTTAACCGGAGACACATCCAAGGTACATCTTTTTAACTAATATAAAATTAATACAGGGTGGTTATTTAAGAACGAAACAGAGCTAAGTGTGGGCGTTCCAGGTCACATAAGGAAAAACGCTCAAACCTGTAAAGTTTTGATTTTAGGGGAAAACATTTTTTCCCACTCTCACCCCCAAACTGCAACCGCCTAGCAGGGGTGTGACTCAGCCCCAAAATTTTAATTAGATAGAGGAGTTGAGTGATATCATATTTTGAAGGTCTCTTGACCCTGAACTGAAAAGTTTGAAGTCTATGCTTTTAATTTCGTTGGAATAACAGCTTGTCAAAATCTTATATATAAAATTCTCGTGTCACAATGTTCGTTTCCGTACTCCTCCGAAACGGCTTGACCGATTCTCATGAAATTTTGTGAGCATATTGAGTAGGTCTGAGAATCGGCCAACGTCTATTTTTCATACCCCTTAGTGATAAGAGTTGTCCACCCTTAACATTTTTTTTAAATTTTTAGGCTAGAAATTACTTAAAAATTATTTATATGGCAAAACAACGTTTGCCGGGTCAGCTAGTTTTATATATTTTTTAATGTATAATATTAAATTTCTTGTAAGAGCAAGCTCGTTTAAACAAGAAGGATATAATAAGGGTTAAATGCTCTTCTAAAATAAAATATTATTTGCGGGTGCAACTCACCCCTAAAATTTAAGGGTAAATCACACCCTCTTCAGAAAAATGTTGTTGATATACAACTTTAAAGGTAATTTAATAATACTACATATACAAAAATTAAAAATCAAAATTTTAACAAGCTATCGGATATAGAGACTTCAAACTTGACAGTTGTAATGAGGTCAAGAGAGCTTTTAAATAAAGTATATGTGATTCTTACCCTTGCTACACAGTTGCAGTTTACGGGATGAAAGTGGTAACAAAATATTTACCCCTAAAAATTAAAAAGTGACGGGTCCGGGCGTTATTTCCTTTAATGACCTGGAGTGCATGAATTTCTTTGACAAAAGAGCAATATTCCAATTAAAGCACCAAAAAAAAGGTTTTATCACTTTCGGATTCTGGTTTACTTAAATTTTAAATGTAAGAGAAAAATTGACGCCAATGACAAAGGTACCACCAACTATTGTAGTAGGTATACATTGACATTTGCTTTAATATTTTCTAATTAACAGTCAAATATTCCTGTTTACAGGCTTAAAATTATTGGTAACTTGCACCTGTATTAATAACAATTTATTTTAACTATTAACAATAAAAACTAAACTAATGAAAAAGTTACAATGACTAAAAAGCAAAAAATAACACGAAAAACATAAAAAAGGTACTAAAACAATTTGATACCAAAGAAATACGAAACCTATTTCGTTACAAAATTAGGGCAAATATAGGCTTAAATAAGTTGAGCAATCTACTAAATTTATCACTATTACTGGTTGACGAACAAGGCTTAAATGAAATTGACCACTCCCGCTAAATTTATCACCCTTGGTTTGATGTATCACTGGTTGCCGACCATCTTCAATATGCATACAAAACATTTTGTTTGTTTTTTTTTATTTGGCCATAAAACGTAAAAAAGTAACGTTAAGACGTTTCAGTAACCAGAGGATCATTTAAAAAAAAAATATGTAAATCGGTGCAGTAGAACTCTCTGAAATCTGTGGCTTTGCTTTTTTAATATATAGATAATATACTGCCTTCAAGTTGTTTTTGGCGGCCCTATACTTTGAAATTATACTAGTAATATCAAAAATATTATTTGCTGTATTTAGCAGAAAACAAATACTTTAATAGTATACCCGGTTTATTTGGTAGGTAACTTAAAATTTCTAAAACTATGTATTATTTAGAAACATGGTATGAACAATTTAAAACGTTTTTCTCATAGTACCCAACACTAAAACAGAGGAATTTAATTGCATCAATTAAACAAAATTAGGAGCTACCGGAGGCTTTAATTTACTCGCCGACGCTCGGGACATCATACAAGCAAAATAATGACAATGTAAACTCGTTTGGTGCGACATTTTGTCTAAATTTTAAGCGTATGTGTGTGCTTTTACAGTTTTAATTTAGTTTTATATTTGTGTTTCCTCTTTTGGCTTCATAGGCAGGAACATATTTAACTTCTATTAGACTAGACTGACTTGAGTAATTATCCAAGAATTGTCCTAAAGCAACAAAGGTTTTTAGTCATAGTTTTGAATGTGATATTAAAAGAATTTTGAGCTCTATTGCCTATAACATAATAAAATCAACTAACCAATTTTTCTTTATTAAGTTATTAAATTTCAACCGTTTCCTAACAATACTTCCTAATTTTGACCTGCGTCAAACAAAGGAGAAGGTGATATGTTCGACTGTAAGTTTACTGTTTGTTCACCGATTACTCCGGAATTTAGAAATCCTTTTTGTTTGTACGAGTGCAATTCCGCGATTTTTTAGTGGATCTTAATAAAATAAATTATAGTAATAATAAACTAAAAAGACAAAAATGAACATTTAAAAAAATAAGCCCACTGCAAATAATAAATAAATAAATCTCACTGAAAAGCTAAAAATATTAAATAAACACAAATTTCCAAAACATTAGTGCCCAGTTTCACAATATATAGTTACCACCACTTTTTGGTTAACTATTTTGACAACATCATTCACAGTTCGTAATTTGTTGTTTCTATGATAACAAAACTATGGTTAGTGTTAAGCCATGTACAGACTTGGATACAATCGGGACAACATTGTCGGCCGACTGTATCATGTTCAAAAAATTTTTCAGCAACAAAGTTGGCCAACATTTGCAGATACAAGTGTTTCGCGTCCACACTAGTTTTAAAGCTGGTACAAACGTGCCGTTGTTTTCCATATTAAATGGAAAAAAAGTCGGCCGACCGATGTGCAACATTCAAGATACAGTCGGCCAACAAATGTTTTTTGCCGATTGTATCCAAGTCTGTACGTGGCTTTAACCAAATATTGTGAATCTGGCCGTTACTTGGTTTATTTAACATATGTAGTTTACCGACCAAAAAATATTAAGTTTTGATACAAGCAGCGCCACCTCTTAGAACATAAGTAAAGTTCAGACTTGTTAGGTTGTCAACCTGAATAAAAACAGTTGAGTAGTTCGAATAAAGTTTTTCAACGGTTTGTACGTGTTTCACTTTTGCTCCCCGTTTTTTCCATATAACTTCCACAAATTTTATCAGGTTATGGGCCCAGGCATCCCAGATATCCCTGTTTATATGGACAAAACCGTGTAGCTTGTTTTTGTTACGCCGGGCTTTGTAAAAAGTGAAATATTTCGTGTTGAAGTTTTCGTTCTCGTGTGTAGTCAAAATGGCGGTCAACTATTTGGGCAATGTGCCAAAACTAGTCGGTCGGGAAAACTATTCCGAGTGGTGTTTCGCCGTGGAAAACGTGTTTGTTTTAGAAGGACTTACGAAATGCCTTGATGGAACAGAGACCGATACGGTTCTAATAGCTAAAGCAAAAGCTAAGTTGATCCTGACTTTGGATACATCCATTTTTGTACATATTAGGAACAAATCATCGTGTCAAGATGTTTGGGACACCCTAAAGAAAATGTATGAGGACAATGGAATGACACGTAAAATTGGTCTTTTACGCAGTTTAATTTCGTTGAGATACGAAAATTGCCTTTCAATGGAAGCCTATGTGACGCAAGTTATTGAAACTTCCAGAAAATTGGACAGAACAGGTTTCAAAATCAGTGAGGAATGGATTGGGTCGCTTTTATTGGCGGGATTACCAGAAAAGTTCTCACCGATGATAATGGCCATCGAGCATTCGGGCATTGCAGTGACATCTGACGAAATAAAGTCTAAGCTTCTAGACATGGAGTCCGATTTTGACGTGAAAGCAACAGGTGGCAGCACGGGTGGTGCGTTCGCCAGTAAAATAAGTCGTCACGGTAAGCCAAGAGATGGCGGCACCGACAAGAAGAAATTTGAAAAGAAGAACAAAAATGACATAACCTGTTACAATTGTAAACAAATCGGTCATTTTCAAAACAAATGTCCCAAATTGGAGAAAAATAAGAAAAATGCTTTCAGTGTAGTTTTTCTGAATGGAAATTTTGCCCCTGGTGATTGGTACATTGATTCTGGTGCAAGCAATCATGTTACTGGAAGAGATGACTGGTTGAAAAACATAAGTGAATCAAATGTCCGTGAAATAACAGTGGCGAATAATGAAAAACTAGAAGTGAAATGTTCGGGACAGGTAGACATTTCAACAGTTGTTGATAAACAAACATTTGACATTCAAGTGAAAGATATTTTATTTGTGCCAAAACTTTCCGCAAATTTGTTATCTGTTGGACAACTTACAAAAAATGGAAACAGTGTTGTTTTCAGTGATGCACATTGTAAAATTTATAATAGTGCTGGAGTGTTAGTTGCTACTGCCAACTTGAACAATAACATGTATAAGTTAAACATAAAACAACATTTTGTGGGTGTTGCAGCAACTGCAGATGTGTGGCACAGGCGATTTGGTCACATAAACTACAAAGATCTTGCTAATATGAAAGAAGTGACTAATGGTTTCGAATGTCAAGGTTCTTTAAAAGGAAAAGAAACATGCCAAGTGTGTTGTGAAGGTAAACAGTGCAGATTACCATTTAAACACGTGGGTACGAGATCAACTCAAGTTTTAGAAGTAGTTCATGCTGATTTGTGTGGTCCCATGGAGGTGTTGTCACTGGGAGGATCAAGGTATTACTTAATATTAGTGGATGATTTTAGTCGTATGTCATTTGTATATTTTTTGAAACATAAAAATCAAGCACTAAAATATTTTAAGGAATTTAAAGCAATGGTTGAAAACCAACAAAATACTAAAATTAAGTGCTTTAGATCTGACAACGGGGGAGAGTTCTGTAGTATACTCTTTGAAAATTTTTTGGCTGAAAATGGCATTATTCACCAAAAGACTAACCCGTATACACCACAGCAAAATGGCATGAGTGAAAGAATGAACAGAACTTTAGTAGAAAAAGCACGTTGTTTGCTTTTTGATGCAGGGCTTGATAAGACTTTTTGGGCCGAAGCTGTATACACGGCTGCTTATTTAAGAAATAGATCTGTTGTGACAGGATTGGATAAAACACCATACGAGGTGTGGTCACAAAAGAAACCAGATGTAAGTAATCTCAGGATTTTCGGCAGTGAGGTTATGATGCTAGTTCCTGAAGAAAAAAGGCGAAAGTTTGACAAGAAATCCAAGAAAATGATACTAATTGGGTTTTGTGAAAACATCAAAGGATATAGATTGTATGATCCGATAACAAAGTCTGTCATTACGAGCAGAGATGTTGTCATAAATGAAAATATGCCAAGAAATGAAAATTCAGATCTCATTGTAGAGAATAACTGTAAGGAAATACCACCTTCAGTGGGGGATGAAGTCGACAATAGTACTTCCAGTAATGTACAGAGTGAAACGTTTTCAGAAGACGAGTATAATCCACAAAATGACCTACCAGACAGTGACTCATCATATGAGGAAGCATCAAATGAGTTCACAGAAGTGTCTAGTGCGGTAAGAAAATCAGACAGAATAAGAAAACCTACCAATCTCAATGATTATGTAACATATTGTGCAAGTGCAAGTGATGTCAATTTGGAGGCTGTTCCTTTAAGCGTATCGGATGCTTTGTCAAGATCTGACAGTGATCAGTGGATTCAAGCAATGGAGGCAGAGCTAGCTTCTTTTGACGAAAATGATGCTTGGGAAGTGGTAGACAGACCAGAAAACTCGACTGTAGTGCAGTGCAAGTGGGTGTTTAAGAAAAAGTTTGATTCGGAAAATAAAGTGTGTTATAGAGCTCGTTTAGTGGCGAAAGGTTATACTCAAAAGCCGGGAATAGACTTTGATGAAACATTCTCACCTGTGGTAAGACATTCTACGTTAAGATTTTTAATTGCTTTGTCTGTCAATTTAAATTTAAAAACCACACATTTAGATGTGACAACTGCTTTCTTAAATGGTTCTTTATCGGAAACTGTTTTTATGATGCAGCCTGAAGGCATTGATTACTTCGTAGATAAGAACCAAGTTCTCAAGTTAAAAAGAGCCATCTATGGTTTAAAGCAGGCATCGAGAGTATGGTACGAAAAAGTAGAAAATGTTTTAACTAGTTTAAATTATAAGAAATCTGAGTATGAGCCTTGTGTTTTTCTTAAATTTAAAAATAATTGTAAAACAATTGTGGCTCTTTATGTAGATGATTTTTTCATTTTTTCTGACTCTGATGCAGAAACTGATTTTTTGAAAAAACAATTGTCAGCAAAATTTAAAATTAAGGACTTGGGTCCGATGAAACAATGTTTAGGGATGAAAGTTAAAATTAATAATATGTCAGTTACTTTAGATCAAGAACAGTATATTGACGAGTTGTTATTAAGATTTAACATGAAAGAATCTAAGCCCGTAAGCACGCCTATGGAAAATAACTTAAGACTAAATAAAAGTGAATTGAAAAGTGATAATAACTTACCTTATCAACAGTTAATCGGGGCTTTAATGTATTTAGCCGTACTTACGAGGCCAGATATTGGTTTTTGTGTAAGCTACTTGAGTCAGTTTAATAACTGCTATGATAAATCTCATTGGAATAGTGCAAAAAGAGTACTGCGCTATTTAAAGGGAACTAAAAGTTATGGTTTAAAATTTCTTAAATCAGATACTTTGGAACTAGAAGGTTTTGTTGACGCAGATTGGGCGGCAGATATAATAGATAGAAAATCTTTTACAGGATTTTGTTTTAAACTGTCTGGTTCCATAGTGTCATGGGAGTGTAGAAAACAATGTTCAGTAGCTCTCTCTAGTACTGAGGCAGAATATGTAGCAATCTCTGAAGCCTCAAGAGAAGCTATTTACCTGTACAATTTGTTTGGTGAATTTGTAGGCAAAAATAGTTGTATAACTTTATATAATGATAACCAAAGTGCACAGAAGTTGTGTATTAATCCTGCTTTTCACAAACGCGCCAAACATATTGATATAAAATACCATTTTATCAGGCAGGCTATTTCCAATGGTTTTGTAAATGTTAGATATTTAGATACTAGTAATATGCCTGCTGACATCTTAACAAAAAGTTTGTGTTCTGTGAAACACAATAAGTTTTGTACAAAATTAGGAATATTAGATGTTAACAAGTGATATTTTTTGACCTAGTGGGGGTGTTGTTTATAGCTCAAAAAATATTAAGTTTTGATACAAGCAGCGCCACCTCTTAGAACATAAGTAAAGTTCAGACTTGTTAGGTTGTCAACCTGAATAAAAACAGTTGAGTAGTTCGAATAAAGTTTTTCAACGGTTTGTACGTGTTTCACTTTTGCTCCCCGTTTTTCCATATAACTTCCACAAATTTTATCGTTTCGAACATATTTCTTCCGAATATTCGTATTTCGTCGTGAAATATTTCATGAACGATCAATCATGAATTAATATTCGTGAAACACCGAACACAAATACAGAAGATACCGAATGAATGATAAATGATATTTATATCTAGGCTGTTTAATATAGACAACCCGTAAAACATACCCCAAACCATTAGTAATCAAACAAACAAAGAATATCAGCTGTAATATTTATGGATAAATAGCGCCAAAACTGAAAACACTCGGAATAAGACGTAGAAATAATTCGTTGCCGCAAATAGCAACAATCTTTCAATCGGTATTTCGACAGAAATAAAAGCTTATTGGCAATGAAATATAAAATGTTTCGAAAGATCTTTTTCATTGAAATATGAAATGTTTTGAAAGATGTTTCGAAAGATCTTTCTCAATGAAATATAAAATGTTTCGAAAGATCTTTCGAATATTAAAATCTTCCGAATACGAATATTCGAATATCGAAATCTTTCGAATATGCACACCACTACGGACTGCGCCGCATACGCTTCAGCCGACTTGATCGGTTGCGCCCTCACGTCACAAAATATGCGCACTATGATGTGTTTTATAGACAGGGAGATTTAACAAATTTATTGTTTATAGCCTATATGCACGAACAGTCACATTATCCAGAACTAGATACAAATTAATTTTTTTAATTATTGTTTAATTTAGTCTCTGGTCCCAATTAAATATACTTTGTATGTCTTTATATGTAAAATTGTACCCCGACCTACGCGAATTCGACTTACGGGGATAGCGCTAGGACCCACCTATCGTGTACATCCGGGGTATTACTGTATCTAGTTACCATCACTTTTGGGTTAACTATTTTGGCAACACCAATCACGTTTCGTAAATAGTTGTTTCTATGGTAACAAACCTATGGTTAGTTTCAACCAAATATTGTGAAACTGGCCGTTAGTCGGTTTACTTAACATATGTAGTTAACCGACTTTTTTTTAACTTTTATTTTTTATTATTTTTTACCTTTTAGTGTGTTTTATTACTATTATTTTTTTTGAAGTTGGTTTAATTTTTTAATGGTTATAATTCATTAGGTTATGCCCAAAACTAATGGTACCACTAGTGACACGATTAAGGATGCACCTATAACAACAAAAATATGTCGTATAAAAAATATGGCGGGTACTTACTGTCATTGTCGAAGGCTAAAAACCATAATCTTTTGTTATTGGCTACCACAAATTAT
Source organism: Listronotus bonariensis (assembly GCA_014170235.1). NCBI lineage: Eukaryota > Metazoa > Arthropoda > Insecta > Coleoptera > Curculionidae > Listronotus > Listronotus bonariensis. The sequence goes on along the minus strand of JACEGR010000903.1, from coordinate 104,957 downwards.
AAATTATAAAGACTTTTAATTAGTCAAAGCTCCGTTTAAAAAGCGATATATGTGTTCAGTTATGGGTATACAAAATTAGTTATTAATTATACAAGAAAAAAGGTCTGGATTTTAGCTCGAGGTTGTGTAGTCTCCCGACGCAAAGCGAAGGAAGACAAAAATCTAAGAACCAAAATCTAAAATTTTTCCCGTGAATAATAAACTTTTTCTGTGACGAAAAAAATCGACGGGTAATATGGAAAAAGCATTATTACAATATAAAAGTCAGAAAATTTATGATGTGATTTAAATTTCACATCATAAATTTTCTGACTTTTATATTGTAATAATGCTTTTTCCATATTAAACCGTCGATTTTTTTTTAAACTAGTAGGCTGTTGTATGTAATACAAAAATTAGACCTGCGTTGGTATGAAAACATTTAAAGTAAAATTTAAAACTTAGTGTGGTTGTTTAGAATTTATTTTAAATATTATAAAGTTACAAAATGTCTGATTGTACTTTTGATATAAAGAAAATGTAGATAAATTTCATATAATAAAATACTCTAAAATTCTAAAATAAAATAATATCTACCTATCCGGGTAAAAAGTACTTTTTGCGATAAATGTAAATTCATAAAAAGTCACATTTAAGTACCTTTCAACAGAGATAAAATGTAAAAAAAATTCCGGTACGGAAAAAATGTATTACGTTTCTCAAATAAATACAAATATTTTTTGTAAACCAATTAGTAAAGCAAAAGAACATCAATGTAATTTGTAACGATTTTATATACCCTATTAAATCCGATATCATTTATAAAATATCTCCTTTATTAGAAGCTATTCATCTCTTACAAGCTATAAACGGTATTATAGTTTAAAAGGGAAGATTCAATATCCTTATAATGGACGTGAGCTGTGTTATTCAAAAGATAAAACGAGTCAATGAAAACTAGTTTAAGAGAAACATAAAAAGAGAGTTAAGATCTTCAGGATGTAATAAAAGTAAAGTCTATTCCAGCAGCTAGGTATTTACCACTTTATACCAACAGCACTTTTTTTAGAGAGGGTTATATCAAAATATTTCAATATAAGATCCGTAAAAAACTATTAATAAAATACTTATAATTAAAGAGGTAAAAACCAAAAGGGTGTAAATAACAAATTTCTTTTCTGAATTTTTTTAGTTTAGAGTCAGATTTTTTCTCTAAAACCTATAACAATGTTTTTAAAATCTTTTCTATATCAAAGAATAAAGTAGTTAAATTATTAAAATTTCTTTGTTGCCAAATAATTGCTAACTCTAATGATTTAAATTTGCACTTAATCCATTTTGAGATAAATTGTCACGTTGACCCTTTTGCTTCTTATCCCATTAATTATTTAGGAATTTAACCTAAAATTGTATATGTTGTAAAAACAGCACAAAACACCATACCTTGCCCCAGTTTATTTCCACAACAAGAATTGAATTACAACCAACAATACCAAAAAATACTAAACTTGTACTTGTATTATTAAGTAAGTAACAAAAACATAAAATACTTTATTAAAGTACCTTGAATTTTAGCAACGTTTATATACTTTGGAGAAGCAAACCATAATGACTGAATTTCAGCTTATTTTATTATTTTATCTGCAATGTTTATCGGCATTAATGTACCTAAAGGAGTTTTCCAGAAGAATTTCCAAACTTTACCAGGATAAGACCAAAACATAGTACCTAGTTATTTCGTAGGTTTGATGTTTCAGTTTTCGCTAGTACTAGTTTAACAAAGGATACCTCTTTCAGTTTATAATTCATTTTAATCGTTAATCCTTGAAAAACTCATAAAAAATACGTAAACCCAACATGTTATATGCTCACTAATAAAATTGATGTATGTAATAATATGCAATTATATATATTTATACATAATATGTATTTTATGTAGGTAGTATAGATGCATTTCCTGTTATTTTTGATTGATTTATTGGACAGAAAAAAATATTACAAATATTTTTAAAGTAAAAATTTATTATTATACAGCTGTCTGCTGCAAACAATCTATACTAATATTATAAAGAGGTAAAGTTTGTAACCTTGTTTGTTTGTTTGTAGGGGCTAATCTTCGGAAATACTGAACCGCTCATAAAAATTCTTTTACAATCAGAAAGATACACTTTTAGGAGTGCTATAGGCTATATTTTATTATGATTAAACAAAAAGTTCAGAGAAAAATATAATTAACGCCCAACGAAGTGTGCACGGGTCGGATACTGGTACATAAACCAAAACCAAAAGAAACATTTTTGTTGATATGTAAAGAAAAGGTTGGGTTTCTCTAAACAGTTTACAAATGAATTTATGTAAATTTAAAACACTTCAAGGTGTTCAAAAATATGTGCACATAAAACGTTATTATTGGTTATATTGAAATTAAAATTAAACTAAAATCTAAAAAGAACAGCGATGCGACCAATGTAAGTACTATATTTTTTGTTTAGATGTTTTTCTCAATTTATAGTGCCCATAGTATAGTTTGTAAAACAAGTATTAAGAAATCGTAATCTATATTAAAGAATTCTATTAAAAGGTTGTTCGGTTAGTATAATGCTATATTTTAAACACGGTGCTCCCATAAACCGCTACTAAATCAAAGGACTTTTATTTTATCCGACCTTAATTCCAGTAATAAACTATATACACTAAACACGCTGTTAAATTACGAACATGAGCCCCTATAAAACTTGTTTCAAGATTTAAGATCATTGGAATTCAATCATCGTTTCTTCTTCACAAGCTCGTTAACGGTTGGTGTCACATCGTCAGTTTATTTTATTGACCTACAATATGTAAGTTATCACAAAATCAATTGCAGGAAGTCATTGGTTAAATTTATGATATAAAGTTATAAAGAAAAACTAATTATAGGTTTTGAAAATTATTTTGATTGTAGATTAAATCTGATAAGAAGAATTGGAAGGAGTATATTCTCTATCACAGCAACCTGTCTGTTTATTGTGTGTCTTCCGTCCACGCTATCCAAGCCGGTCTTTTTAATCAGACTTCACAAGCTTGAAATCGGCTCCTTGGTAAATATTTCCCAGCCTTGCAAACTGCGGATGACTAAAGGCTTTACAGTAGCCCCATACGTGTTCTGCGGTTTCTTCCTTCTCCTGGAAGAACCTGCATAGGTTTTCTTCTGTCCGGCCCATGGTTTCCAGGTGTTTATTTAGTCTGCAATGCAGTGACAGATTTACATATTTGCCGCCCGTAGGCTATTACTTTTTGCCGCCCCGGCTTGGGAACAAATTTGAAGAGCAAAAAAAGATCCCACAAACACATTCCTTTATCAGAATTGGTTTTTTTCAGTCAAAATTTTTTGAGGAGCAAAAAACAAAACAAAACGTTCCCACTTCCACTTTTCTACTCTTTTAATATTTCTAAATCGAAATAAACAACTTATAAAGTAATCTTTCGCCCCTTAAAAATTTGTCGCCCCAGACTCAAGCCAACTCAGCCTGCTGGTAAATCCAACACTGCTGCAATGATCTGTTAGTTGACCCATTATTTTGTAAATTCTGGCGAGTAAGCCTTAATGTCTTATGTCTCCCCGTGGCCTAGTAGACAGAGCTTTGATCTTCGAAGCCAGAGGTCGGCGGTTCGATTCCCAGCAGGGGAGACATATTTAGGTAGTAGTTATTTAAAAATAACGACCGTGGTGGCACTACCGCGTTGTCTAAAAGGTGCTGTGAAATGCAACTGCATGTTTCAGTGCTTGGACAACGTTGACGGAACAGGGGGAACGATGGGTTAAACATCTAATAACCCGACACCCACGGTACTCTGGTATTTAGGCATAGACCTTCGAGGGATGTCAAAAAGATAACAAAAAAAAAATTTTGCTTGACGCTGTCCTGCTGTTCTTATCTACAAGTCTTGGGATTTCTTCATAATCCATGATCTAATAGATGCACACTTAGCATAACGAAATACCACAGTAGGGCTCGGGACCTACCATTGTCCTGCCAGCTCCCTCCTTTGCCAATTTATCAGCTTTCTCATTGCCTTCGTGGCCTTCTTGTCCTGGTACCCAGGCAATAGTTAGCTTATTGGACGCACCCACCTGGAATAGGTGAGCAACCACGCATTCCCGCACCAGCTTAGAGCTGATTTTGCATGAACTGATTTCCGTGATGGCTGCCCGGCTGTCCGATTAAATTACTAATTTAATCTTAAATAATAAAAAGTATTTTAGCAAACATCGAACTGATCCAGGTTGCTTTTTATGCCCAATCTAAACACCGCTTTCGTCAGATCATAGAATTAAAAAGATGCTAGACACGGTAAGTAATTGGATAGGTGACTATCAAGGAAAACCGTAAAATAACTTTGACGCAATTTTAATAAATCTATTATCAACATAAATTTCTTCATAAAAAATGTTTTTGATTTTGTTTTGCGATAACGATAATTTTCTCATAAACAGACAAAGTTAAGAGGTGCTAAAAGTCGCCTGGGCATTGAGCATTTATCGAAAATGTTAAAATTTAAAATATTAATAAAATTAGGCAGTTAAGCAAAAATAAGAGAATTATGCATATGAAAGAAACAAGCAGTCGAATGAATAAAATAAACTGTTTTTGCTTATGCACATTACAATAGGCTTAAACGTGTTTTGACTTAAAAACGTTTCGTAGTAGTTTTAATACTAATCACGCACCTTTTTTTGTAAATAAAAATAATGTTCTAATCAACCTGAACTAACTAAAAAGTTGACCATAAGAAGTTTCTTGGACTTCAATTGTCTTAATATATTTAAAAATGCACAACGTTTCAACTGGTAAGCATCTCCAGTCGTCTTCCGGTAAATAGTGAGTAATAAGTTACATCGCTGTAGGCGTATTTATACCAGAGATATGAGCGTTAATGCATGATACACATGTATTATAAAAATTTGACTTATTAATAATTAATTCATTTTCCTTGTTTATTAAAAACAAATTTAAAACTGGAATATCTGCATCTTATAAAATTGCTCAATTTACCGATTTTCGGTGGCCTTTGATTAAAATGGAATAAAACAATTCAATTAAAATCGGAATCTTCTCCTTTTACCCTTTTAATTCATTTCCAATAGGTTTAAACGAATTCTATCTAACCAAATTTGTTTATAATGCCTTTACAAATAGGATCCCTAACTCACAGTTCGGTGAAGCCATTAATTTTAAATCGATTTTATCTACATAATTACCCTTTGTAAAGAGAATTTGTTAAAGTAATTCGATTAATGCATGGAGTCAATTTAACCACAGTTCTAACATTATACCTATAGGAGTAGTTATGCGGCTCGATAAACAATTTGAAGATGTTTGTCTAGTCAGTAAATATACAGGGTGTCCGGAAAGGTGAGGTCATAAATAATAGGCGTGATAGAGACAGCCAAAATAATGTAAGTACTTCTTATAAAAAAAGTTCCGTCGCGCTTAGGGAGATATTGACCATCAAAGTTATAATAAAAACTTATCTTAATTATAACTTTGGAACAGAACTAAATATTCTTATACTAATGCTTCTTTTAATAGGTAAACGGCTAATTACAGTGGACAATTTTTTTTTCATTTTATGTATGCATTTTTAAAACAGGTGACAAATTTGACATTTTCCTTTGAACGTTTGATTCTTTTATCTTTTTTTTTTACAAATGAGATATACCTTATTTAAATCGATATCTTTTCTGGGGGCACTACAAAGGGGGCACTTTGTTGTGCCACCCAGAATGAGCTGCCCTAAGCAATTGCTTAATTGGGTTATAGGGTTAATAAATTAATAATGTCTGAAGCGCACGGTTTTTTGTATTTGGAATGCGTTCAAGACCTAAAAATTGAAGAAGATATACAGCGTGTCCAGTAACGTAACCGACAAACTTTAAGGGGTTATCCTAAAATGAAAAATAAGAAAAAAACTTCATATAAACATATGAGAAGGTTATCTGCAAACCGCAGTTTTTGCATAAAAGATTATTTTAAGAAAAATAGCTTTTTGTTGCGCACTTCAATGAAACACTATTTAAAATATTATATCCTATACATAACTTGGTTTTGTTGATTTTTTCAAAAACTGCGGTTTGCAGATCACCTCCTCATATAGTCCTAAACGTCTTACTTTTTAAACTACGGAGTGTTAAAAATTTAAAAACATTGTTTTTTACTAAAACTTTAATACCAATTAAAATATTTTTTAAAAAATTGGATGATTTCTCCTATGCATCGGGAGACATTTTTTGACATAAAAGAAAATAATAAGTAGTTACCAGTGTCGTAGAAAAAAATGGTACGCCACTGCATTTTTTAAAACAAAAATATTTTTTGAATCCCCGTTTAGTTTAAAACCAATTTAATCTCTTGACTTCTTTTTGTTTATTTTTAAGGAGCAAAAAGGTCACTCTCCATTTTCCACTTTTACATCATTTTTGGCATGGCCATTTCTGTATTGCTAATATCAAATTTTACAGTAAAAATAACCTTTTTTATTTATTTTGTTATTTATTCTTTAATGAGATAGAGATTTGAACATGCCAAGAAATGGTTTCTATTTATTTACACGAAAACCGTGCATCAAACAAAAGAAACAGTCAAGAGATAAAATTTGTTCTAAACCAAACGAGGATTCAAAAACCGATTTTAGTTTTAGAAAAATGCAGTGGCGCACCATTTTTTTTTCATAAAAATATTTACCCTAAAGCCCGTATGGACGACACTGGTAAAAACCTATTTTTTCTTTTATGTCAAAGTATGTCTCCTGATGCATAGGAGTCATCTTTCAATTTTTTAACAATATTTTAATTGGTATAAAAGTAATAATAAAAAACGATATATTTTTTAAATATTTAGCACCACGTAGTTTTAAAAACTAAGACGTTTAGGACCTATGTACATATAAAGTTTTTTTTTATTTTTCATTGTAGAATCACCCATTTAAGTTTGTCGGTTGAGTTACTGGACACCTTGTATAGGTTGAGCGGGAGTTGACTAATTAATTAGATAATACATAAATTTGTTATTTTCCTTAAAGGCTTCTAATTTTTAGATGGTCATGAATTAACCTTACATACTTTATCCTAGTCTTAAAAGACTGTAAAATTACTTTGCCAACTCCATTAAACTAGTAATAAACTTTTGCGTCTTGAATATACGTATAAAGGGGAAACTAATTTTATCCAACATATAAATTCATCGACACGTAGCAAAGTTCCTTGAAACAAACTTTAAGATAATTTATAATAGATATAATTTACATCACATTATGATCAAAAAGCCTCATTTACAGTAGCGTAGCTAGGCGTAGGCGGTGTAGATGGTCGCCTACGACCTAGCGCCTAGGGGGCCTCGCGGTCAGGAGGTCTTGTAGTTAAAGGTATGAAATGTGAGACATAGACGTTGTTATGTATAATTTTGGGCAGGATGAGCGGTAGCAAGTGTGATTAAAAAAACAAAGATGTGAATAAGAATCATTTTTTTTGCTTTCCACCTTTTTTCTTAATCTTTTAAAACCTCGCAGGTACATGTTTGCCTATGCCAATATTTTATGTATATTAAAGAACATTAAAAAGAGTGTTTATTTAATGGTAATTCTATTATTCTTTTGGTCCTCAACTTTTTTTTGCTATCTTCATACGACAAGAGGGTCCTCGGGAATACGACTTTTGCTACGCCTGTTTTTGCCCATGCTACGCCACTGCCGATTTAAATTAGTTATCTTTCAGTATTAACATTGACTTGATAAAAATTAAGTGTAGTAGTCTGCGTCATTTGCTATTTTGTTCCCTTGCAGCAAGATCAGCCATTACCGCTGCTAAGTAATAATGGACGATAATTATATTTTACAACTTTTAGATTAAGATTCAGATTCTAGATAATCAATCTCTGTAATTAGTGCTGTTCTTTTTAATATCTTGAAGCAGACCTAACCAGAACTGATATGAAATATGCAACCAAAGTTTTTACAAGGTAGCTTGAACAGTGATGCCAAACGGCAAATGTAGAATATTTGTAATCATAATAAGAAAAAAAGTTTACATAAACATAGGTCCGCAAATTTATCGTTTCAAGGTATTATGTTAGTCTAAATACTGAAAGGTTATTTAGAAAACCGGTATTTAGTTGCGTTTGTTAGTCTAAATATAAATGTTAATAAAAAATTATAACAATGAATTTTTAAAAGAAAAAGTTACTGGAATGCTTTTTTATTGTCTAAAAATATACAATTAAATGTATTTGATTTTTTCCATTTAAATCATTAAGATACGACAAAAAATTAAGAGACATCAAAGCTGTATATATTTTTACTTAATCCGAGGAAAGAACAAACATTTTCACACATTTTTACTGTCAGTGGCATATCTTGTTTTTTGTTAGAAATATTTGTTCAGGTGCCGCTCGAGACGCCATTGGACTTATAGAATGTAATATAGTTAATGATAAATTACCACCTTAATGCCATTGCATTGCCAAAATAAAATAAAATTGGGTAGAGGATATTTAAGACAGACATATACAAAAATTGCTATATTCACAGGTATCGTGTCAAATAACAGGTCAAGAGCTAAAAAATATTTCAGTCCTTCTCAGGCCTCCACCCCATGGTTAGTTCTGGTTAGTTCATACATTAATTTTAGGCGTTCAACCAATTATAACCGCGGTAATAATTATGACAACTTTGACGTATAATACATTATTTAAACGTCGACATAACCAATTGGTAAATACCGTTTTAGAATTGGTTCTTCGCCTAAAATTGATGATAGTTTAAACTTTTTGGGGACAACTAGTTTTCATTATCGATATTTTAACTTTAACTTTTAATAGTTTAAAATTTAAATGTACTATTTGGATTTAGGTGGTATACAGGGTGTCAAAGAACTTAATCAATAAACTTAAGGGGTGATTCTCCATTGAAAAAGTGAAAAAACTGTATATAAATATGTCCTAAACTTTATACTTTAGAAAAGATCCTGACATTTAAGAATGTAAATCCTTAGGTGCTTAAAAAACCTTTAAATAAACCTATATTTCAAATGTCCTAACTTTGCCACCTTGTATTCTCCAGAAAACCTTATTTGCTGATGTGTTTTATTTATCGAATTATTTCATAATGCTAATATTTATTTAATACTTACACCTTTTGTAGACTAAATCGTGTTTTACAGATATTATAATAATTTATTGTTTTAGGCGCGACTAACTAGCTTTCTATTCAATGTTAATATTTAAATAATGGGTAATTTTTTTATTATAGCAAAACGATTATTTAATTATAAAATAAACCAAATGTACCATGAAATAAGCTATAAAACAATACTTTATGGCAGAATTATACCATAACTACTACAATTATAATTTATTTTAACACACTTTAATTGCTATATTTCGAACCAATTATAAATATTGCATCCAATAGCTGCTAATTTTTAAAACAATATTTAATTTAATTTACTAACAATATTTTATCAAGAATGTATCAAAGTAGAGTGTTCCCTAGTTCCCTGTTGGATATGTCTACTTTTTTATACATGGTGATTATTTGAAAACAAAACAGAGCTAACTTTGGGCAATACAAGTCATTTAACAAAAAACGGTCGGACCCATCATTCTTTGATTTTATACACTTTTTTGCTACTTTCACCCCCTGAACTACAACGCTCTAGCAAGGGTGATACTTCACACCAAAATGTTAAACAGGAGAAGGGGCCGCGTATTTCCTTATTTTGAAGGTATGTCGACCCTGATTACCACTGCAAAGTTTTTAATTTCTGCTATTATTTTCGTTGATATGACAGTGTCAAAATTTTAATTCTTATATTTTTAATGTATAATATTAAATTATCGGTAAGACAAACTACTTTAAACTAAGGGGATATGATAAGGGTTGAACAATCTTTAAAGTCAGATATCACTTGAGGGCTGACTCACCCCTAAAATTTAAGAATGAATCTCACCCTCCCCAGAAAGGTTAATTGATATCTCCTATTAATGATCGTTTAACAGTTATTATATCCTCTTAGTTTAAAGTAGCTCCTTCTTACAGGTAATTTAATATTATACATACATTTAATAAAAAACACAAAATTTTGTCAAGCTGACATATTCGTATTAACGAAAATAATAGCATAGACTTCAAACTTTGCAGTTATAATTAGGGTCGAGAGTCCTTTAAAATAAGGTATTACTCGACCCCTCTTCCTAGTTAAGATTTTGAGTTTTAAAACTGCTAAAGGGTTGCAGTTCCGGGGGTACAAGTGGCACAAAATGTGTCCCCTAACATCAAAAACTGGCGTGTTCGACCATTTTTCCTTAAATATCGAGTGCCAAATTAGCTCTGTTTCGTTTACAAATAGCCACCCTAAATTAATCTTGATGAACTTTGACTAATTTACTTTATGTTTTTACCAAATGTAGACGAATGTTTTACCTCAAAACGTTTTAGCTTTATTGTAAACCACGAGACGTAGCCCCTCCAATAATTAAAAAAGATCGAAGTGGACAAAAACATAATTTAATAAGCCTAAAAAAATAATGTAAATATTATTTTAAAAGGCGCCAAGAAAACAATATCGTACAAATTAAAGCGCGAATGAGACAGAGTGGATAAATAAAAGAGAATTATTCGGAGAATAACACAAAATTTGAAAGATTAAGGATAAGAAGTACAGAAAAATACAAAAATGCAATTAGAGTTTCGAAAACAAAAAACACACGCATTCATACCTCCTTAGTTGCAGTTAGCAGATATCCGCGGCTGGCGGGGTGTTTCTACTCGACCATCAAAATAGAATGGGATAAATCGGGTTGATCTACTTGACTAAACTACTACACTAAACTACTCTTCTAATTTTTACTATCCGCTGTTCACCGCACGCACTAAATTACACAATTACTCGCTACTCTACTAAATTACTAGCCGTGTCTGAACTAGGCTTTAAGTTCTATTGAATCGATATAATAATTATTAAATATCAAAAGAGTATGAAATGCGTAGTAAATAACAAGCACATACATATCTCTCAATATAAGATAGTAATATACGCTAAAAATACTATTTGACTGGTCTGATTTAAATTATTACAAAAGTGATTTTTATGCAGTGTGGACGTGTGTTGTCTTGATGGATTATCATATTGATATTTCACAAAATCGTGTCTATAAAAATGACAAGTCATTTTTAAATTAACATAAAACGATTCTTAATAAAATGTGGACACATCCCTTTTGAATAAATGCTTTTCCAATGCAAAATAAACTATGAAAGACGGACCTGAAAACAAAGTACATGGGACTATGATACCTAAAGTATGAACTTTTTTTATATTTTTATATGTGGAATATGTACATCAGTATTTTTTAAAAATCACAAATTATTTGATTGGTAAATCGCAAAAAAATGCAATTTTTAGGAAAAATGTAAATTTTCAGTTTTATAAATGTCTTAAGGTAAATTTCAATATAATTGGTACTTAGCCTTGTATAAGTGTATTTAATGACGCAAGGTTCGATTATAATAAGTATGTGCATAAGAAATAGTTATCTGTATGTACATACCAGGGCTATATCCTATATATTAACAACATAATTGCGTAATGTACAGGTAGCTTATTAATATTCCAAAACCGGTATGTAATTGTGCTAAAAAATTATTGAATAAATTTAAATATGGTAAAAGTAAAATTAAAATTATCTCTGGTTTAAGGAATACATTATTTGTAAGATTATTATATACTACGTAATCACTTGGTATAATGATTTATGTATTAATGTATTATTACAGTAAAAAATGTAAACTTCTGATTAGAGATTAAACATTAGAAATAGTTGTGTTTTTTAGAGCTAAATTAAAAAAATCACTTTGTATGCCATGGCTACATCATCCATAACCCACTTTTCAAACTTATGAAAGATTGCATTACATCTAATGTTTATGTAATTGGTTCATTGTTATAAAATAAAATTTAAAAATCTAATATTAGAGTGTGTAAACTTCGAGACGAGCCCCTTATGTGGCATTTTCGATGACTTTTTACTGGAAATTAATACGATAAACTGCTTTTACTTTAACATAAATTTTACCATAGCTTTAAACAAAAAAGACAACAAAGTATATTACCTAAACTACAAAAAAATATATATAAATAATACTTGCATAACAAAATTTTAAATAAATAAAAAAGCATATTTACTAAAATTCTGGCCTTTAGAATCGCAAAATCTTCAACCAAATATTTTATATATAAGCCATCACACATTTCATTTTCTATAAAAATTAGCGCCCAATTAGTCTTTCTTGACTAACTGCTGTTCGTAAATAGTTTCTAGTAGTAGTAGAGTTTAAATTTAAAAAATAAAACATAAAATATGTTTAAAATAAAAATAATGATTAATAAGATATAATTTTTAATAATTTTATTTCAACAATTTCCGCCCCAGCAGCATAGCGCCCTGGCGCCTTGCAGAACTTGCACCACCTGGGTCCACATTCTTGAAACAGAGGAATAGCCTCTCATGAGAAACGTGGGCGGAGTTCTCTCGAAAAAGCTTAAATAGGTATTCTTGAACGCAAACGACTGCTCCCATCACGCGACTGTAACACGGAAAACAGCCCGGGTTGTGAACGATCATTTTGGCGATGTGATCGAGTCCGTTCTCTTATGCTCGAGAATTAGGACCCTGGTAGACACGGCCCTGTATATAATCAATGTAATAATAATTTATGTTAGTGATACTTGCTTAAAGAGGCAGAAGTTACCTATATTACCTTACTCATTTGTAAGGTCATTGCATGGAACTTCTAAAACGTTAAACACATACCGTAACTGTAAATAAATATGACTGGTAAATATTAAATTTACAGTATCCTGTGTACCAATAAATGGATATGTGCCTAATGCAGATTTTCTAGATAGTTAATTATGTACCTTAATAATCAAAATTTTAATTTGTCAAGCACATGGTGCCCTAGAAACATAACTTTCGACAAAAGCTGAATCAGAAATTAAAACCATAAGTCAGCTGTTAAACGAGAGGTAGGTATAGTAAAAGTAAAAACAGATTTTCGATGTAAGTCAAATTATTATTTTTAATATTTTAAGCAATACTGACTTGTGTAATTATCATATTTAATTATATTAAAGTTAGTTATTTGGACATGCCGATTTTTCTTCATGTCTTACTAACTTCTGCATTAAAATTATGGGTTTAAATTAATTAATATTATTTTGGCATTTACGTTTATATTCATATACCAGGAAGGTTAAAATATGAGTTGGAATTTTATTCTAAACACCAAACGAATAGCCATAGCTTCAATTCCTGATAACATTCCTAAAAATAAGTATTAAGTCCACGAAGATTAACTGCCGTAAAAGCCTAAATACTAACGTACCGTGGGTCTCTAAAGCTAGGCAAGAGGGAGTTTGTTGACACGGGTCTTAAATACTTGAAAGACCTCCGCGGACAGCAGGTTTCACATTCTAGAAACTCTAGGGATAAAAGATCAAACAAAGTGGGAAGTTCAGGGCCTGTTCAGTTGGCCTGTATAGAGATGAATACGTGCGGCATCGGCACCACGAATTTCTCTGTTGAGAGCAGAAGCCATGGAAGTACCTATAAAAAAGCGATAAATACAGACGATGGGCAAGACAGCCTTTCTGTAAGTGAAGGATCATTAATGAGCCAAATAGCTTCTTTGAATGAAATCAAGAATGCTAATTATTTTCTTTGAAATTTATGTAAATGCGGGTGCTACACCAAGGCACATTAAACAAAGATATTAAGAATAATACAAAAAATCTATCTTATCAAAAATTTTACATTGAAAGAAGTTTAAGTAAGTAGAAATGGTTAAACGTTTAAAAGACCTGATACTTTTTAACAAAGGAATTTTTGTTCTTAAAAATACTCCACATTACCAATGTTTTGAACTTTCAGTTAGTTTCTAGGAGATACGAAAATTATAAAAGTTAGCGTTTTTCAATTTTTAAGTTATCCGTGTTAAAACCTGCGTTTAATATTTTACGTTAGAATAAAAGTTCTAAGAATGCTGCCATTTCAAGATCGAAAAACTTATGAATAGTGCCTTTGGGGACAGCAAAGGTAGTTTCTTAGCTATTGTATCTGTATAGTGTATTAAATACTACATTACATACTAAGAAACCAAATGCTCTTTTAGTTTTAAGACGAAATTTTAGGCAGTTACCAAAAACACCTCTACAGCTTATTTGTTGTAACAACAATGGTACACTACAAACCGAGGTGGAAAGTGTTCCATTACTGTCTACAGAACCATTTCTCTAGGCAGTAATGAATCTTTTCACCAAGGTTTGTATACTGTTTTATTTACAACAATTTTTTTAATTTTAATTTAATTTATTTTTAAAACAAAAATGTGTCAACCCAGTAAAATGATTTTTAATTTGTCAAATAATTACTCCACCGAGACATTTCTTGCGCGTAAAGTGTCACAGAGATGTCTTAAATATTAGACAAGATGTCAAGTTGAAATACGTTTAAATTTTTGCGACTGTTGCTAGAAATATTTTTACTTTGGCCCACGGGAGAAAAGTTAACTTTTAAGTAAAAGGCAGAAAAATGACTCATTTAAACTTGGTTGTAAATAAAAACTTTTATTCTTATAGTTACTATTAGTTTCGCAAAACTGAAATAATCTTTATTATAAATTAGTATCGCTCTGCAACCTGCAACTGCGAAAACTGTAATTCTTCTTAATATAAACAAGGATCCAGTTTGTCTTTGATATTGCATATTTTTAAAGTTAATTTATGACTTAACTTATCTTCAAAAAATACCCTAAAGTTTTGTACTCTTTGCATTTTTAGATTGAAGTAATCTCCTTTTTTAGAGGACCTAGTTAAACGACTTGTTGTTTCTCTAGTTTATTTTAACGCCAAATTATACTTAGGCATTCCCATTAGATTTCAATATAAACAAAATTTTTAGTAAAAACACCGAAACAAATACGGAATTGTCCCCCTTTGGTATGTGCAAATAGATAAATGTTTAATAGCGTAAACGTGTACTTAGACAAATGACGTTAGATATTAAACTTTATTCCGCTTCTATTAAATAATGGCCTTCCACGGCAATTTATCAATTTAGGCAATATAAAATCTGCAACTGTACTTTACGGCCATTTTACTGCGAACATAAAATTTGTCATTGCCTAGTGTAAGAATATGAAGTTTTATTCTGAAATTTGTATTCAACGGAATAGGCTATTATTATTTATTTTTTACAAAACTGCAAGATATGCCAGCGCGAGAACTAAGCTGTAAGTTATAACAAGGTTTTTGTTTTATAAATATCGAATTATCGATAGTAGCCAAAACAATATTTATCGATATCGATATATTTATTAAAATTAAAATTTGACATCCCTACCTACGCCGCACTACGCCTGGCGTACGTTTGCATTGAAAGTAATGTAAACTAAAGCGTACCTACGCGCTGCATTTGAAAGATTAAATTTTATAGTTAATATATTTTCTGGGAGCTTAAAAACAAAATAATATTTGGATTTTCTTCAGAATAAATATGTTTTGGCATTTACTTGACAGAAATATATTTTAAATGGGTCGGTTTAACCACCAGTTAAGTTCAACTGATCCTAAACTGAACTTGCAATTGTTAAACCGGACATAAGAGACCTTTTTGTAGAGCAATAAATTTCCTTTTATATTTTTAATTTTTTCGTTAGTTACAAAATTTCAAAATAAACTATGTGAATCTAATATATTCAATGTTTAAAGCTTGATTATTCGAAAACGGTTCGTCTGGTGAAAATTTTCAATAGGACGTTTTTGTAGGCAATTAAATTTTCCAAAGTTATGAGGGAACATACGTTTTTTGCCTCTATAGTTAGGGATTTGACGCAAAAATGAAAGTATAATTAAATAATCTAAATTAAAGGAGAGGGACCTTTAAATAATAATATTACTGGATTAAATCTCACGATATTTTCTTTTTGTCACCCTAAACAACATTTACTATATATTTTCTAAAAAATAAAAGTCGTTTTTTTGGCCCAGTCTAATGTTTAGTTCTGGAAGATTCAATATGTTGTTTTCTAAAATAATTTTTTAAGAATTTCTGTTTGTTACACCAGCAAACAAAACCACTTTTTGGAATTTAAGTAGCGATGTCCTGTGAGTTGAGTTACCCAAGAAAGAATTCCATATACAATATGAGCAATGCATTTTGGCACATCGGCCAGCAATAGAATAACAAAACAAGCATTATTAGTCACGGCTGTTTACATGCTGGTGTTTAGTTAGATTGTCTCTTTTCCTCACATTGCCTATGTGTTATATTATTTAACTGAACCTGTATATTGCGGCTTAAGATACAGTTATAAAAGCGTGTCTTACTTTAGTTGCAAGGTGTATTTAGATATTTTTCTAAGCAAGAATATACCACTTAAGAGTTTTGAATTAAGGTTAACAAAATTATTTAAAATTAAACTCCAAATACATATCCAAGAATTTAACCTCATTGTTTTCTTGATTATCTGGTTTTGGTGAGAAATTAATGTTTGCAGTTTTGTCAAACTTTAAAAAGGAAAAGTTTACTGCAAACTAGATCTTTGCTTTCTGTAGAATTATTTCTATTATAGGGAATATGTAATATCATCAGCATATTGCAATTTTTTAATGTTGCCCATATAGAACGGAACAAAATTGGTGTAATGAATAAATAAGAATGGATCCTTGTAAAGTTTCAGCATGTAACGGCAGTGCCATCGAATTTAAAAAGAACATAGCAATAATTTGTAAATAACCCAAATCTAATTTTTGAACACGGTTGATGGCGTAACATATCTGGCTTAAAAGCTTGCAAAAGCAGATTGATACGTTGTTTCTATACAATTTTCTCTCCATCGCAAAACCAGTTATGTTCAAGTACAGATGATTCTATCGTATCAGCTATTTGTAAAAGTATATCGGTCAGTAATGCCATAATAAAATGGGCACTATTAGTGAGTTTACATGCCGGCATTCGCGTTAGACCCTCACACATTGCCTATGAATGACTTTATTTACATAGCTGATTCTGTATACTTTGGGCACTTTATATTGAGAAAAATACCTTGAAAGAAACTATGGTTACTGACTTTTTATACACATATAAAATATTTTTTGTCAGATGTTTTTCTTAATTAAAAGTGCCCAAAGTATAGTTAGTCACAAAAATATAATTCTATTGCTTTTAAACGATTTAAAAAAATAAGTTATGGTGTAAAGGTACATTTTTTGATGTGATTTATTATTATATATATAATTAAGAAATAATATAAAGTATTATTATATAATTTTCAAATGAGAACATGTTAATCAATGGTACTATTCCTTAAATTTATATGCCAATTGGGTACATATAGTGGGCAGTGGTCTATTTTGTTCCATTTAAATATTTCAACAACAGGATATGACTAACTATCATAATTGTTTATAATTTGACACAAAATGAACTTTTTATAAGACATTAGCTGCGATATAGATGCAGTCACCTGTTAATCTGATATTTGTATTTATTAAACAAGTATAAGGTCGCGTTCATATTGGCAGGCGGTGAGCAGCGAGCGATAAGCTATGAGCGGTGAGCGGCCACCAAATTAGTTTTTAATATTGGGAATAAATGAGATGCTTGATACATGATCCTCCGAGCATAGTTAACTCACACGGAAGTCGATCTAATGAGCCGCTGGCGCTGCGAGTGACGACACGGCCGAGAACGAGATGGAAACGAATACGAACGGCGCGGCGTGAGACAATTCCTTCCGTTCCCACCCTCAGTGGTGGAACATGCCTTCTAGCTCCTGGACTTAAGCGTCATAAGGTTGCGTGCACCCAATCGTCGATGCACTCAGAACCCCTCAACGCCCTCACCTTCCAAGTGGGAAATGGTCGGTTACGGCTAAGAGCTGGTCCCTACTGTCCTGAGCAGTCTAGTGTCAACTACTCGATCGTACTCGTTCTCATTGCATGTCCTCGTGTTTTGTCCCAGCTGGGACTTATCAGGAACGGGTGGGGCAGATCTACGCCGCGATACTATGCCAATGCTCATTATCTACCCAAACCTTCGACACGACTAACTTTCGAAGTCGCGGTGACCCGGTCATTGGGAGTTTCCATTGCAACGCACCTTGACGGCCACGGGCCAAGAACCAAGGATAAATCGATTCTGGCTGATGAACCAACCAAACGTGCACTAGATGCCCCCTTTCTCCTCTCTAGGGCCACATTGAGCTTGATTGCTCTGTGAACCAAACAGAGTTAAATAAGGAATGGGGCCCAAACACGCGAGAAAGGGCCGCCTTCTCCGATCGGGGCTTGTACAGTGGTAAAGTATGGTGAACATGGGTACCTGTAGTAGGAAAGACCCCATGTAGCGGAGCACTTGATAGCAAGGATATATAAGCGATCCATGAGTGAGCTTGTTAAAGCTCATGGAACGTGCGCAATCGCACCACTTTAGCCACTAAACAAGCATTCGGGTTCCACCTTCGCGGACCCGGACCCTCAAGGGATGCGTAAGGGGTGGAAACTTGATGACGCACTTCTGCAAGGAACGGACATAGAACAGTATCAATAGGCTCAGCCCCGCCTTAGAGTGATCATCGTTAAGCTGTAACGAGAGCAATAGCTCTTGCCTAAGTTTCAGAGGCCATTGTCCTAGCGGTTTTTCTGTGGGACGATCACGGGAACCAAAACAACTACTCCCCCAGCTATATGCTAGGATGGGTAATAATTACATGGTCCACACAAGATTTTCGTTCGCTAAAGACAAAGGAACCTTCGTTGATCAACAGTGAGATGCACTCGCAGCGACTCATCAGACCGACTTCCGTGTGAGTTCACTCTGCTCAAAGAACATGTATCAAGCATCTGACTATTGATCAACCAAGTTTCCTTTGTCTGGACGAAGATCTTATGTGGACATGATCGTCCCACAGAGGAGCCGCTAGGACAGTGGGTTCTGAAACTTGGGTAAGAGCTAATGCTCTCGTTACAGCTCAACATTAAAAATAAATGTTGCTGTTTATATTGACTTAAGCGGTGAAAAGGACGAATATCCAAAATGTGATTACAGAATGATAACAATGAAGTTGCTTATTTCAGAAACTCAAATGCGACCGCTATGAAATGACAAAGACTCAAATTACCAAAAGACTATAGGGACGTCTAAATTATGACAAATATTAAAAAAAGGAAATAATATATCATATACCATTTATGGGTATTTTGTCATAATTTTACTAACAGACGTCAAAATCTTCCAATTAAATTAAGATCAACAAACAACGCAAGGTTGATATGATCACAATACCGCCATCGCTGTACGGCTCACCGATCATCGCTCCCGGCTTGCGAATATGAACGTAGCCTAAGGATTTGATTTGTTACACGTAAACATGGTAAAATTACCACAAATACAGCAAACTTATATTTTAATATCAAATTATGATCACACAAGCAAATAATGCTTAAATTTACGTGTTGCAAGTACAAAATGTCCAAACATTAAAGGGAAACGCTTATGTCACTTTTAACGGTAAAATGAATCGACAATTAAAAAATATATATATTTAATAGACGGCCCTAATAACACTTCATATAAAAATCTAAAAGTTTTTTTTGCTAGCTACAGAAATTTTTTAAACATTGTTTTTGGTATTTCCGTTCTGGTATGTTTGTTTGGTAACGGAATTAATATAAAGTTACAAAATATGTATTTTGTGCTTTTAAAATGTTTCATTTACTAGATTTAGTTTTTATAGGTCAAGACATAATAATATAACAGTCTGTAGTCACTTACACGAAGAGGTATTTAAATATTTGCTCTGCAGTTTATCACCTTCATACAAACACACAATATAGTGCCCTGCCTTTATTGGTTAAGCGCTAAAATCGAGGCTGAAACACTACATGAATAGTGCAATAATGTTTTATACCTTGAAAAATAAAAATATATTTGTTGGTCGTCCTCAGATGAGGTAACCTACAAACAGAAATATTTTTGTTTCATTGTCCATAAAAATTGTTAATTGTTTTAAAAATATAGTGTAAGTTAAAAATATTTTTCTTTTTGGAAATTAGGAAACCTCAAAAACGCGTATTTTACTTTGGAGTAAACAACCTTTAATTTCTAATTATAGGTGAAATGCTATCTGAAAAAGTTGTTTTTTTTCGTGTAGTTACATTTTGACAGGGGCGGCGAGTACATGGGTGCACGGTTGCTGAGGTACCCAAAGAAGTGAAATGTATGGGTGCAATGCATTCATAAAAAAGGTTTCTTACACGCCATTGTTATACAGTAAAATATGTTTTGGTAAGAAGATAGTGGGCAAGTGAGAGTTTTTAAGATGGGGACTCTTTTTTTGCTCTTTATTTTTTTAGGTAAAGAATAAAGTAAGTAATTATTAAGGTAATGACATTTTTCTCTTCAATTTTGTTTTACTCGATTGCACCCATATAAACATCGGAAACTCGCCGCGCCGCTTTTTACATACCAAAACATGAATTGGGTAATAATCCTTATCTAATCGTATACAAAAAATTCATTCTGACAAAAAGAATAACTATTGTGGTTTCATGTAAGCTTAAAATAATGCTGTACTTCCTTAACGAGTAAAAAATTTAACCAACCAATGCTCCTTAACTATTTAACTATGCTTTTAGTTACTAACCTAAAATCTATAATAGTACTTCTTACCCACTAGGACTTTTTACTAATTAATTTCCAAATAATTAGGGCTTGAAACTTACCTAAAAAAAAGAAAATCAATTAGGATACTACAAACAACAAAATATTATTTTTTTAAATACTGTACAAGATACAAAAAAAACTTTAATTAAAAAATCTTTATGGAACACCCTGTATATTTTAACAAAGTCCAAATCTTTATTAAACTCAACATCAAAAATGTTTACTGCTGGTTTGATATATCAACAGCATGTTGATATACTCATTAACGATTAAAAATGAAGGGAGAATATACCATTTTGGTTTCAAATAATTTTAAATAATTCTTTCACTGTCAAGGTGACAAATAGTATGATAACATGTAATTAATTATTAATTACCTTTATTGTAACTTACTTTTATTCAAAGAGAATATTGTAAAAATATTAATACATTTTGTACCAAAAAATACACGTGATAGGAAATGGGGAGGGGGTTAGTTTAAAACCTTACTAAGTATTACTAGAGGTGGAGGAGGGTAAAAAGTTTGGTAAAAAAACAGCACGTGATTGATGGACGTCCCCTTACAAACTAAAAACTAGCCATAATTGCTGTTTTTTAGTATAGGTATGTAAATATTGGTCTTAAATTACCTATATTGCTGACAAACCTATTAGTAGTTGCTACAATTAAAAATATATATTTTAAAGAAATTTATTACATGGTATCATTCTATTTGTCACCCTGACAGTGCCGGAATTATTTAAAAATAATTGAAGCCAAAATATAATTTTTTTGCTTTACCTTTAATCGTTAATTAGTATATTAACATGCTATATTGATATCTTAAAAACCACTAATAAGTGACGTATAATGTGTTATACATTTTTGATGTAGAATTTAATTAGTAGTCAAATTTTGTTTAAATATACAGGGTCTTCTATTTTAAAAAACCTACTTGACAATAAAAATTATGTTTCTAAGATACCTATGTATATTTATGTACTACATAGTTGTGTCAATAGAAATGATGTATTTAAATAAACATTTTGAATCTAAGTTTCTTTTAAATTTTGTACAGGAGCAAAGATAATTCGTGTATAAATAGAGTTGGGACACCCTGTATACATCACAAATTCAAAAACGCAAAAGAACATATGTTTAGTAATGAAATAAATTAATTAATAAACTACCGTTAGCTTAAGTTAATTAATTGTTTAATAATATAGGACATTAGGTTTAAGATAGTCATAAGTGTCGACTTTATTCCAAAAATATAAGCATGTTATTTCTTTTAATATAAATAGACACTTTTTTAAAAACAAGGATAAAATTTGGCGGTTTAATTAGGCATAACCTAAAGATTCTTTAAAACAACAACAAAATCATTCTTATCAAATTCCCCATAACTTTGTTTAAACAAATATTATCAGCATGAAGGTAAAGAAAGAAAAGTGATTCTAATACCGAAATACAAATAAATTAAGCTAAAAAGCAAAAATTTACCTATAAATAAAAATTTTAATTTGCATTCCGCTACGGTACATTAGCAATCATTGAAATTGAAATTACATTTTAAGTAGTTCGAAAGGAAACGTAATTTGGCTATGGAATTGTTGGTTTAGTAGCGATTTAACTTTCTTTAAATATTTATAGCTTAAGGTAAAAGCAAAATGAGCTAATTAAGTAAAAGTACTTTGTAGTAAAACAGCGCACATAAGTAGTTATCGATGTTAGGACGATTTAATTCCATATCTTTAATAAAATTTTAGAGATCTCATACATAAGTACTAAGTTTTAGCAATTTATTTTACTTTTGTTCTTTTATAACTTGTAAAAAATGAAAAACCGAGGGTATTTAAATTTAAGACAATCAGTAGTCAGATTTTTTTCAATCTTCTAAATTTTTAACATTTACTTAAATTATTTTGAGTATAGAGTTCTGATAAAGTAAGTTTTTTGGTTTGGAAATGATACAGTGACCATGGTTACTGAGCCATTTTGGACCAATGCGATAATAGTTTAATTTATTTGTATTTGTTTTTTTCTGCTTTTTGGAGAGTCCATGAACGCTTAAAGGAATAACTCAATGTTAATGAAGTCTGGTCTTGCTACTTATTTAACTTGACCACAGCAGGTCGTTTTAATAACCAACTATACAAAAAAATAGCAAATAACCCACTAATACCTAAATATAACAAAAAAAAAACAGTAAGATTTTAAGGCATTAATATTATTCAGCACATTTACTGGTCGTAGTCTTAAAATAATATCTCTTTTCAATGAAACATGAATTTTAAATGAAACTACAAACTTACAAACTAGATCTTTAGCTGGTCCAAATAGATTACTTGGTCTGTTTTTACTTTTGTGACTTTCTAAGGCTTATTTACTGTGCCTATAATATTCTTTAAATTCTTAAAATTGAGTATTTTACATTACAACAAATGCATTACTGCAAAATACTAAATATGTAGTGAACAATCAAATGACTTTTATACATTTCACACCAGTGGTGTCACTAAAAATCGATTTTTTTGTTTTAAATTTTAAAAAGCAAATATTATGAACAATATTAATTAACACGTCTTGACGGTACTTTTGGTCACCTACTTTTTATACAGTAATAAAGCAGGTTTAGATTAAAATGTAAAACACTTTGCAATGAATTCCATTTTAAAATGCGTGTACAATAGTCACACTTGGTTCATTTCTCACACCTTAAAAATGTGTGCGTTATGCCGCATAGTTGACAAACTCTATAAATTAGGTAACTAATTGACGTTTCATTTTTATATTGAAGAAAATATTACTTTCCACCAAACAATTACCTATAAAAGTTACAAGTAACAAATGGTTTAATAATTTTAGAAGTTAAAAATAAAATTAAACTATAACATGTATTGTATTATTTAGTCAACTAACCTTATTCTGCTGCTAGGTACTATGAAACTGCCATCATATAAAAACGTACATAGCCTTTATTGGATTTGTTAATAAGTTATTATACTAAATTGGTCTTTGTTCATTTTCACCTTAAATCGTCAATCAAAATTTAGGTTAAGAGCTAGAGTTTATACCTGAAAACTGGTGGTCCCTATACAGGGTGGAAGGAAATAATGTTTCTAACTTTAAGAGGTGATTTCTTGCAATATTCTAAGCAGAAAAGTTCATTATAAATTATGTCTAAAAATTATTAGTTTTCGAGAAAAGTGAGTCGTAAATAATTAAATTTTATCAAACATTTGGCAACGCTGCAACTAATTCTTCGAATTGTTTACATTAGTATGATATTTGTTAAAAATTGTGCCTTGAATTATTAAATAGTTTCACGCAATTTTCTGTGGCTGATATTTTTATTTAATAGTTAACGCTTTTAGTACACTATGTCTGCTTAAAAATATTATGAGACTTTCCGATATATGGCGATATCCACCAATTCCCCGATTATCAGTAGACTTATATATTTAAAACGATGCGATGACACCAAACAAAAACAAAGAACACAATACTTACAGTCTAAATGTATTAGTAACACAATACTTCTTCTAACTAGTAGTCTTGGATTGAGAAAACGTTTTTCGTAAATGCGTCTATCGTCTAGCTTCTTTAGAACTGCAATGAGCCTCTTAGTAAATAATAATCATATCGTGATACTCGCATACCTACCAACAACATTTTTTCGTATCAAAATTTACGCACTGATACAGTAATACATACTGAAAATAAAATCTAATGTGATTCGGGTAAACATGACTTGCATTAATGTATGCAACAAACTATCAAACAATTTTTCCCGATGTAGGTATTTAACTTTTTGCCTACAATGTCAAGTATGACGTTGCCAATTGTGTTAGGGATTTTGTTTGTCTGTTTTTCTTTAAAAAATTGTATTTAATAAGTTAGACCAAATATTTTTACAAGACGGTTTTAGAGCAATTTTTTAGAGACAGTTAATTAATAAATATATGATGTATTGATACATTTAACGCTAATAGGCATATGATTTTAAATAATTCAGGTGCAAAATTAATTAACTTTATGACTAAAAAGAATTAAGTTTAGCATTTTTTGTCTCCGAGACGGCTAATTTTTGAACATAGGTTATAAAGAACTCTTTTGCTTGGAATAATGCAGGAGTCTCTTCCAGTTGAGAATATTATTTCCCTAGCACTCTGTATAGTAATTAGATTGCTGGGACACCAATAAACACATAAATTTTAATTCTTATAGAAAATAGACTACGCCTACAAAACTCTCGCATCTTTAAAAACTAAACAAATATTAGTTTCAAACTATCTAAAAATTTACCACAAATACTGTTGTATAAAACCTTAAATCACTGACCATTAAACCCATTTGTTGGCCGAAGCATCTGACCTCGGGCAATCATTGCACAAGCCACTTGAATCGAGACGATGGCAAAAAGTTAATTGAGGCAAGAGGCGAAGCCATTCTCAAGTGGTCAAGACGAAATAACAACTACTTCAGCAGTTACAATAAAAAAAACATTTAAAAAACGTTATTTTAAATAAAATGATATATTTTCTAGGTCAGGGAAAAGAACATATTTAACAATAAATGGGCATGTTTAGTTTACTTTAATTTCATTTTCGATTTTAATTCCATAATATCTAATTTAAATATACAACACAATTATGCACAATGTGTTGTCGTAGAAGAAAAACCTTGTTTTTACTATATTTTAAAAATAAAAGCCCTAAATAGCTAATAATTTTTTACAATATATTGTTCATCTTTTAAAATGTTAAGGCAAAAATTTTAGGTAATTTAACTCTTATATAATATTTTTATTTTATATTACAAAAAAAATTGTTCTTTATAAAAAGTACTGCATGGTTTAAAACTTGAAAAGAAACCATAGTCACCTACGAGGTTTGGCCAACAATGTAATTTTTGCTTAAGAGTAATGTACCTGTATTTTTGCTAATATGGAAAACTTTATTAAAAAAAGATACTTAGAATTAACAATTTATTATTAATATGCAATTTTGTTAATTTACAAAAAGCATATTTTTAATTTATATTTTTTGCAATACATTTCATTATTATAAAATTTATAGAACAAGTTTAAATAAACTTGTTTAATTTAGTGTCATCAAAATAGGAAGAATGTAGGTACAATGCACTAATGTACAAACCTAATTTTTTCGATTTTAGCAGAAAAAAAACCACTTAAAATGTTTTGCAAACAAATAAAATTTCATATTTAAAAACAATTTTAAATTCCAAACATCTTTTCTTTTTAACAATTTTTTAAATTAGCAAAAATACAGGTACTTTACTCTGATGACTGACATAATTTGATATCTGGGACCCGATTTTGTCTTAGGAAGTAGAAATGTCTGAGGGAGAAGGTGTTTTGTTTGCCTCTTTCTATTACAATCAAAAGTAGGTAATGTGAAAATAGAGGGAAGAAACCTTTTCCATCAGAAATTTCTACTCCCCAAGTCGAAAATGGAGGCCCTGATGATTGTATTTTAGGTTTTGGACCATGCAGAACTTTTTACAGGAAATAACTTTTTCCGGAAAATTAATAATAAAAAAGTTTCCCATATGTACTTTTAAAATATTGTAAAATACTTTTTTGCAATATCTTGTTACTTTGAAATTAGGGCAAATATCATTGGATTTGTCATTTAATTTAAAATAAAAACTTATTAGGAATATTAAAAGCTTTTGCCGGCCAAAAATCCAATCTAATTCGATTGTTGTTAAAGCTGCAGTGACTAGAAACTACGTGTTTTGCTAGCATAATAGCTCCATATACAGCGAAATGTACTAAGTTAACTTGTTCGTTGGTTGTTATACAATTGTAAAGTACATGAAGCATTGTTCTAAATTTCGAGAGTGTGGAATAGTAAAGCAGCTATTGAACTTTAACAGAAAAAATATAAAAAAATGTATTGTCTACAAAGTTACTTCATGCATGTTACGATATAATTTAATATTGTGCTTGTTTAAAAACTATTATTTTGGATAAGAAAATATTTAAATACACTCCTGGACAAACAAAAACGAACAAACAAAATTTTGTTCAAATTTAATCTCAAATAACTTTTTAGTTTTTTGACCGATTTTAATAAACGTTTACTATAGCTGAGCTACTTTTTTAACTCAAATTTTTGAACCCCCTGTGGAATAATTTAACGTTACAATTTTTTACCAGTGTACGGATTTTAAAGCCATATCTTTTTTACCATTTCTTTATATCGATTATATCCATTCTAACAGGAAATACATATTTTTTTAAGAAAACAATTTCAATGTTTTATATATATTTGGTCGTATTATACGCTATAATGCAAACATATTGGAAAAATTTAAAATTTGGGAGGTCTTATTTTCGAAACTCATAAAGATCAAAATATCAAATGTAGTGTTTTTTAAGGTCTTTGAAAAGATCTTTTTACTAGTGATATAATAAACAGGGAGTTTCTTCTCTATAATTACACTATTTGTCGTACCCTGTATATCTTAAGAGACAACAAAAATTTAATTACTGATTTGAAAACTACGAAACCAACTTAACAAACTAATATTTGTATTTATTTTTTATCATAAAATATTAAAATTTTAAGAAAGGTTTAAAGGTATACCTACACGACAAATTTTATTGTATTTTCTTTAAAAGATACTGGTATAAATAATAAAAAACAGAAATGTTTAGAACAGATGGGACTTTAAGAGCCAATAAACTGGTAAAAAATTGTGACGTTAAATTATTCCACAAAATGTTCAAAATTTCAAAAACATTTAATTCTTCTATGTACACATACACACCTAATCCTATAAAACTTTTTGCAATACCCATATTTAATAATAATATTGATGGAAGAAGCTACCATTGGCCAAAAAGATTCTATTATCTTTTGGTCAAAAATGTTAAAAAACCAATGAGTTATTTAGGATTGAACAAAACTTTTTTCTGTCTGTTTTTTTGTCCAGGACTGTATTTTTAGGTAATTATACCCTAGGTAAACGTTCTTATAAATCAAATCTTTGTGACACCTTGTTTGTAATAATTTTTCGTAATGAGCTGTTTTATACCGCTTAACGCTTACTAACAGTCTAACAGTTAATTTAGTAGATTATAACGATCTACGTATAGTTCTACTGCTATTTTAATTGCCTAATGTAAACATAAGTTAAATTTACGACATTAAAACAGGGTGAAAATGTATACCGGTAACATTACAGTTTTCGGTTTTATTAAAATAGAATTTAATTTAGTTATTAGCAAACACGTCCAAAGTTTTGTTTATTTTCTTTCAACAAAAAATCAAAGCCAATTTGATAACTTTTTTATTGCACAACTTTCTGCTATTTAAAATCTGTTCATTTCCGTTTAAGAAAGACACCTAGTAACTACTGTTCGCCCGCCGAGTCTGGAACTAGGACGCGAAGGGACAGAAGAAATCGAAATCTTTGAATATCATTCGACAATGCTTTGGAGGCTCGTCTTGACGGCCACCAATCTGTGAAAGGTTTTCGGTTCGCAGAAAGGCAATGTTGCCAAACTATTTAAAGTGTAGGGATATGTTGGGGCCATAGACATATTTAATTATAGTTAATATTA
Source organism: Listronotus bonariensis (assembly GCA_014170235.1). NCBI lineage: Eukaryota > Metazoa > Arthropoda > Insecta > Coleoptera > Curculionidae > Listronotus > Listronotus bonariensis. Next base: position 76,640 of record JACEGR010000903.1, on the reverse strand, counting down.
TATTTGGCTCTTTTAAAAACATGATGCAATAAAATAAAACAATTTTAAGAGATCCAAAATAACAAAATTAAAACAGGTACCTTAATCAAACCCTAAATATTGAAATAAAATAGTGTAAAATAAATTAGGATTATTAGAATAAAGAATTGGCAACATCTTAAGACCAACACATTTTTTTGCCGCATTCTTTTGATTAAGCTAGACTGCTGCGTAAGTTAAGTTTGCGACATTAAAACAGGGTGAAAATTTATACTGGTAACGAGCGTCCAAGCTGATGACCAAAAATTTAGCCTTGTTCTGGATGTTTATAGTGAAACTTCAATTGTCTTTAATAATATTTTATATTTGTAGAGCCCATACTTTGAGCCCTTTATATGGTGAAAAATACCTACTAAGTTACTATACGGTTTCTAACTTTTTAAAGCAATAAAATACATATTTTATTGAGGAAACTAGGGTAACTGACTTTTGTCTTGTTTAGCGGTGAATGTAAATATATTTTTTTCTACCACTGTTTAAAACTGTCTACATCATTAATGCGATTTTAAACAGGTAATATGGCTCATCACCCACGGCTATTACCTACGATTATTACCCACATCCATATTACCCACGACTGTCATAAGGTGCTTTAAATGCACATAAATACGATAATTTGTATTTGTTTTCGACAACCTCGTTTTCTAAATATGACTGTTCAGCCTAGGCCACCATTTTTAGTCACCTAGGAGTATAAAAGTAGAGTATCTAATAGGTACCTAAAATCAACCAACGATAAAATCAATCCATAAAAATTTGTAGGATGCTATAATGTCGCGTATGTCAAGGCTGAATAATATCCTGTCACAAGTCGAGAAAGTTGTATAGTGTAAAAATTAAAAATATAGTATGCATCTCGCACGGAATACTCATTTCCGTAATGAGTAACATTTCGTGCTTGTCTCATAATATACTATTTTAGGTTACGAGTACATGTTTTTAAAATATTTAAACTTACAGTGCATTACATTCAAGTTATAGGTTCTTTTTTGTTATTTCTTTATTGAAAAATGTGCTAATATTGGAGATTGTACACTTTTTAGCTAGCCTGCTTAAATCCAATTAATTTATTGTATGGAATTTTAAAAATTAGTTTTAATTTAAAGAATAGTAGGTACATTTCCATAATATTTAAAACAAAAATAAAAATTATGAATACTTCTTCATTATTGAATGGGTGGGCTGTACAAAGATGAGAAATAAATTTAAAGATTTAGAAACGCTAAATCTCTTTGTTAAAATTAAGACGGATTGTCGTAACAAAAAGCTTAACCACCAAGTTTTCTTTATTTTCCTTTTATTCTTTTATATAACAAGTAAGTTTAAAAGTTTCTACGCTTCGCTCTGCTGCCCATTCTCTGACTAGAAATTACATTCTAAAGTGAAAAGAAAGTAAAACAATATTTAAAGTTGTTTTTTTTTAATTCTAAATATTACTACAGTGCATTCCAATTAACACGAGAAAAAATCCTTAAACACGTAAATTTTTATTTTTAGTGGGCCACATTTTTGTGTCAAAATTTTCTTGTTTAGGGTTATCCCCTCCCTTCACCCACACAAACCTGAAAAAGTTTAAATGGAAAGGGGGTAAAGTGATATCTTGTCTTAAAGAGTTTTAAGTTCACTTTTAATGGCCTTTAATGTTTATAAATCAGTTCAGTAGTTTCCGAAAAATTCATCCCAAATAGCGGGTGGCTTAGCCATATAACCTGTGGCCCTGTAACTTTTTTTATTGTTTATTGGCATATCAAAATAAACTTTGGTATATCGGTACATTTATTCCATAAAAAATGTGAATTTTTTTCACAAATTCAGTTGTTTTCTATTACATACTTTCGGTTTAGCTGTAAACTACGCAAACTTTCCTATTTTTAATGAGACACCTAGTATATATTTACCAATTTTAGTGAAAAAACACATTTCGGGTACAGCAACACTCAGTTGCAACTTTTTGACATCTAACCTCTAAATTTTGCAAAATGCAATTTCATTTTGTTATTTAAATTAGTAAAAATATACCGAGTGTCTCATTAAAAATAATAAATACGGTCGTTTCCGGCTAAACCCGAAGTAATAGAAAACAACTGAAATCGTGAAACAATTCACATTTATGTGATATACCTACATACCAAATTATACTTTGATATTTTAAACAATAAAAAAGTTATAGGAGTCAGTTACTGGCTACGGAACCCGTTATTTGGAGTGAATTTGTTAGGAAACTACTAAACCGATTAAAAAAACTAAAGTTCATTTAAAAGATTTCAAACCCGTTTAAGATAATATCACTTGACCCCCTTTCATTTAAACTTTTTTACGTTTGTTGTTGGTTGGGATAACTCTGAACTAGTAAATTTTGACACAAAAATGTGTCCCTCTAAAAATAAAAATTGACGTGTTTCAAGAATTTGTTTAAAATTTAATGCACTATCTAAAATATCATTTTTTTTTAAATTATTTTAACATTGTACAAATTTACACGTTTGGCCACTTCAAAAGGTTCATAAGCATTACATGCCTGCATTCTTTGTCTAATCTCCACCTGTTGAAGTTCCACACCAGTAAGACCATCTCCTTTTCACGCATTGCCTATGAACCTTTTAAATTGGCTAAAAGTGTATTTTATAAAATAAATAGTGTGTCTGAGTAAGTTGACGTCATATTGGAAACTTTTTTATAAATATTTTTATAAAAATAAATTATTCTTTATAAAAAGTTCTGCATGGTTTAAAACCTTAGAGGCAATTATCAGATATCAAATTGTGTTAAGTCATCTACCAAATTTGGCCAAAATTAAAATTTTTGCTCAAGAGTAAAGTAACTGTATTTTTGCTAATATAGAAAAATGTTATAAAGAAGAGATGTTGGGAAATTAAATTTACTTTCACAAAATCGTATTGAATATACAAAAAAAGAAAAAAATATATATATTTTTTTCTGCGACACGGGTGAAAATTTAGGTTTGTAGGTACATCAGAGCATTGTACATTGCTTTTGATTTAAAAACAGTAAATTTAAAAAGTTTATTCACAGTTATCTTAAATTCTTGTTAATAAACAAAATGTAATATTTAAAAGTATTTTTTTATTATAAACATCTTTTCTTAATAATAATTTCTGATATAAGCAAAAATACAGGCATGTAGGTACTTTGCTCCTGAGAAAAAGTTACTAATGACTGATATGATATACTTTGATATCTGATGATGGCATTTTAGGTTTTGTACCATGTAAAACTTTTGATAAAGAATAATTTTCTCTCGTAAAATTAAAAATAAAAAAGTTTTCCATATGACACTTACTTAGACACACAAAGTATAGAAAAACAAAAATGCGGAAAGTAAAAAGGGCAAGGGAGCCAATACGAGTTTAAATTATTTATAGAAAAAAGAGGTATTCCAATATAAGAGTTTATACCTAGTACTTCTAGTTATAGCATAATTTTATTTCAATGGAAAATCAATACACCATAAATAACCTATTTTATTTGTCTACGTCACTGTATCTATACCAAATCCTTATAATGTTTAACTGCAGTTGTCATCTTAAGCCTTTCAGATTCAGAATAATGTAAAGCTCCGTTCAAACTTTGCAAACTGACTCAATTTTCAGAAAGTAGAAATGCAGACATTAAAAGTCTAACACAAGTTAAGAATTTAAAGCAAAATTTCTAACTAACTTTAATTATTAAATTATAAACACGATATGAAAAAAGAGCAACACATGTTGACAATGGACTTATAAGCCTAGTTTACATCGCGAGGATCTTTTAGGTACAGAAATGCACACTTTTAATAAATGAACAATTATTAAGAATCTTAATCAAGTAACTGATTATAATTTAAATAAATCTTTTTAAAAATGCAGCTTTTCTTTCAAAACTTCCTTTAATAAAAGAAATCTTCCCCTTAAGCAAAGTTAAAAAAATGTTCCCACAAGTTTTTCGTAATCTAACACTTTATTCTTTTAAGTCAGATTAGTACAGGGTGTGTTTTTTAAAATTTACAATGGCTATATTTTCTTAACCACGAAAAATATTAAAAAATTAAAAATACCGCTTCTATAATACCCCGGGGAATATAAATGAGGAATTTTTTGTAACACCTTTAACAACCCCTTAAGCTGCACCCCCAGTCACTTTAAAATCTTAAATGGCAACACCCCTTATGTGGCACCTTTTTCCAATGCTTATGAAAAATGCTTTTCGTTGGTTATAAAAAGTTTAAATAAAATTAAATAATACTTCTAAATTTTAGAAAAATCATACTTTATTATTCATAAAAAGTACCAGAAAATGTCCAATGAAATTAATCGAAAATTATTAATAAATTAAAATTATACTCCCTGTAGAGCTAACCCGACCCCATAAGAAGTTCTGGTTAGTTCTGTTGCACAAACGCTCAACAAAAAAACCAGTCGCATTTCTTTTTTGTCGACAAAAATTTAGAAAGAAAACTAACCAGAAATTTTGGGATTGATTATTGATAACCAGTTAAAGTTTGATTCTCACATAGTTGCGATCGGGAAGAGGGTTGCTCGGTGAGTAGAACCGTATACTACTCGCTTATAGAGTCGCACCTAAGATACGAGATTGCCTTCTGGGGAATGTCCGCCAATTATCTTGTTAACAGTATGTTTGTTTTGCAGAAGCGAGCTATTAGATCCTTGTGTAGGGCGGGACCAAGCGATTCTTGCAGACCTCTATTTATAAGCCAGAAAATACTAACTCTTTACAGTATATTTATTATGGAGACTGTAACCCTTATATATAAAAATCGACACAATTTTGTTTCACGAGACATGTCTTACAACACTCGCCAGACACATGACATATCCCTACACATACCAACTCGGACCTTAACAAAAAAATCTGTGATTTATGAAAGCATAAAAATGTACAACCATTTACCCAATGAAATAAAAGCCTTTCCTGCACTCTTTTTAAGAGAAAAATTAAAAATATATTAATTGGTAAAGCTTATTATAGTTTGGATGAGTTTTACGGTGATGTTTTGTGACACTTCATTTTTGTTCCTTGTTGTTGTTATTGTCGATTTATAGCTCTGTATTTTTTGTTACATTTCACGTTTGTATTTAACTTTAAGTTCTTGGTTATTTCTAATGTTTGTTTTTATATTTTAACATTTTAACCATTTATTGACATTTTATATATATTTTATCTTTTTTATGTAGTCTTTATGTCTATTTGTTTCAATTGGACATTTTATTTTCTTTAATGTATATTTCTACACCGCTTTGTCAATAAGAATCTTGTTTCTTGGATAATAAAGCATATTTTGACTTGACTTTGACTTCTTATGGATACAGGTTAGCCCTACAGGAAGTATTATTTTAATTTATTAGTAATCTTCCATTAATTTTATTTTTAATTTATTAGACATTTTCTGGTACTCTTAAATTGAATAATAAAGTATGATTTTTCTATAACTTAAGGGTAGTATTTAATATCACCCCAAACTTTTTTATGACCAACAAAAAGCATTTTTCATAGGCTCTTCAGAGAGGTGCCGCATCAGTGGTGTTGCCATATAAGATTTTAAAATGACTGGAGGTGCAGTTTAAGGGGTTGATAGAGGTATTTCGAAAAATACGTAATTTATATTGCCATCGAGTATGAAAGAAACGGTAGTTTTTTAGTTATTTGATATTTGCCGTGGTTTAAAAAACGCACCCCTGTTTTTAATATTCGATATATTATGTAGTAAATTAGGGTATACCTGACGGTGCATCGTCAGACTGGTCATAGAAAATTCCATGTAAATTTTGATACATTCAAACTGGCTCGCCAAACAAAATTTTATAAGACTAATTAGAAGACATTGGTAAGATGTAAGCTAACACACTAAATTTCGTTTTTTTCTAATAAGCCAAGTAAAAGTTATTTAAAAAAACTATTTGTTAAATCGTTGCATACCTGAAACATACCGTAATAAATCCACCAGACATTAATACATATTAATAAATACCTAATAGGAAGTAAAATGTCAGTGAGGAAATTGACAAGACATTTAATTTATTACTGATGGATTCATCAAAGTATGTATCAGGTACGAAACGATTTTACAAATATTTTTCTCAAATAACATTTAATTAATTGGCTTATTGGATAATAGTTATTGTAAAATTAATGGAAAAGCCATGGTGTGTGAATGAGAAGGAGTAGGGGTCAAGGTACAATAAGCCTTCAGGCTGCAGTGCACCACCTGGGGGCGGTCGTCGGACCTGGGTGGGATGACCCCGAAAGGGTGAAAAAAAAGAATGGAAAAGCCAATATTAAAAGGTATCAAAATTTACATGGAGTTCCCTATGGCCAGTCTGGCATTGCACCGGTAGCCTTTTTCCGTTTCCAATATGGTTTACGCTATATAGTCATAGATAACCTACATTTAGATCCGCAGTGGCAAGAAGCATTTTTCGGATTTTTACGACCTCGCGCAGTGGGTGGACGAACATGCGCATTTAAAAGCCGTTGCAAAATACAAACACCGGCGCCCCGTACCCTTCGACCGCGGTCTGACCGTAACACTCATTAGCTACCGTACTTCGAACAGAAAACCAGGACGCCGTCAACAAATTCTTTCCTATAATGCGGATAGTTTGTTTGGAGCCGGGTGCGTTTACCCTCAACTGGCTTGCGCACAAACCGGTTTTTCGCCCATGAAATGTAACTTGTTTTGCGCAGGTTATAACATTGGCAATCCATCGAGATCAGTGTATATAGTGCGTTAATCGCATAGAAATTGTTTAATCATATCTGACATTGCGTTAACTATAAGGTTAACGTACGTAAATTGTTGTAAATGTGCGATGGAGGTTTAATATGGGAATTAAAAAAAGATTTAACTAACCAGAACTAACCATGACCCCCACCTATTACTTGATATTACAAGAATATTCTCTACCGAAGGGGTGGGGGAGGTATGGTTAGTTCTGGTTAGTTATTTTTTTATTATTTCTTAAATAAACCTGAGACTAACGAACACGTAAACGAGATATCTGTAACGCTCAAAGCATACTATTTACCTAATTTAAATTTTTGGGTCGAACAAAACAACGCCGAGAGTGATTGCTAACCTAATAAGAAACGCAATTTTAGATATGATTTAGCAATTTCTATGCTATGAACGCACCGTGTAGCGAAACCATGTAGGCGATAAAAATGCCTCCCGGTAAGAGTTTTTAACACTAAAATAGCCAAATTACATTGTTTTGGTGTTTTCCACTAGTTTAATATATTTTTACAAACAAGTTTGTTAAAACTGGCATTGGTACTAAAAATAATAACATGACGTCTATGTAAAAATGTGTTAATTAAAGGTGTTAAAAATTATGAAACAAATATTTTAATGAAATGGCAGATTTAGACATTATATTAATAGATAGCAAATTTTCCTTTTTGCACTACATTTACAATAAACTCAGTTAGTCGATGTAGTCAGTATTTAATTACAAGAATAAACTGCTGAATAGACATCGCAGTGCTTATTGATATACAATATTAGAATAAACCTAAAGAAATAATTATATTCCTTTTTTTGCAGCATTATTACACTCGGCTGTTTTGTAAATCCTTTTTGTTATTGTTACATTTTGGATAAAAAAGAAATTTTTAAAATAACTGTCCATAGTAGTTTAAAAAAATGGTATAGAGAATAGTAAGAGTAAGAGTAACAGATTCTGGAAAACAATATTAAAATTAGACCGTACAAAAACTGACAAAAAAAGTTCAAAAATACGTCTAATTATTTTAAATGTATTAATGCGTTCAACACTAGCAGGTTGATATTAATTAAAAAATGCCTACATGTAAAGATTCAATATGGAACGACACATAGAGCTCGCTTTGTTGCTCCTTTAGAACGTTTCCTTTCCACGCATTGGCAAAAATTCGGCATGGAACGTTTTAAGTGGCACGATGTGTATAAATGACATACCAGATTCAATGTCGGAGTCAAAAGTGTCTTGCTATTTTAGTTCACTGACATATAAAAATCTTTGTGCTCTACTTACTTTAAATACTTAAATTGACAAAATACAATAACTAACCAATATTATTTATTATAGTTAGGTATCAATATGTTTGTGATTTTTCTACTGACTTTATTATGTTTAAAATAAATACTAATACTCGTTCTAATATAACTGTATGAATACATTAAATACAGGATATAGGATAATTATTAAAACACAGATAAACTTAAAATTACTTATGAGAAAAATCGGGGGTTTAACCGAACATATATAAAATGTTCAAAAGTTAATAATAATACAGATTCAGATTGTCAAAGTGAAAAAATATTTTTAAATTATTTTGATCTTTTTTGATACTCTTTCAAAATTGTAATAAAACTAGGTAAAAAATTTAGATCCAATGTTAATTTTCCTGTGTGAACATGGATATGCCCTACACTTTCTTGAATTAAACTTATTCGTCACTACTACATATTTGTAGTTCCCTGTATGTATTCTAAGTAAAACAGTGAACTCTTCTAAATGATTTATAAATTAAAAAGGTTTACTTTGTAAGAGTCTCTCTGCGTAACTGTTTTCAAGATATTGGTTTTCAAGTTATTAAGTGCAACCATGTGTTTTGACTGAATGTATGTAGTCCAGTAATCTTAAATTTCCAAAAAAAATTAGCACCTATCATTTATTTAATTTTAATCTAGGATTCGGTAGCGATCAAAAGAATTTTTTTATTCCGACAACTTGTTTTGTCTTTTTAAGGCAATATCTGATTTATTTTTTTATTAATAGGTATTAAATATTTCTGAACACTTACTTTTTTTATTTAGATAATTTGATTAGCCTATTCTTTTCCTATTAACTATAATATGCGTCCGTTCCGGCCTTTCGTTCTGTGATCTTTATTTGAAATTACCCGTATATTACTTTAATAGACCGATTCTATAATTAAACAATAAACATGACTTTGTTCTTTAAAGGCACAAAGAGAAAGTAAGGTCTATTATTACATTTTCTTTGTTGTTTTTATACAATATTGTTGTGTTTTATTTGTAAAATTTACGGACAACATATTGGGTTACAAATATATATCTGTTGTATAAAAAATAAAATAATAATAATAATAATAATAATAATAATAATAATAATAATAAAATAAAATTTGGGAAACACAAAAAAACAGAAAAACATTTTTGACACAACCTGTATAACGGCAATTCCATTCTTTTAATACATGCTAATGCTAATCAATAAAATAAGTATTTAAAAAATAATTAATGTACCAAAAATATTGTAATTATTTACAGTTGAAAATTTTAAAAATATCCACGATTTTATTTATATACAAATAACTAGTGCACGCCAATGTTTTCTTTTATTGAAAATCTATGACATTTAACAACCTGTAACAATCAGTCAAAAAAGTCAGCTTTACGCAAAGTAGTTAGGTTACCTCTCTATTTATTACTTGTACAATTTTTTATAAATATAACTCAGAGTTGGGTCGTATTCGAATACTCAGTATTCTGAATAGTATTCAGAATACTTTTTGCCGGTATTCGAATAGTATTCGAATACATTTGTGTGTTTGGTATTCGGTATTCGACAGAATACTTTTTGGTCAGTACTCGGTATTCTGTATTCAAATACTTCGAAGTATTCGACAAATATTTTTTTGAGTATTCGAATACCGGCGTTTCGAGTATTCGAATACCGAAAAGTGTAAGTAGTATCCAAATACTAAAATTGTCATGATTTGAATAACAAAAGGGAAGGAAAATAGGGAAAAAAGAGGTGCGCCCTTTTTTTTGATCTTCAATTTTGTCATAGGTTTTTAGTTCGTTTAGTAATATTCGAATATTCGAAACTTTTCGATTCCAGTATTCGAATACCGATTCCGAGTATTCAGGTATTCGAATACTTTTTTCTTCCAAATATTCAAATATTCGGTATTCGAATACTTTCTTTTTCGGTATTCGTATTCGAATACCGATTTTCAGTATTCTGCCCAACTCTGATATAACTGTATCTTTATAAAGGGATTGTTAAGTAGATAGTGTAAAGATACATATTTTTTGTTATTTATATAATATAACAGCACTTACCACTGTTAGCAACAAAGCTACAAAGCGGGTACGCCTGAACTTACCTAGATACCATTTTTGTAAAGCATTTTATGTTATTGTGATGATTAAAAGGATAACACGAAAATAGTAGAAAGGAAATAGAATAGAATGGAATATGGAATAGAAAAAGAAACAGAAAAGAATAAGATAAAAGAATATAGAGCATTAGTTATGTCATACAGAATAAATTGTGTATTCCTAAAAATATTTGTCAGCGTCTCTAGATCGCCAATATTAGAAATATAATTTATTATGGCATTAGGGAATAAGAATTAAATAAAAAATGAAGCTTAAATTTTACGCGGTTAAACAACTGATCTTTGAGGCATGAGTCATTTGAAAAACAGACTGTACTTGCAAAGGCATTTGCTCAGTTACTTAATTTAATTGTTAATTAGTGATATTTGTTTGGTATGTTTTGTATATTGTAAAAGTTATTTAAATGGCAGAAACTGTAAAAGTGTGTTAAAAAGTGCATACAGGGTCTTTCTAATTGCGGCAAAAAAAATAAGTTCTAATTTATGAGGTAATTTTATGAAAAATTCACATAACCGTGAGTTCGCAAATTTTTCGTTTTCAAGACAGATATTTCAAAAGTCTTTAAAATTAAAAAAAAAACACCTATTTTGTTGATCTCACATAACTGCTAATAAGAAATTGTACAACCTTATTTACAAATTACAGCTAACTTTTACAAAAGTTGTGTAAAAATATTTGTAAATTTTACATATAAGTTATGTAAACTTACAAATATATTTTACACAACTTTTGTAAAAGTCAGTTGTAATTTTTTCACGTCGAACTGTGGCTTAAAGTAACCAAGGTCCATCGTTGTAAATTCATAAAATATTTTTTTCAGTGCAATTAGGAAACACCTTGTATAATAAAGCATTGTAAATTTTGTCAGTATGACATAAGTTTATACGTTAATGATTTTTGTACATAGTAAGTGCTTGGATGCTTTGCAGCTTAAGTATATTTAGTTAATAACAAATGTGGAAGTATACAAGAAATGCATCGAATTTCATAAATGAATGCTTACAGTCCAGTATCCAGTGTGAAAAACCGCTGGCTACTTGTGGAGATACTCGATTTGGAGTTGGTTCGATTGCCGACCAAGCCGTGTTTACTAAAAAAAATTATGGTCAGACACTTTTTTCTTTACGCCGACTGGAAATTAATTTTTATTATAAAAGTTCTGATATAAAAAATTAATTAAAATAAAAAACAAATATTTTAAAAATTATTTAAATTTCGTTAACTGAAGTGAAATTTGTTACCTAATTAAATGTAACCAAAAACTTGCACTGATCTGGGCCCGTATTCTTGATTTTGAGAGAAAATCACACTCCCTCAGCTTCTCTACTCCCCCGATTTTCTATCGTTTTCCAATGACAGTATTTTTGAACGGGCTCGATAGAAAGGAGAATGAAAATTATGAGGCAGTGTTGCCAAACGTATATGTTTAATTTGGGCCAGTGAAAATAAAGATAATTTTGACAGTGAAGAACTAACCAAAGATATTTTGTTTGGCAGTTTGGAACCAAAATTTTGTAGAGTAAATAAACATTTAACTTTTTTAGTGTTTAGCATTTTATTAACGTTTAAATCTATATCATGCGGAGACAAAAATCCCTAAAAGCACTAGCGTATCGAGAGGGGGCGGCCCGCCCTGAGCCCCAGTTAGAAGGGGTTCCAAAAGGGGGTCCTTATACAAAAAAGTACATATTAGGGTTGAGGAGCGTAGTTTTGAAGGTAGAGACTTTTTTTGATCGTAAAATACAAAAGAGGGAGCCCCAATATTTAGAATTTTGGGATGAATTTTTTCTTTTATTTTTGTTAACAACTTTTTGCAAAGAGAATGAAGGGGGGCTTAACCTGGTGCAGTTCACGAACATCCCCAAATGTACCAGGGATTATAGATTCAATATTTTTTTATTAGGTTTCTAAAACTATTTATGACATTAAACACACAACCACACTATTGTTTTCTTGGTAAAAATAGGTATCTGCTTACATTTGTAGTCATTAAAAGCGCCGAAGCTCGTGGTTGTGGTTGCATAAAGGTCAGTACCTCTACCAATTTGTACACCAAATTTTTGGGCCAATCTAAACATGCTTACAAATTTTTGATCTGAAACTGTAAACTGTAAAGGGATTTCTTTAAACAAGAATGTCTATCCTAATATGCCACTTCTCCACTGCCTCCACTACATTTTTATTAATTATGTCGTTTCAATATAATAAGTGATTAATATTATTCATTTTTTACAATCAAAATAAAAAAATAAAGATAATATATGTATTAATAAAAATCTTCACAGGATAGTCAACGCCTAAAGCTTAAGTTTATAGGTTATGTAAACCTATTTTCTACTGATTTTTCGACTTTCTCTCAGTCAATACCAAGAGAAATCATTTGCTCCCAAAGGAAATTGATTTCTATCACTTTTGATAGAATTGGCTTCAAGAATACAGGATTTCTTGGCCACCATTTTTACCACTTTCTCTCACAATTTCTACTCCCCAAAACTCAAGAATACGGACCCTGGATGGATTGCCAATGTTATGAATATCATCTAGAAAAACAAACTACGCCACTGACCTTTTATGAAGGTTTTAATTTATTTTTTCTGATCAAGCAATTAAAAATGCAACTTTTAGTATCCTGTATTTACTTCGTATCTACATAGCTTTGTGTTTGTATTATATTATATATTTTTTCTTAACTATATTCTAAAAGCTACCCATTTAAAAATACAAAAATAAAAGACTAACAATGATCTGCCTTAAAGTAGTAAATGAGCAGTCGTGTATATAACCGAAAATCGTATTTTTCATTATTTACTAAGGTCGAATATGTTATTTTTTAAATTTTAAATTAAATTTTATATTAATACTAAATAGAAAAATTCCTTTTTAATGTTTCAAAATTATTAGAGCATTACTCTACAATTGCGCAGACTGTAATGCGGAATATATTGGTCAAAGTGGAAGGAGCATAAAAAACAGAATAAAAGAACACAAAACATCAATTTTAAATGGTTTAAAAAACACAGGCATTTCAACACATTGTATAGAACAAAACCACTTTATAGATCTTAATAATGTTAAACTACTCCATAGAGAAAACAAAGGTAAAAAATTAAATTTATATGAACAACTAGAAATTAAAAAATCACTTATAGACAATACAACTCTTTCTACCAATGATCAAATAAATTTCGCAGATATGCCAATTATAAATAAATTTATTACCACATCTGGGCCGCATAATAAAAACCCTAATAATATTTTATAGACCTTTTGGGAAAAACGTGTTAAATGGTTCTGTTTGTAAATATTTCTCTTTTAAGTTTAGTATACGAAGTACTCTTGATGAAGCCCTAGAAAGGCGAAACTATTGTAGAGTAATGCTCTAATAATTTTTTAAACATTAAAAAGCAATTTTTTCTATTTAGTATTAATATTTAAAAAATGTTTTACAAGAAACCAACTGCGGATACAATTCAGTGTATTAAATTTTATGTTTTGTCATGGATACATTTTAAAATGAATTAAATTGGCTATATTTGTCAAAAACAAACTCAGATTCAAAAATAAAATATAGATACTTTAAAGCTGCATTTTTAATTGCTTAATCGGCATAAAATATAAAAACTCCATAAAAAGTCAGTGGCGTAGTTTTTCTTTCTCAATAATATTGGCTGTGGTGCCAGCTGAAACACCACTGGACCTAATAATTCTAATCTGGATAAAGATTTATAAGTTTTGTATTATATTAAATAGGTGTACCAAATTTCACCGACTTTTTCAATAACTTGGACGCCTTGTATTTCAGAAATAAAAAAGTCCAGACATATGTTTATTAAAACGTTTTTCATAAAATGGCATAAGAAATCGACCCTTAAGTTTCTTACCATATTTAGTAAACACCCTGTATATTTTTAAGGTTTTTTTCTTGTTTTGTTTTAAGACAATCTGGTAAATTAGAGGGATCAATAGGGCTTTGTAGACTCACTCATATACTCCAAAGCGGTCCTATTCTTTTTAGCTAACGTGGCGTGTACCCCACTAGGATTGGAAATGAATACTTACAATAAATCAGTCTAGAACTTTTCTCCAAAAACAATTATTATATATTATAGAAAAGAAACAATGTTAATATGTTTTCAATATCATCACAAAAAATGTCATGATTTATGGGAAAACTTAAACAATAGTAAAAATTTATACCATCCTGAAAAAATACAGGATGTTTCACAACTTCAACGACAAACTTCAAGCGCTTATTCTACAAAAAAAATGGGAAAAACTTCATATGAAATATGTCCTAAACGTCTCAGTTTTTGAACTACAGGGTGTTAAAAATTAAATAAAATAAATGTGTTGTTTTATAATGACTCTCATACCAATTTAAATATTTTAAAAAAATTTGGGTGACGCCTCCTATGCACCAAAAGTAATCTTTTGGCATGCAAGAAAAAAATAATTTTTACCAGTGTCGTTCATGAGAGGTTTGAGGTTATTATTTTTAAGAAAAAAATGATACGTCACTGCATTTTCTAAAATAAAAATATTTTTAAAATGCCCGTTTAGTTTGACACAAATTTGATCTTTTGACTTTTTTTCTATTTGAGGCACGGTTTTTGCGTAAACAAATAAAAACCATATCTTGGTAAGGTCATTTTGTATGGATAATATCAAATTCTACAGTGAAAAATTACCTTCGATATTTATTCTTTAACTCGATAGGAATTTGTTGACCATGACAAGAAATTTTTATTTATTTATGCGAAAACCATGCATCAAATGAAAAAAGTCAATGGATCAAATTTGTGTCAAACGAAATGGAAATTTTAAAAAATATTTTTATTTTAGAAAAATGCAATAGCAAACCATGTTTTTCTTGTATGACAAAAATGTCTTTTGGTGCATAGGAGGCGTTCCCCAATTTTTTCAAAATATC
The DNA here is from genome assembly GCA_014170235.1 of Listronotus bonariensis. NCBI lineage: Eukaryota > Metazoa > Arthropoda > Insecta > Coleoptera > Curculionidae > Listronotus > Listronotus bonariensis. Next base: position 61,521 of record JACEGR010000903.1, on the reverse strand, counting down.
TAAATTGGTTAAAAAGTTATTATAAAAAACACAATTTTTTAAAATTTTTAACACCCTGTAGTTCAAAAACTAAGACGTTTAGGACATATGAAGCTTTTTTCGTAGTTTTTATTGTAGAATTAGCCCTTTAAGTTTGTCGAATAAGTTGTCAAACACCCTGTATAGGTTAGTTAGCTAGAACCGTTAAGTAAAGGGAAAAATTAATATACAATAATTACTATATCCGGAAAAAGAACAAGCAAATATCAAAGTTCACATCAAAGTAATTAGGTAGCATTCTTGTGACTTTTTAAAAGGTGTTGGCATTTAAATTATTAGTATTTAAATTAACTCTGTTTCTAATTCGGTAATTTAGATATTATAACGTATAGGCTCGGCATAGCAAATGGTTTTTACAGGTTTATGTAACAAAAATGGTACTTAAGATTACAACAAAATTAAAAAAAACTATATTATACATATAGGGTGATTTATAAAATTTTGAGGTTGGATTTACAAAAAAAAATTGGTACTTTTTGGTCGTAATTTCATTATTAATGGTTTGGTTTGTAAAAAAATCTTTGCAGCCTGTCTTTCGTAGAATACAGGGGCCCAGGTTTCAGCATGCGCAGAGAATACATCAAAACTTTTTAAAGCTGCTAACTTCAGCAGCACAATGAGTATTTTCTTTTATAAATAACAATACACTTTTATATGAGCCTAAATTTACAAATATACTTAAATACGTACGGTGCATCAGACCTTGGTACAAATATTTTAAGAACTATAAACATAATATGTGGAAAATGAATCCCCATCCTACTTTCTTATCAGAAAATTGAAAGTGACCAAATATTTGGATGTTTCTGTGGCCGACTTGCTAGTGTAGTTGAATTTACAAAAAAAAGATGTATACATAAAATCTCTCATTGTTTACTTTCCTCTATCTCCTCTAAAATTGGGTTTTTCTTATTTTTGAAGACAATCGACAAATACATCTGCCTAAAATAACGAGGGACTGCAGATTTTCATAGATTTTTATTCGAAAATGTCACCACAGCTCAAAATACATGATTTTTAAGCAACTGCAATGATGGTTGTAGCTTGCAGGGGATGCATTTTAGGACACATGCTTATATAAAAAAGTTTTATTTTGACCTCACAAATGGGCCTTAAAATTTTTGTAGAAAATTTTGAAATACTTCGTATCGGTATCAAAACAATATTTTTGGTTTCCCATTTGTTTAGAAATAAAATAGATAATTAATGTTATATAGCGCTCAGAATAATAATAAAAAAGATACAGGGAATTCAGTCAAGTAACGCATCATATCTACGGTATTTTTTGATATTATAATTTAAATAAAATATTTATTTATGTTCAAAATTATGTAAAATATACCAAATAAATAAATGAATTTCCGAAGATAACAAATTATGATGTAGTACAAGGATGAACAAAATATTACTCCAACTTTACAAGAGTGTATTATTTTTTAATTGGTAATTAGATATACAAAAAATTGAATCCTTTGTCTAAGAACTTGTTACTATATTTTAACTTTTAATCTTAGTTTCCGACGTCTCATATTAATTTTTATAGTCGCCGCAAAATTGGAAATCATGTGACAAGTGACAATATTTTTTTAGACGCACAATTGACTAACAATTTTGTTAATATATCAATAAGAAAAGTCCCATTTGTTGCATACTTTTTTAAATAATTGTATTAATAGCTTACATTCCCAAAACAATTTTAATCTCAACATTTTATGACCGGAATACATCAAAAAATATTTTAAATTGTTAAATGACGTTTTAATTTTCGTATTGTTGTCGTAAACTACAAAATAAATTGCTGCTGCATGTGACGGACGATTATGAGTAATTCGGTTATGTCGGCTTTATTAATACACTTGGCGTTAATATTTATTATTACTGCAATTATTAATTTAATATTTATTAATTATTTTTATTCTAGACATTGCTGGACCAGAATAAATAATGTTTTTTGTCAAAGTGTTCGATAATCATTCTCACACAGCACGAATTGTTTTAAATTTGAATATAAATTGTTGGCGCGAAAACAATCCTATGTATAAGGAGAACGGAAAGAATAAAATTCTTAACTTTATTTATTAAACTGCACATTTAATTGGCACTTAACTGAATAAGCATATTTGGTTTAATGAAAGGAATGTTTATATGAATTTTCAGGTTTTGCCTTAAATAAAATAAAAACGAACTAAAAAATCTGATATTTTATATATATATATATATATATATATATATATATATATATATATATATATATATATATATATATATATTATATATATATATATAGTTTAATCTCCAATATACTACATCCCGTTCGGAGGCCACTGGTAGAAATAATAAAAAATTGTTTGCATTTAAAAATGGCTATTGGTATTTAGTAGGTGTATGTCAAATTTTATAAAAATATTTGAAACAGTTTTAAAGTTATGATAAGAAAAAGATTTTTTCTTTAAATTTTAACATTCTGTAGCTTAAAAGTTTAAAGGTTTAGGACATATTATGTTCATATAAACTGTTCTTTCTAGAATAAGCCAAGGAATTATAACCCGTATTTTTAGCCACCAATTAAATTACACCCCGTATAAAAATCAGTGATTTTTATTTGCCAAAAACTTTAAAAAATTGCTTTAATTTCTACAAAAGCAAACTTACGATATTTAATAAAAAATATATATATTTTCCTTAGTTTTGGCAGAGAAGAAACCAAAATTTAATATGTAGAAGTCAGACTCAGAAATCGTGTTGACCAATGTTATTTTTGTATGGCATTTAATATCTAATAACAATTTATTACATCATAGTAACCATTGTTTACATAAATTAGAGATTTTTTTAGAGATACTCTTTATCGGTTTTTTATATAATAGAACCGGTAACCCACTGAACCTTACATAAAAAATTATCAGTTTGTCGAAGCTAACATAACTTGAATTTTAAAATAATTCCATCCGAGATTTTATAGGCAATTATTTTTTATTTATTTACATACATTTTATTTTACGCCTGAAGTTATACAAGGTGTTTGTTGATAATACCATTAAACTGCTTTTCGATTTCGGCAAAAATGTGCCTTGTTGTAATTAAAAATACATTTAGGTACTTTGTCATTTTTTTTAAAGCACTAAAATCAGTTTATTAAACAATTAAACCACCAATTGTGGTTTGTATTCTATGGCTTAACGATATTACCCACACGTTTCTGTGGTTTTAAATGTAATATCCCCTGTGGTGGCACCAAGGCGTTGTCCAGAAGATGTGAGATGACTACTCTCTGACGCATAAAGTATCCAGAAATACAAAAATATAAAATTAGTTCCTATGAATTGCAAATCAAAAGTTAACGTCTTTTTCGTTAAAATTGAAGTAGTAGAATTGAAGAAAGTCCGAAAAGCACGACACTTGTCAAAAAACCGTCATAGTCAAAGTAACAAGACCTCTTAAGTTGCTAGTGGTTAATTCAAAGCAATGGTTTTAAATTAAAACAAAACAAAAAACAATCCCAACATATATATCTGTTTCTCTCTTAGAATACTAGAAAACATAAAAATACTTTTAAATAGTTTTTACTTACCAATGGAGTATTGTTGATATTTAATTTGTTGTTTTAAATTGTTGATTGTAATTGTTTGTTTGTGTAATTAGGCAAAACAAAAAAATCGAGCAAAAATATTTTTTTATAACCCATTATAAAAATATTCCTTAAAGTACAGTCCTAAAAATTCTACATTTATACGAACCACAAGAAATATTGAGATGTTTTTTTTTTTTTATTTAAAAATGTAAAAATAGTCTCTAAATAATACGTGACGTAAGTAGTATTGATACACCCATCTATGCCACCATTTCTTTTTAAATTTAAAACCCGAAAAATCACCACCTACAGAACTAAACACCTGGACAATAAAAAACCGACAAATAAAATTTGTTAAAACTCAATCTTAAATAAATTTTTATAGGTAGGTGTTATACAGGGAAGAGCCAAATGTTGCATTTTGACCCAAATTTTCAAACACCCTGTGAAATAATTTAACGTCAGAATTTCTTACCAATATATTGGATTTTAAAGACACATCTTTTCTTAACATTTTCTTTATTTATAGAAATATCTTGATTCTAAAAGAAAACACAAATTATTGAAGAAGACAATGAAATTTGTGTGTAGTTATACTTTTACATCTTTTCTAAAATGTTGTATTTTTTATAATGAAAAATAAATACAAGTATTGTTATGTTGATTATGTAGTTTTAAATCAGAATTTTGTTTCTCTTAGCAAGGTGCGACAACGGCGCGCTTGTGGCTGCTCCGGTTGTATCGGCAGCGTCGATAACCGGAGTTAAGCAGTGAAGTGCGCGCCCATAACTTGGATGGGTGACCGGCGTTGTCGGTTTTGGGCAACGGCACGCGGTGTTCTGCTCGGGGGTGAACGAACGGACCGAGCAGCAATCATCCAAGTTATGGAATGAATGGTGTGTGAATGGGAAGGAGTAGGGGTCAAGGTACAATAAGCCTTTAGGCTGCAGTGCACCACCTAGGAGGGCGATCGTCGGACCTGGGTGGGATGACCCCGAAAGGGCGAAAAAAAAGGTGCGACAAAAAGTGTGATTTAAAAATATACCCCGTATATTATTTTACCAGAAGAAAGATCTTTTAAATACTACATTTGATATACTTATCTTTATTACTTTCGACCAGCCAAATCTTTTCTCAATATGTTTGCATTATAGCGTGTATTACGACCATCATAATTAAATTACATTGTTTTCTTTAAAAATTTGTATTTCTTTTTAAAAGAGATACCGATATAAATAAAAAAAGGAATGTTAAGATAAGATAGGGCTTTAAAATCCAATACAATGATAAAAAATTGTGACACTAAATTACTTCACAGGGTGTTCGAAAATTTTGATTTTTTTTGTCTAGGAGTTGTATATAAATTCGATGTAAGAATTAAGGTATTGCCATTAATTCAATTTACTTTAAATTAAAGTTTAATAATCAGTAATAAATGTAAAAGTAATTAATATCAAACCAAATGTAAATCAGATTACTAATTGTAACGTGTAAAAACATAATAATAATAACTTAACTTCATTTATAAAACCACATGAATTTAAAAATGTATTCGTCATATCCTGAGCACTATCCTGAAAGCTTCGGTACTATTTTTAAAAAGTGCTGATCGTTGACAATGACTTTAAAGTAAAAGTAATTTTAACTGGCAATGTAATTATTAAGTTTTTAGGGTTTCCGATAAGATAGCGAGGTAGTGTTGTTTAAGAAAAGCTACGCCCTTTTAGGCAGTCCCAACTCTATTTATACACGAAATATCTTTGACCCTGTACAAGATAAAAAAATAAACAAACAAAATAATGTTTATTTAAATACACCTATTTTGTTGACAGTATTAGATAATAAACAAGGTGTCATAAAAACAGAATTTTCATTGTCAAATGGACTTTGTTAAATAGTACATCCTGTATATTTTAAGAAATTTTGACTCTTTATTAAATTTACATAGAACGGAAGCTTTCACGGTCTTGGTGAACTGAGAAATCTGGGTTCTTGGGTTTGGACCGCGTTAAATTGAAATCCAAAAAAATATTTACTTTTCTTCAGTGTTCCAATCTCGCAGACTACTGATCCTTAAAGATACCTCGTTCAATCGATGGCGAAACGTTGGTAAACGATTTTAATTTGACGCAGTCCAAACCCAAGAACCAAGATTCCTCTTATTTAATTTCTACGTTAAAAATGTATACTGTCCACTTGATAAGGTCAACAGTAGGACAAATGGACCAAAGATTTAAATTTTCGAAAAAAAATAAATCTTAATAAAAAATTTTGCTTGTAAAAAAAATAGTATTCACGAGGAGAAAATATTGTTTTTCCATACAGGTTCACAAAAACTTTAAAAATCATGATTTTTTTCCCAAGAGTAAACTACCTTTATTTTTTATTTTTAGGCAAAATGTCTTTACGAATATGTATTTAGAATAATTTACATTGTAATCGATAAAATTTACAAAATTTTATTGAACTTCATAATTTGGCGAAAACGTTATCATCACATTCGTTTACAGCTGAAAAATTGTGTCGTGTAAAAAAGCAGGTAATTTAAAAGCAAATTATGAGAGTTTTTTAGGTAATTTTATTATTAAAATTTATGATTTTTAATAATTTTATAGTAAGTTTCATGAAACTTTTTGATACTCCTGTAACATTAATAGGGTCTTTCAAAACCTACTTGACAATAAATATTATGTGTTTAAAGCACTTTGTTTATTAACCAATAGTGGCAATAAAATAGTCTTTATATTTTTTTATCTTAAGTTTACTTTTGTATCTTGTAGAGGGCAAAAGATATTTGATGTATGAATAAAGTTGGGACACCCTATATATTATAGAAAATATCCGAATTTAGACCATTCTAGTTGGGCCTAGGCTCTAATTAGTTAGTTCTAAGCCAAATCAGTTAGTTTTCGTAAGTTAGTTATTTTAGTAGTAGTTATATTACTTAAAAGAAAAAAATACGAAAATCTTTTTTATTGACTAAACGAAGCAATTCCACATACAGCAAAGTTGCTTAGGCATGATGTTTATTTTTTAATAAAAACGTAATCTTGTTGACTTTAAAGTTGACGTAGCAAATTAAAATATTTGCTCCAATAAAGTCTTAGAGTTCTATTTATATAATTCACCCATTAAATAAACAGCTTTACCAATTATGTTGGGTAATTTCAAACAAGTTTCAAATTTAAAAAACTAACAACTTGAATTTAGCCCTTTGAATATTCGAGATTCGGTTTAGAATTCTGGGATCAAATTTTGCATTTGTGCTCAGAGGGTGTTATTATGACATAACCCACTAAATACTGATATAACGACCCGATGGAAACATCCAAAGCCACTAGCCTAAAACATTTTGTACAACTTTATTGTTTTAACATAAACAAAGGGTAATAAAATGCAACCTAAAAGACATGGTAAAACCCTTTTCAAAAGCTATTTCTGACAAAACAATTGGTTTTGTAGATTTGACACCCCTCCCCCATCCATGAATTTAGGTTATTTAGGTTAGGTTAGTTTTGGTTATCAAGTCTGATGATGAATATCTCGAGAACGAAACGAGTCCGACTAAAAATTCTTTTACACTCGTAATTAGCGCCCCAAAAACCCCGAATACCAAATTTTATTCAAATCAACGGGGCGTCCGGTTTATAAATAAGTACTCAAATGGATATGTCGCAGGTTATTGTAAATTCAGTCTTATTATAATATACCTAGGCTTTTATAATACGACTAGGCGTATTTTAAAACGAGACGAATAGCTAAGAATCTCACCATTAACCTAATAATTTTAGGCATAATATCCTACGCCTGCATTAAGTCCGTGGTATATATGCTTTAAAACATAACGTCATATTGAGGCGGTCATGGTTAGTTCTGGTTATGTATTTTTTTAATTTGCTTTATTATGGAATTAAAAAATATTATTTAACTATCCAGAACTAACCATGTGCCCCAATGTGACAGTTTTGCATGACCGTCCATAGCTCTTTGAACCAATCAAATTACTATGTTTTGCAAATCGCCTGACATAACGCCAGTCGTTATTTTGGTAGGTTTACATCTGACATTTATTGCATGATAATTTATGTCGGACAGAAATTCTGCCTAATGTAAACGGTCAAAAATGTATTCTATTCTATCCTATTTTCGGTTTTTGGCTTTCACACGTAATGTATTCAGACATCGTCAAGTGGTTGTGGTCAAAAATTTATGTCCGATAGAAATTTTTTATTGTTTACATTACCCAGAATTTTTGTCTGACATAAATATCATGCAATAAATGTCAGTTGCTAAATCTACAATTATAATACAACGGATTTAAATTAGTCGTATTCTGAAGCAATCGTGCTAGGAATAATTTCTATCAATAGGCCTAACAAGGTGCCGGAGTATAATATTATGCCTAACGTTTTTAGGTAAGTTGTGATATTTTTAATTATTCGTATTATTTTACAATATGCCTAGTCGTATTATAAAAGCCTGGGTATATTAAAATAAGGCTGATTTTTACAAAAACCCAATTAACTTAGACTTACACTTCCAAATATCACGGAAAAAGCTGAATATCTGTACATACCTTTATTTTGGTACAAAAATACTCTTCTAAAAATCCCTTATGTTATCGTGTAAGGAACTCGAAATATGACAGGACAAATGTCAAAAAATCAGTTTTTTGCGAATATCCCGATTCCTTTACTTTTAATTGCATTTATATTTAATATAAAAGTTGTAGAACACAAAATTCTTTACAAATTTGATTGTAAGCATTTTTTTGTCATACCAACGGATCCGATAATAGAGGGCGCAGTGTGTAAAGCACTTTAGTGTATGTACATGCCTTAGCATGCAATCAATCGTAATATTTAGCAAAAACTTAAGTAAAAAGATGACATATTAGACTGAAAATCACGATTTATTGCGTGCTAAGGTATGTACATACAGTAAAGTGCTTTACACACTGCGCCCCTCGCTGCGCCCTCTATTATCGGATCCGTTGGTATGACAAAAAATGCTTACAATCAAATTTGTGTTCTACAACTTTTATATTAAATATAAATGCAATTAAAAGTAAAAGAAACGAGATATTTGCAAAAACACGTTTTTTTACATTTGAGTTGTCATATTTCGAGTTTCCTTACACGATATCACAGGGGATTTTTAGGAGGATATTTTTTGTACTAAAATAAAGGTATAAATTTTAGCTTATTCCGTGAGATTCTGAGATAGACCCCTTAATTTTACTAAGATGACTGGGGTAATACGCCTGCAACAGATATGTTTGGAAGATGTCAGAATATTTGATATCAAATTTCTTGCCAGTCAAATCCTCCTCATAAAAAAGCTTTTTATACGCCCGTAAACAAATAACATTGTACAAAATATTTTAACCCTTAGTAGCGACAATTACCTCTGTCGATAATTACCTACGCTGGGTAAAAAGTAGTCGATGTCATAGTAACACCCTCTGAGCTCAAATGCAAAATATAAACCCAACACCCAAAAGCCTGAATCTTTCCCATGTCTGATTTTTTAAAACATAAATGTTTTATTTATTACGTAAACCATCTCAAAAAATGGGAATTTTGTGTACTTTCCAGCTATAATTTAAACAAATCCGTAATCAATTAAAAAACCGGTTGTGCATCTGAATGAGAAATAAGTAGGCAATAAAAATGAAAGTAGTATTTAATCGACAGTTTAAAATTATATTTTGGGTACCTATTGTTTCTTTTGTCCTTAAAACATTACGTAAGCATCTTTATATCACATCCTTAAACGTACTGTAAATAAATACAGCGGTCATTGTCTAAATTATGCAACAATAAAAAAATTAAATCGCATTAAAAACATCCTGCATCATACAACAAAAACTTTCAAATTTAAACATTCACTTATTAAAGAAACTATCAAGAATAAAATAAACTTACGATGAATGCATCTTGTTTTTAGCCATGGTAAATTATTTCTTCCAAAACTCCTTTAAAAACTTCCAAAGAACTCTAAAAAAACTACACAAGTTTTTAAATCGCCGCACTTAGTTACGCGATGTCGCGGGCACCAAACGTAAACAACAAACAGGTAGCCGTCGATGGATGCGCAAAACAAAGACACTCGCGCTTCCAAGGCAACTATGATGTTCAATGGATAACAAACAGGTACAGCGACCAGAGACTGGGCCGCGAATGGGTCTGAAATTTTATTGAAAATGACGGCAACGCGGCGCGACAATTGCCGTAGCCTACTTTGTTTCGTGTTTTAAAAGAAAATGAGAGAGTTGCTTGATTACATCGCCCCTCTTTCTGCCTAGCTTTGCTGCTTTTTATGTTGACATGGCTTTCTATACGATGGGGTTGTTATAATCACCCTTATCTACGCATGTTTTGTACATATGGACACTAGTTAGACATCGTGTGGCATAGTTATTAGGAAAGGCAAGGACCTAATGCATACAGGGTGTAACTCTGAAAACTTAATGCAAATATCCCGAAAACTGAAATAGTGGTGTAATTTGTCATTATGTAAATATACAAACAAGATGTACTAGCGTAGTGAGGAAGGGCCCCAAAAAGTGGGTTTTTATAGAAATGAAGGAGTAAGTACATAATGTAATGTTTTTATTTCTTGTCAAGTTTATTCGAAGAAGAAAAAAGTCAAAAAGGGTACTCCGTCCACATAAATTATATGATAAAATGGAAAGAGCGCCGTTTGAGGGTAAGGATCTTTTTTGGTTGTCAAGTATTTTGCTACAAGAACAGAGTAAAGAAAGGGGGCCCCGACCTTAACAAACTTTATCATATTACAGTGGGATGGCCCGGTTTTGGAGGTAAGGCCCTTTTCTTTTGTTTTTTACTCTCAAATTTTTCAACAAAGAAACATTAATTTACTGAACTAGTATGTGCCTCGACTTTACTTTCCGCCCCGATACCTCTGGCTACGCTACTGATAAGATGCACTAAAAGCTTGGGCTCCGGGAAGGGTGCACTTGCTTTTGAATATATTACCTGAGCAACAGAAATTGTATAAAAAGTACGTTTTCTTAGAAAAAGATCAGCTTTTCTTTGCTTCCCACTTGCTTTTTAATGAAATACCTATCCGCGGTATTTGAATACAACATAATATGTATAAAAAGTACATTTTTTCTGGAAGGCATCATTTCGGCGCCCATGACTAAACGCACTATACTTTGAAAACTGGTAAGTATCCTCTTGATGCCCCATACCTTAACTTTAAAATTTTCAATGACATCATCCTCTTTGTAGTACTGTCAATAAAAGGACCCATTTGGTATATTCCTTTTAGGGTCTAAAACCGCCCGGAACGACACCAAAAGTGTTCCTTTTAATTGCAATCTATTGTATTTTTGACAGTTTTGACACTCTTGACAGTTCAAGAACGGTTTCGGGCGGTTCTAGAGCATAAAAGGAATACACCAATTGAGTAGTGTATAAGACCACCCCGTTACGGGCCGCCACTCAGCCCACAAAACTGTGACCAAGTTATCCCAAAATTTTTCATAAATCCAGAGATTTATTAGGACTGAACTTAATCCTAAATCACGTAAATATTGTAAATTTTCTTTCGTTTTTTCCTGTAAAATAAAGTATTATTAGCTTATAATACAACTGTTTAGCTAGAGATGTGCAATATACAGGGTGTATGTGCATTAAGCATTTAAAATAAAATTAGGTACCATAGGATTCCTTAAGTAACTTTAACACAAAAAGATTATACAAACATGGGCCCGCAAAGGCCTAGAGTCACTGGCGTCGTGGTATTTGCCGCCCATACAAGAAAATGTCATTTGAGGTTTTAATATTTTTAAAGAGCTCTTCTTTCCTCCTTCAATAAATTTGAAGCAAGCAAAAAAAGTACCCACTTTTATATTGCATTGTTTTTAAATCTTCAATTTTTTCGTAACTATACCGCCCGCCCTTCATTTCAATCTTTCCGCAGAGGCGGCGGAGGTGTGTGCGATGTAGAGCCACCGCCCACGGCCTTGCAGCCCGAGTGGCCTCCCGCCATATATCTTGCATTAACAAAAATAAAGTAAAGGGCCTCGCAGGAAAGGTAAGAAAGTTTTTGTTGCCCCAAATTTCTTTTCCCACGCAATACCATTTGTCGAAAAGGGGCCTCGCGGATATATGAGGGCCTCGCAAAATGTATCTTGCCCACATAAAATTGTCATCTTGCGCCGCTCCTGACTTTCCAGCCCCTTATTTCACATTTTTTCGCCCCAGCGCTCGGTAAAACAAAAAAAATATTAAAATTGTTGCAAATACAGTGGCGTGCTTTTCTGTTATGCAGAAAAATTCGTCTAGATGCAGCTCGAGACACCACTGAAATTAATATATTTAATTAATTTAAGAATAAATTAGAGCCTTATTGCTATAAAAATATTTATTTATTTACAAAAAACATTCAGTTTAACACCCCAGCATACACGCATAAAAAATAAGTTTGTAATCAGCTAAAATTTACTAATTTGATTAAGCAGGCGTAAACTGCTCCTGTACTGCCGTCCTACGGAAAAACACTATATGATATATGGATTATTATACAGGTTGAGCTAAATAACAAAACACATAGGCAATGTGAGGAAAAGAGACAATCTAACTAAATCCCGGCATGTAAACATGCGTGACTAATAGTGCTTGTTTTGTTATTCTATTACTCGCCGATGTACCAAAACTGCTTGCTAAAGTAGTATGCACAGCGCATTCAGTGTTTTTCCGTTGGAGGGCAGTATAGCATATTATAAGACATAACATTACGTTAAAAATTTGCAAAAGAAACCGTACATTGGGGTAACTTCGCCCCCAGAGCTCACATACGCACAATTATTATCTTTTACTATTACTTTTTTACTTTCTTTACATACTTAATTCAAAAATAATTATAAAAACATTAACAATTTTTGTTTAAATAAGGTTTTTAATTAAAAAATTAAATATTTCCTTTTAATAACCTAATTAGTAGCTCCAAACATTTAATTTTTATTTCACTAAGTGTTTTTTTATACTTAAACAGCCCAAATTCAGAATTACAAACTAAACAGTTGTCCGTAATATTTGGTATTAATGGTATTCCCATCTTAATAACTCTCATTAAATAACCAGTTTGGTCTTCACGAGCTCCAATTTACTTTAAGGTTGATAGCGACATCTTGACTACAACTGCTGAAAATTCTACAACGGTTCTAAAGCGGACTATAAAAGGAGAAATAAATCAAACAATTAAGCCCGTACAAGACTAATTGGCAGAAAATATTTAAGTATATACAGGGTGTCCAAGAATAAGGACTCTTTAAAATGGTATCCTTATAAAACATTTGCCTTTATAAGTTCGCCAGGGGCGGACTAACCTTACACAATAGTGGTAATTATTTTTACACCCTGTATAATAAAAAAATGAACTGTGAATTGTAAAGTATTTTTAAGCAGCCTAAATCCTTAGCTTAAAAAGGTTCTCCTATTAGATGTCGTTAAATTTAAGCGTTTTAGACAAAAACAAGTTTTTGTTTCGTAGGGACATCTAAAAACAATAGGTTATTGTGTTGCAAAAACGTTTTTTTATTTAATTGTATTGAATATTGAAACTCTGCTATGAATTATTCTGAGGCCGCAAGCCCGCACCTAAAATCACTTATTGGAGAACTGAGTTGTGAATAAAGATTAAAAAAGTAAATGCATGCCAAATTTAGCCATAAAATGTCCCAACTTCTTTAGTTTTAAAAATAAATGCAAGTTTCCTAAGTGACATCTTTAAACTAGGTCGCGTTTCACAAATGCCTTTACCTGTGCATACTAAAGTGTAAGATTTCATGACGTTCGCGTCATTTAGGTTACATTAAATTGCAGAAAATATTTTAGAACCAATTTGTGTCATAATTTTAATCCCTTTGCTCAAGATAAAACCTTGCTTCCAACTTTTGGGCTGGATATTTGACTGGAACGTTACCTAAAATCGGTAATTTTCTAGAAACCTGCGGCAACTCCGATTTTGACGAAATTTGGTATACGGGGGTTTTTGAGGCGCTGATCACGAATCTGAAAGAATTTTTTGGCGAAAACGTTTCGTTCTTGAGATATTCATCATCAGACTTGAAATTTAAACTAATTCTATTTTTAAAATATTCCCCCTTCTTTTTGCACACAATTCTTGATTTAAAGCGAAAGTGGCACACAATATTTAATTTACACCTTTTAAAACCCCGTTTTTTTACGTATTTTACATTATTTTTGCATTAAATTGCGTAGCTATACTTTGAATCATTTCAATCCCAGTGTGCCATGAAGCCCTATGTGTATGTATGGTTGCCGCATTATCAAAGAAAACCAACGCAATTTAATGCAAAAATAGTGTAAAAAACATAGAAAAACGGGGTTTTAAAAGGTGAAAATCAAATATTGTGTGACACTTTAGCTTTAAATCAAGAATTGTGTGCAAAAAGAAGGGGGAATATAGTGAAAATAAGCTTAGTTTAAATTTGAACTTTGATGATGAATATCTCGAGAACGAAACGTTTCCGCCTTTCAGATTCGTGATCAGCGTCCCAAAAACCCCCGTATACCAAATTTCGTTAAAATCGGAGTTGCCGCAGGTTTCTAGAAAATAACCCTAAAACCTTTAAGGATTTTTTTATTTAATGTAAGGGAATGTGGGAAAATGGTGCGCACCCAAGCTAGAATTGCAATTCCCACCAAAGTAAAAAAGTCAAAATTTGAGAAAACACTGAAAAACGTTCATTATCTAATTTTGCATTTACACAGTAATAGGATGATAAAATAAACATGTAAATGTGTTATGATAAAAAAAGTAACCAAATGTATTTGCACACGATTACCCAACCCATCGAGTAACTGTGCGCATTGGATGGGGAATGGTGCGCATATTTACATGAATGTTGTTTCATTTATTCTTTTGTTTTTCTCTTTCTCGTTTAGGGTGTCAAAGCTTAGTTTTAAGTGTTTTTTTTTTTTAGATCTGTATAGTCAGTCCTTATTTAACTAATCCCTTATATCTACTAAAGTTATTGCAAATGGTGTATTTTTAAGTGTTCCGAAAAGCTAAAGATCTAAGTACATTAAGGGTTAAACAAAAAAAAATGGCTGGTAGCAAAATATATTGTTTTAACCTAGTTGGTTTTTGTCTTTAAATACCGGTTCACGCAACAAACGTGGCAGAACAAGGTTTTTTTTAAGTGTTTTTCTAAGGGTTAATTTGAATACCTTAAACTGTCTCTTTTACTTTAATATATTCTTTAAACCATAATTTTTAAATTAATTTAATGTTTTTTAAAGATCTTTGAAATAACAACAAATCATTGTTATCTTTGGTATAATTTTTTAGATATCTGAAAAATAAAATAAAATTGTAAAAAACTACCATTGATCTGTGTGCGGGGTAAAGGAGCGCAGACGTGCCCAACTTCCCCCTTCGTGATTTACATCTTAAAAATAATTTCGTCATCAAAACCACTTATTTAATTATAATTTCAATTAGTACAAAGCATTCATATTTAAATAATTATTGGTAAATCGGTTGTCTGCAAAGTCGGTTTACTGACGATAGTTGAACGTGACAATGTCAGAAAGAATCATTACCTTTATCGCCGCAGTTATCGTTGCTATAAATAATTGACACCACATTTACTGCACGCTCACTCAAGTAGGAAAGAAACAGATGTCGAATGACGCGGAGATTGTACCTCTGTCTCGCTTGTTCCGCGCTCTCGCTTGCACTTCAAGCCTTAAATGGAACGCGAGAGGTAACGGCACATATGTCATGTTTTTTGGTGCGTGCAGCCGGGTCCATCGAATTATAAGACGTTGTCACGTCAAAAAAGAAAAATAATAATTAAATCATCGCCTTATTTGCCGTAGCTAAATATTTATAAGAATGATTAGAAAATAAAAACTCGAGTGGCAGTATCTCCTGACATTAGGCTATGGATCCAAATATTGGCCACATTAGTTCATTAGAAAAGTCCTATCGTGCAGCATTGACAGGGTTGTCTATATTACCGGACGCGCACTATTACCCTACTTTCCCCTTATATATTGTTTAAAAGTGTATTGCTTTTTATATTATGCATACAATACAACAGGGTGAACAAAAGTTTAATGATGTGATGTTTAAAGGGAGTAATTAAATTTGTGATTAAATTATTTTTTTTTACTTATTCCCTATATTTTTTACATAACATTTTTTACCAATTATTAGCAGAAATATGAGCATTTAGAAAACCTGGAGGTATGCGATAATTTTTTGAAAAAATATTTTTATAATCTTAAAAACATCTTTAATAGGCTGAAAAATAATATAAAAATTCTAAATTATGCTTGTAGCTAGGGTGGCGCCTTTTTGTTGACCTTGCAGGCTCTAAAGAAAAACGGAACAAATCTGATTGCACACTCGATTTCGATTTTTGGAACAAATTTAGTGGGAAAAATCATGGCTAACTTGATTCGTTTTGGATATACAGAGTGCTTTTTATTTTGTTAATTTGGCCAGGCAATTGTAACTCTTTAATTTTTAATATTTATTGTAAATTGTTTACATGTGTATTGCTTTCATACAATACTTTTTAAAAGTTTTTAAATGATTTTTCTACCCCAAAATATTATTTTCATAACACATTAAAGAGAGAATGGTTAATAGAACTGCCAAAGCCACTGGAATGAACTACTTTAATATCAAGAGTACCTGGTAATACAATAACATTTGCATTACAAATATCGACTATTTTATGTTTTATACATGTTCTAATATTAACCACAATACCTATACAAATATGGTAATTTATGGGAAACTACGAACTGAAGAAAGTAGTAGACTAATGAATTGGTTCTACTCAAGGACGATAACGTACTGGTATTTTTAGGATCTTGGATATCTTGGTTAAAAACTTGCTCTTTAAACAAATATAGATAAAAAAATAAAAGGCTAGTTTCAAAGTGTACAATGTTTAATATAACATTTCATTAAAAAAAATAATAAAAAACCAATAAAATGAATGTAATGCATTATTTTTTATTTATTTTTGGATACTCTATTTTTGGATACTCTGTTATGGATGTCATAACCGAAAAAGACGAATATAGTGTGTCTACCAGTTCCGGATTAACCTATAAGCAAATTAAGCAATTGCTTAAGGCATCACGTTGTGGGTGGCACCATAAAGAGTACCAAAGGAACAAAAATTAATCCTGTGTGTTTCATAAATGTGAGGACCTTGTTTTATTTTTTTTGTTTTTGCTCTTAAAAAAAATTAAACGAAAAATGAATTTTGTGTTTTAATACGTGGGTTTTTTTTTTGTTCTTAAAAATTTTTAAAGCCAAAATATTTTTTTGTATCTTTTATTTTGCTAAGGCGCCCCACATGACTGAATTGCTTAGGGCATCAGATAGTCTGAATCCCGCACTGGTGTCTACGTAAGTTGTCGTTATATGGAAACTTTTTTATTATCAATTTTACGAAAAAAGTTATTTTTTATAAAATGGTCCGACACCTAAAATGCAACCATTAGGTATCAAATTGTCAGTCAACGAGATTTTGGCCAATTTTTGCTTTACTTTTAGAGTGTATTTTTGGTAATATCGAAAGCTGTTATAAAGAAAAGATGTTTAGAATGAAAAATTACTTCTAAATATGGATTTTTGTTTATTTATAAGAAAAAAAAGTTTCGAATCGAAATATTTTAAGCTTGTACATTAGTACATTTTACATTGTTATTGTTTTGATAACACTAAACTTCAAAAAGTTTATTTAAAATTATCCCATATAATTAATAGTTATAAAATTTATTGCACTAACGTAGAAACCTAAATTTTTACCATTATTGCAGAAAAAAATATATTCTTGTCTTTATACCAAAGTTTCAATATTAGGAAAAATACCCTTGAGCAAAAATTACATTTTTGTCCAAACCTGATGGATGAATTGTACAATTTCATATTTGTCTGTGCTTTTAGGTTTTGAACCATGCAGAATTTTTTTATATTAACAATACCTTTTTTTTCAAAAATTATTACTACAAAAGTTTCCCATATGACGCCAACTTAAGCCATGTCCAGACTTGGATACAATCGGGACAACATTGTCGGCCGACCGTATGTTGTTCCAAAAATTTTTAAGCAACAAAGTCGGCCAACATTGGAACAAATGGAAAACAGGCGACTTGCCGATTCCTTGGATGAAAACGCCCACCGATGATGCCATGGCGTTTGCAACAAGTCGGCCGACCGAGGTGCAACATTCAAGATACAGTCGGCTGTTTTCGCCGATTGTATCCAAGTCTGTACGTTGCTTTACGTAGACACATTATTCTCAAATCATAGCCTAAAAAATCTTAAATTTAGCGTTAAAAAATACATCTATTGGAACATTTACCTTATTTGTGTTAAATAAGATGCTTGAGATTGTACACTTTGAACTAGACCCCCTCAATAATAATTATTGAAAATGCGACAGTCTGCATAACATCATGAATCTCGGTACTGACATCGCGCGTCGACATACGTTCACCATTTTGCCACGACTTTAACCAAGAAACTGTCACCAACAATAACAACTATGGTAACGCAACTTCTGCTTTGGCACCCATCGATGAACCTACCGTGAAATACTCGAAGACATTGATGGCGAATTCTTACTCTATGGCCGACATGCGAGGCGTTTAATTTTTTTCCTACAAATCTGAATGTCCCAATATGCACCCTTTACCTTTGAATCAAACAGCACGAGTGCTGGCAAATAAGCACTTAGGCTGCTCTAGGGCAGCCGTGTGAAAGCTGTGCTAGGCGGCAAAAAGGGAGATTAAAAAGAAAGAAGGGCGGGGCGAGTATTAGTTGGTCATTTTTGATTCTCTTAACTTAATTTTGGGAATAGGGCGCCCTGAATTAAAATAGGTGTTTTTCTCACTGCGTGTGAATGTGGCTTTTTTTTGCTCTTCAAACTCCTTCTAATTTCAGGTGCAGAGCACCATGCTTCAAAATGTTTGTTGTTATTCTTTTTCCCAATAAAATAGGTGCCCCAGCAATTCTGAAGCCAGTGATAAGAAATAAATACACTGCCTAAAGTATAAACATGTGAAAATTCTTATAAGGTTTTTATGAGAAAGGGAAGTTTTTTTTTGAACTTAAAAATATATGCTTAAAATATTTATAGTTATTGTTAAAAACCTGTATTTCGAGGTATTGACAAATACAAAATAAGAAAATTCCGAAAACTTAAAGATTTGCAGGAGAAGAAAATACCTAGTCTGGCCACACATAACAATAATGAGCTCCGCAGCCGCAAGCGCTCTCTGCCTCATGAAGTGTAGGGCGAGGCGGTGCAGGCAAAACTTTGTAATCAATAAAACTGTAGTAACATGAGTCAGTCAGTAATGCTACGCTTTAAATTACACCTGATCGTAAAATAAACCTTCACAAATAAGGTAACACAGTTTTACCCATACTACACTCAAATTTTGAATAAAAAGGAGCAGATATGGGTGGGAAAATGTGTTTTTTTTTAAACAAGAAGATATACATACATAAAACCCATAAAGCGATGAGCTACAATATATACAGGCCCGACCAAATGCTTTTATATATTTTCAAGAGCATGAAAAGTACTTTTGAATTGTTCCGAATTAATCTGCCCCACTCCTTCTATCATTGTGAATCCGGGCTCGATGCGGCCTTGGTGCGGTTATGTGTGGCCAGACCTTTAATTTTTACATGCAAGCTTCATCTCGAAATAATAAGTCGACAGCCATTATATATTGAACACCATAAAGATTTTTCAAAATAGTTTATAAAAATAGAGCAAATAAATATATTTAAAATAGGTAAACAAAAAAAACTAATTTTATATCTAATTTAAATATTTTATCGTTTATAAGCAAATTCTATTTATTAAAAAACCCAGACCAAGTTTTCACACTTAATTTAGTTAGATGCGCTTTATGCGCTATTATATGTTCATCAGTTCAAATTGACTCCCATTTACTTCTGAATGCGAGTGGCAACCGCGGAATGTGCAAAGCGCAATTAGCATATCATGTTCTTCCTCATTGTTATACAAATAGGCCGTTTCCGAGTGAGATGTCCCCACGTTTCTTTTTGCTCAAAGAACAGAGGCGTCGCAAAATGGTATTTTTATAATCACTACGTACTACGTCCACAAAGGCTTGCACAAATTGGATTAAAATCCAGGGATCATTTTTGGAGAAAACAACGAAACACGTTGAGTAACTTCCTAAATTAAGCATTTTTCGGCACTCTCTCCCAGTATACAAGGTGCCTTAAAAAGTGTAATGGTATACGACTCTTGTAGTTGAAATGGGACACCTAGTGCGTTAGCATTCTTGGATTTTTCCGAAAATTATAGATTGGTTTCGTATGTGTATAATAGTCACCGTATCCCATTATTATAACAGTGGTATTTTACTTACCTTTGTCAAGAGAAATGTATCAATAACTACTAAAAAATTATAATTTTGACGTCCCATATGACAACTATGGTATTATAGCAACCCAAAATATATCCACTTAATTGATATATAAGTTGTGATAGATACCTAGATATCAAAAAGCTGATTTTCATGTTTGTTTCATGCAATATTCCGAAAACTGTTAAAAATATGTTCTGTAAGTAAGACTATTTTACATGAAATACATGTAAAATTTTTGGAAAATCTAAAATGCAAAACCATTTAAAAAACTTAAAAACACTTACAAAAAGCTGGTATGACACCATGAAGGATTAAAAATAAAATGCACAAATAGGTTTAAAATGAAAATTAGAACCATCCTATTGGTATTAATAGTTTGTGAACCATAAAGTAGTTTTTTAAGGGTCAATCTAATATCGACTTTATGTGTATAGCGTACTACGTCCTATATGCAATGATTTTTAAATAGATTTGAAAAACCATTATTCCAAAATTTTATATTTACAGTAGCAAGCATCACTACATTAAAAACTTTTATTTCTGCATTTTTTTTTTAAATAAGTACCTACCTGTGCAAATATATCAAAGTAAATCGAAATTTTACAAAATAGCAAAATAAAATGTAAAAGCTAATCAAAATTTTACAAAATAATAAAATAAAATGGTTATGTCTGTCTTGATTGAGTCTTTACCGATTTGTTTAAACTTTTAATCTTTCTAGCTATGTAATAAAAGAAAAAAATATATTAATTATTATTAAAAGGTATTAACCGCTGTCGTAGTTGGTTTTAGCAGGAATTGGTAGTATTGAACATAACATAACCGAAATCAGTAAAAACGGCTTAAATTCATTGGTATTAACGGACTTATTAGGATTTTCCCATTAAAAAATCTAAAAGGGTAATTGAGTGAGTGTAGTCTACCAGCTATGCAATTGGACTATCTCTTGACAATCAAGCGATACGTATTGTCTAGACTATAACAATCTTAGAGGTTCTAGTCAGTGCTCGATTAAAAATTGTATGTTTGTCACCATTAAAATTGTTTTACTGTAGGATTTAAAAGTTATAGGTACGCCTATGAATTTCACAAAAATTATTACATTATTAATGATTTAACAAGCTTAAATGGGAAATATTAACATGTAAATAAGCTAGTTTCTATATCTATTTATTTTCATGTTTTTACACACATCACAGTTACGAACTTTTAAAAACTAGAACCATATAAGAAAATTAAAATCTTAAAAAAACGTAAGATATTAATTACAACATAAAAAATGTATTTTTAATATACATTTCTGGCTCTTTAGACAAAATTATACTGATAAAAAAGATATTTTCTTCCTATGATATCTTAAGTAACGAGCACATAACTATGTATGAATAATAAAAAAACATACAAAAACTGAGTTCTTAATATTTTTACACCTAAAAAAAATGGTCCATGTTCTTAACCATTCTTTTAACGCAGCTTAAATTATTTTTATTTTTCTTAAAAACAAATAGTGGAGATGTTAGTATATGAAAGAGAATATCTATATTATAGAGATGCAAATTCTATTCATTAAAATTAATTTTAAAAAAAGTTAATAATAGGTACCTACCTAAAACAGAAACGTTTAATTTAAAATTTAAAATTTATTTGTCTGTAAAACCGCTAAATCTACATATACCCAATTTGGTATCTAAAATATTTTCGACATGAGGAATTGATTGTGATATCGGCACTGTTATCAGATTTCCCAGTTTTGTAATACTGATTTGTTTTTTTTTAATGGAATGTCTCAATTATTTAAAAAACTTTAAATTGGGCTGCTCAAATTTAGTATGTTGATAAATTTTCAAAATTCTGACTTTGTGAGTTGCTTAGAAATGATATACTACACTTTTAGCAAAAAGTGATATCAGTATTGTTGCCAAATTTTACTTCAAACGCGGTGTTGTCATATCTCGTCAACTGATAAATAAATATTGAATTTTGAAAATTTGGAATCTTACTAAAGTGGACATGGTCATTTCATTGCAAATAAAGTAAATGGGGCTGATATCACTGTTAAATTCTACTTGCTTAGAAACCTTTCTAACGCCGAAATGTGTAACTCAGCTTAGCGGTTTAAGAGATATTTGAGCGCGTCTGTACTTTTAACCTAAAATGTGATGTTATAATATCTTTGTAACGAGTAAAATAGAAATTTTAAAAATTCGTGAACCTCGTAAATTTAGCCTGCCCAAAAATATACGTGTAGCACAAAACTGGGAAATCTAGCAACGGTCCCGATATCTGACAAATATATAAAATTTGTATATGTAGTTTAGCGGTTTTAAAAATATCTAACACTACGTTTATATCGAATAGTTGAAGCTAGCTTGAGATAAAGCGGCTTTTAAAAGTGGCTTGAAAAAAGCGATATAAACGCGCTTGAAAGTGACTTGAACCGTTCAAGTCAAGCCTGAAAATAAGTAAGGTTGACTTCACTGAAGCCGATTAGAAACACGATATAAACGATTCAAGCGGGCTTAATAACTGCCTAACTTCAGATGAATGCTTCCTCGAATGTCATCAGTGTTAATTTCATATATGATTTTGATATTTTTATGAAAAACATGAGTTGGAGAACAGGTAAAAAAACTTTAAAACACGTTCACACCAACAACAGCATACAAAACGGGACGAATTAAAAAGTGAGGTTTGCTTTTCATTTGATGTCTACTGTGAAGTTGGATGCATGACTGCCGCATGCGTACGACGATGGCCTGAAATATGCTTGACCTCGATTTTCAATCGACTTTCAAGCCACCGAAATAAACACGACTTGAAAATCGCTTCAAAGCCGCTTTGTTTTCAAGCCAGCTTCAACTATTCGATATAAACGTAGATAAGAATTATAGTACTTTTACTAAACCAGTATCCGCCGAGTTTAATTAGCAACGTAAACTGCTGTTTTTGCACACGAGCCGCCAATAATTGTGTATAAATGAAAAAAGAACCCTAAAATTATCTAAGGGTTGAGGGTTGTTTGGATGATACCAAAATGTATTAATGATATGCGTTAACTAAGGTGGAACACAAACACGACCAAAGATAAATTTTTCTATACAAACAATTTAATGGCAATGCTGGTAAATGTGGAAAAAGAGAAAACGCGAAAGCACGATGGCGGCCAATAAACCCTCAGCAAACTGAAATAAACGATCTAGCCATTCGTTCATTTTAGCCGTAAAAAGCTGGAGCACTGGTTATTTTCTTTTGTGCTTTTATAAATTGTTCCGGCCAAATTTTATTTTTGTCTCTGGGTTGTAAATATTTGTGAATGGAAAAAGTTTTGCGTCCTTAAAAATTCTATCGAATTTTTATCTGTTAGATATGTGGCATGTTTTTTACTGAACACAATCATTATCAATATTAAGAAGTAAAGTTTGTAACTTTGTTTATTTGTTTGTTTGTAGGGATTAATCTTATACTGAACCGATCAGAAAAATTCTTTCATGCACAATCACAGGAAGCTACACTATTCAGGAGTGCTTTAGGCTTTACTTTATTATTATTGAAGTTTAGGGAAAAAATAATTAAAGCCTAACGAAGTGAGAACGGGTTGGCTAATAAAGTATAAAAGCTGTAAAAGAATTATAAAATAAGGAGTGTTTATTCACAAGTCCACATTTTAGCAAACATCATTTTAGTGATGAAGAGTTGCAACTTACATTAAACTACCTAAATTGCATTTATCTAAAAATCAAATTTACAGTAGAAAAAGAAGAAAATAACTCTATAATTTTTTTAGATATAAGCATATTAAAATTTGATAATAAATTGAAATTTCATACTTATAGGAGATCCACAACTATTTCTAGTAACTCTAATCACCGAAACAGTCACAAATTTTCAGCATATAGATCTATGGTTAACTAAAGACCATTAGATCGATTGCCATAAATAACGGCCCTAACCTAATTAACAAAAAACAGAAATTAAATACAATAGGTGAAATATATTAAAAAATAAACGCATCCAACTCAGACAAAAAATACACAATCCTTACATATTTTGGACCTATATCTGACAAAATAGCATTTAAACCATCACAAAAATTATCCAACTACCTTTTAAACGTGAAAGACAAGATCAATAAACATAAAAAATCTGGAGTTTATAAGCTAGAATGTTCAGAGTGCAATAGCTGGCTACATAAGACAAACAGGCCGAAGCTTCGAAAAAAATTTAAAGAACACTACGCACTATCATTTAGATTAGGCAAAGGAAACTCCAATTTTTTAAACCATTTCCTAGACTCTGGTCATTCTTTTCCTAATATAGATAGTCAAAAAATTTACACTTAGAACAAAAAGTAAAAAATTAGATATATTAGAGAACATAGAAATTTATAAACACAATAAAAATATTAATGTAAATCTTTTTAATCTGCAAACACACATAAAAAATTCCCAATTACTCAATATTTTTGACTAACAGTAAAAGCACCGTAGTTATTTTGTATGTGGCAGTATACTTGTAACAATAGAGATAGGTTTAAACAATTGTAAAGGATAAACCAGATGTTGAATTTAGGGTATAAGGTATAAGTTTATGCACTTTTTATAATTTATTCTCTTTAAAAAGTCGTTTGAAAATGACATGGTATGTCGAAACAGCAGTAACGCAAAAAGCAAAATAAAATCTGTGACAAAATAACAAAGTAAATTTGTGTTACTTATTACATTCTACGTGATATTTATGTATTTTTACTTGCCATAATTAAAATACACCTTCACCATTCAGACAGGAATTATTAATTAAATTTTCTAGCAAGCAAACGAAAATTAGGTTTTTTTATTTATCAATATATTCTTAAAAACAAACTTTAAAGGAAAGTTACCTATTAAAACGTATGGTATTTTAAAATAATTATATTTTTGGTAACAAAAATCTTGCAGAACAATATGGTAGAAATTTTTTAAAACTTCCGTTCGCTTCCATTTCGTTCCGTTCCGCGATAGTGTGCTGTCTGCTTTAAAAAGACAAAATTTTATATTTTGTTTTATGATTAAGTAATTTAAATTTAAAATAATTTTTATTGGGTTTATTTGCAAACTGGTAAATTTTAAATTTGTTGACACATGAACAAAAAAAAATGTGGCGGAATTTATGGTAACTTGATTTTTTGGTTAAGACGATATCGCATCTTCTGTCACAATGCGTAAATGTATATTAAAAAAAAAACAATAAAACTACTAAGACAAAGTGTGAAAGAAAGCGCCAAACTTTTTAAAAGTTGTTTTTTACCACCTATGTAATGTTCTAAAATAAAGTAATTTATCTTCATGATAATGATTAAAAAAAGCTGCATTTTTTTAACGGTCGGATCGCAGAAAAATAATAATTTATTTCGTTTGAGACATATGTTGCCTGTCCTGTTTTTCCAGATCTAGGCAACAAAAAGGTAAAAACAATCTGTAAAAACCTTAACATAAAGTTTGTTTTTCTTATTATAAATTAAAAATGGAAACTTTGTTACTTATGTTTATGCCGCATTAATTTTTTACATGTTTCTTCTTGATAACTATTTATTGGCCAATACTCGTAAATGCTAAGTAAATGATCCAAACACTATAAATCTTTTTTATTTCTAGTACATAAAACACAAGATTTATAACGCAATCGATAGTGAAATTGTACTCAAGTTTTTGCGGTGTGCTTTATATGTTTAAATTGAACTTCAAATGCACTCGACAATTTATTATTACTTTCATTTATGTTTATAATGAAATTCATATACCAGCTGCTTATGAGACTATTTTCTGACTACCTTTTTTATTTATTTTTTAGATATTATTGACGAAACTAAAATGTGTATTTATAGACCTATATACACGCGTATATGATAAGTTTTCACGATATTAATAAAATAATTTTCAAAAATTTTTGCAAACGGACAGAGATCAACTGCCCAAAACGTTGTATAAAGATCAAATGGAAACGGGCGGATTAAAATAATAAAAATGAAAGTATGTACTTGTAAGTATGTATTTTTAAAAAACAAATATAGCCACTTTGTGTATTTTTTACGTAAAATTTAGTAATCTAATCAGAAAAACATATGAAACAAAAACAAAAGAGTTACAGCACAGGTGACGTATGTTTTAAATGGAATACCCTGTATATTTTTATATCAATGGATAGAGATTGTCACGAAGAATTCGTTGATATAGGGGTTGCTGGGTTTATTTCCTGCGGTTCTGATGCAATTGATTAAAAACTGCATTATACTATAAGAACAGTTCACCAACTTCTAGATGTTTTGAATTGTACTAGAATGAGCCGTTAGTACAATTCTAACATTTAGAAGGCGATGGAATAGTTTTACCTGAGAAAGCCTGGCTGCCACAGCCCTGTTGTGGCAATCCCTCTACATACTATAAACTTTTAATTTAAATAAATTAAAAAAATGTGACGGTATTCATGTATGTTTTTTTATTTTTATTTTTTTAATTACACTATATTAGGACAGACTATGGTTTGCCAACCCCGGGCATTTATTTATTAATAACTTTTATTTTCAATATATATATATATATATATATATATATATATATATATATATATATATATATATATATATATATATATATTTCATTTGAAAAAAGGATGAGGGGTCCATTCATACTTTTTTCCATATAGCCGTATCTGAGACAGGGCCGTATTATCTATTAGGCTGACCAGGCTACAGCCTAGGGCGCCATGAGAAAAAATAGGCGCCAGACAGGGAGTGATAGGCGCTAGACAGGGGAGATTTTAAAACTGTAAATAAAGTGCTTTGGAATAAAATAGGCAAACAGGCGCAAAAAGGAGGGAATGACCTTTTTTCTTGTCATCAAATTTTATTTCGGGTGGTGAAGGAAGGCGCCTGGCACTCAAAATGGGCGCTACGAAGGAAAAGACCTTTTTTTGTTTTTTTTTTGCTTTTTAAAAATATTTTTGGTGGAAAATAGGCGCTCCGAGAATTCTAGCCTAGGGCGCCTCAAATAGTTAATACAGCCCTGATCTTAGACTATAATTATCTAAACTTAATTTCATAAACAGATACAAATGATGTTTACTATAAGTAGTTATTTATAGAAGTAAGTACCACCATTTTTTTAGTACACAATCCAGGCAAATATCAAATCCTTGCGATAATTTTATTTTTAATCACTTGGGAAAAACAGTCATGCAAATAAGTAAAATATTTTTAATTAAACTATATCACAGCGGACCTTGCAAACACGAAGCTTACAGCTAATATGGAAAATCAAGCATTAAATTAAGTACTTTTAAAGCTTTTTAAAATATTTTTAGATGATGATTTAATATATTTTTGTTTAAAGATTTAGTCAGTGGTTGTCAAGACATACAGAGAACTGCACTAATAAAACCTTTTTTTTAACTTCTTTTGTAATGATTTTACAATGAGGTAAAATTAATAGTCAGCAATAAATCTACAAACCTGATGGAAGGGGAAAAGTAGTACAGGTAACATTTTGTTCAAATAGAGAAAAGAGCTGCAATATTTACCTTTTTATATTTATATTTTTTGTAATTAAATTTTTATTTATTATTATCATATTTTATATTTTTTATGATTTAATTATTAGCATTTAACTTTTGGCTTAAATAACGCATTACTTTCTAATTGTCACTTATACCACTTTTCCACTAACCCCTCAATTGTTACATGTATGGTATACAAGCTTTAGCCTTAAAAAAAAAGAAACAAAAATAATAATAATAGTGTAGGGATTTTAATGATTACATGTTTTCCAGTAAATACCCTATTTTTATTCATAAAGTAGTTTCCATAAAAAGCAAACCTTACTGTTGCTGTATTGTATTTATTGAATGGAATAAGTTTGGCTGAGTCATACTTCCGACAATATTCCTTCCGGTATCGATACATTAAGTTTGACAACTTTGTGATTATATTAGGGTAAAACTGTGTATTAGATGGAAAATCGTGGTAAAAAATCTACCCTCATGGGGATAAAATAATAACATGAAATATCGCGTAATTATCCGCCCATACAAAATATAGGCTTGTTCACATTTCATACTTTGTTATTTTTAGATAATTTAAAATGATTATTATAAAGTTTTTAGTTTAATAACTTTGTTTTTAGACACAGGTAAAATATTAATATTAGAATTAGAATTATATTTAAATAAAGTTAAATTGTTTTATGTTCCAATTTTAGGAAGGAACAAAAAACTGCTTAATTAAGTACTATTTCACTAATTGTGTTAGGCTAAGAATTTGTATTTTTAAATCAGGCGGCTGCAATATACGCGAGCAAAAAGCCCTGCCGCTTGCCGCTTGAACTAAACCAATAATATAGGCGGAGCGTTTCTAATGTAAGAAAACTGGTTTTAAAATGCTGTTTTAGGCAGTACCGGCCACCAGTAAAGATATTTGTCTTCGCTCGCCGCTTCCGCTTGTTATCGTAGCCGAGACCGTATTCTTTAGGGTCGGTATTGATAGTATATGAGCTATGAAATTAATAAAAAAAATTTGGTTTGTTTTTTTGTTTGTTTTAAAATGTTAAAATTTAAAAAAGCAATAGGAGGTATTACTAATTGTGTTAGGCTAAGAATTTGTATTTTTAAATCAGGCGGCTGCAATATACGCGAGCAAAAACCCCGTCGCTTGCCGCTTGAACTAAACAAATAATATAAGCGGAGCGTTTCTAATGTAAGAAAACTGGGTTTAAAACTCTGTTTTAGGCAGTAACGGCCACCAATACAGATATTTGTCTCCGCTCACCGCTACCGCTTGTTATCGTAGCCGAGACCGTATTCTTTAGGGTCGGTATTGAAAGTATATGAGCTATGAAATTATTTAAAAAAAATTAAATTGGGTTTGTTTTTTTTTTGTTGTAAAATGTTAAAATTAAAAAAAGCAATAGGAGGTATTACCAGGACACCGCGATATACTAAGTAAAAAAACAGGAATTACCGCAAAATATTAATAATCTTGTTAATAAAAATATTACCTTACTTGTTACCTTCATTAACGGCTTACCTCGCCAGTTTTCTATTGTTTTAAATTTGAAGTATAGGTACTTCTGGTCTTGCCCAATTGAAATTTTATAAATTATGCCCCACATTTGTGGTTTATTGTTAAAGTGTTATATTTTAAAAGCCCAAATACCTCAAGACTAAATACTAGTCAACGTAAATTTCAAATATTTTTTTAGCCCAAACCGTTAAAAAAATACCATGCCTAATTTGTCTATACATTACCACCTAATAAATTTGATATGGGTAGATTTTTAATATAACTTTGCCAGGGCCGTACGCAGAACAGGATTTTGGAGCAAGGAGGATATATACAAACGCCAGCTCTGAAGATAACCCATTTAAAAGGACTTCTGGTAGTTAGGGGGACAATTGCCTCTATTGCCCCCCCATGCGTACGGCTCACAACTTTGCTACAATTTTCTTTGTTAGTAACTAACTAAACTAACCAAATCTGATATTACACATGATATTTTCGTATAAATGCAGTTTTCACAAAATGTTGAGTTATATAACACTTTTGTTCGGGATGTGCGATTTTGAAGACAAATGGTCTTTTGTGATAGATCATTAATAAGAAAATAATAAGCGTTATGTATCTGGTTTTCTAAATATATAGGGTTTTAATCAAAATTACCAAATTGGATTTATTATCAAGTTAGACTGAAAGTGATATTTTACATCCAAATTAATTAGTGGGGAGGCTAGGGGGGAAGCAGGGTGGCCCGGGCCACCCTTGAAAAATGGCTGACCACCCCTGAAAAATTGGCTTGAAAAATGCTGGGTGACAAAACAACATTAGAGTGTAATAATTAAGAACGTAGAATGGACTTTTTTTGGTTTTTAAAAACTTAATATCTTAAAAAAAAATGGCAACCCATAAAAGTGTTAGGCCCTCCCCTAAACCAAAAAGCTGGCGTCGCCACAGAAATAAATAAAAAATGTGTATTTACACCTTTTATAGCATACTTCATACTTCATACATTTGTATGCATAAAAGTGTTGTGTTGGGTATGCAGGACATGCCAAACACAAAATAATTTCTAGTCTAAAAATAAAGCTTATTTCATTAAAAACATAAATGTGAAAAAGGTGGACCAAGTTCAATACCAGAAAATTATGCTTGACTGTGGGCTTCGCCGCAAAAAGAATAAAGATCTATATGAGTGCCAAGTTCTATACATAATCCTAATATGTATAAGATCTTAAAGTATGTTAGATTTGACTTGGCCAGTTTTTATTACATTAGTTATTTTATAAAGTTATTTATCTTATTGAAGTTTTTTTCCAATAAAACTGGCCAAAACAAATATAATAATAAATATTTGTATTTTATACAAAACATGGAACTCATTTAGATTTCCATTCTTTTTGCGTCGAAGCCCACAGCCAAGCATAATTTTTTTGTTATTAAACTTGACTAACCTTTTAATATTTATGTTTTTGGCGGGATAACAATACTTTTTGTAAAGAAACTTATGTAGGTATTTAAATTTAATTAATTTAATTTTTGGGTTTCCTCTCCACGGTTTTTTTTTAAATGCTCTTGTCTATATTTTCTTAAACGTTAGAAATAACAGCGCATTTATTATCTGCTACCTTTTTAACACGCTTCATGTTTATGCGCGATATAACCATCTTGTTAACGGTTTTTAATTACGCGTATTACAAGTTTTTGTATGCGGACACCACTTATTTTTTTACTTCATTTTATTTTTATACTTCTGTTATTTAGCATAAAATAGTTTTAAATATCTTCTTGTAAGGTTAAAACGCTCAATTAAAATTTAAAAAAACTGTATGGGAATCCCCCTTAACCCCCATTTTTTACCTTTTTTATTTTTAAATTTTTAATTACGCTTACACACCATTACCGAGCTGTATTCCAAATTTCATCTTTTTAAGTCATCTGGAAGTGGGTTAGGTTTTTGGTCTACATATATGTCAGTCAGTCAGTGGAAAACTGATGACTTTTGGACCTTCATATCTTATAACCGTTTGCTAGCTTCATACTATTTGGACTTCTAGTTGTCCTTATGAATATATTATATAAACACACGTAGTTTCATGTGTTTAGGTTAAATAGGTTTTGAATTATTAAGGGGTCAAAAGTGGCACCAAGTGGTTCGTGTAATATTATGCGCGGCGCTGTAGCCAATTCCTTTGCTTAAACTTGGCTGGACACGCTGCTGCGTGTCTAGATAAAATACAAAAAGCAGTGCAAACATCTTAATAAAAAAAACTTACGCTTCAGCTTGTGCTTCTTTCTCCTTTTCCTCCTGTACTGTCACAGTTGTAGGTGGTGGGGGTAAATCCTCCATTGGTAGAGTATCCTCTGGAGGCGTTGGAGGAGTTTTATCAAATTCCGCCATAGGAGCTTGCGCGTTTTGTTCGGGCATCGGTGACACGGAGTTACTTTCCATTTTTGGAATGACGTTACCCAGGTTTAAGTTAATAAAATTACTGAGTTACACTTCTTTTGGTTATGATCACTATAAATAATCGCGCACCTGCGAGATCACACACTATGTGGCTTACTAGACGCTTAACCTGCAACAAAGAAAAATATTATAAATTTACTAGATCTCTTTTAAAAACTATGAGAACAAATATTTAGTAATTTTGTTTTTTTAATTTATTGTAATTTTTCGTAAGTAAATACTAATTTAAGTCAATGCTATGGTAGGTATGCCGCGTGTGTTTTACAGGTACTCCCTCTTTGTGACAACATAATTGTCTTTGCTATAATAGTAGGGGTGCCCACGATGCTAAATGGGGATTTACTCGAGCATCATAGAGACCTATTGGGTTGCAAAGCTTAGATGATAAGAAGAAAAAAATGTTATATAATGTATACCTTTTCATCGGTGGGGGAAGCGGCTATAGACTTTTAAATATGCCAAAAAATACTAATCATATTTCGGCTTGTGGAAATCGTTTGGGTCGTATCGTATTATATATTTTTAGGTGTATACGGAGCTCATATTTAGTGGAGGTGCTTAATCGGGTACAAGGTATCCTCCGGCATATTAATCTGCCGCGCTGTAGTAAATCCCGAAATCTCCCATTGGGCTTTCCTGCCATAACAAAAACAATTATAGTTTTACTATACAACTTATAATCTTTTAAAATAAAAAAATAAATTTGGTATATCGATGTTTGACATCTTCAGAGCCGTATGCAGAGGGGACAATTGCCAACCTCCCTCAGGAGCCCCAAAAGATCATCTTAAAGATGGGTTTGCCGCTCTGTTTACTTACCTGGAGTCCTTTTTTTTGGTTGTCGCCTTTTACCCCCCTTCCCCTCGAAATCACTTTCTACGTACTGCCCTGTTTAACATAAATATTGGTAGGTTTGATCTATTCATTTGTTATCTATCACTTATGATTTACCTGGAAATGAATGCTACTTTCAAATTTTAAATTCAACCACCGGTAATAAGATAAAATATATGACATTCTGAATACAATGACACGATAATATATGACATTCTGAATACAATGACACGACAGATGACACTTTTTAACACTGTAAAAATTCATTTTTTAAAATTTTAAACTAGAGTGCCATGATTAAGAAAGGTAATTTTAAGTCAACTAGCGTGGTTATTTTTACGACTTCTTAGGACGAGACTACAGTAAAAAGCACCGGAATCAGTAATTTAATTGGTTAGAAGCGCCACAGACGGTCATGCAAACCTGTCACATTGGGTAGGGTAATGGATAGTTCTGGTTAGTTCAATTTTTTTTAATTCCCTTATAAAGCGAACTAAAAAAATATTTAGTATTAATTAGAACTAACCATGACCACCCCAATTTTACTGTAGTCTATACTACTATTTATGGTCATAACTCTTTTTTATGGAACGAGGGTGGCATGTCCTAAAAGAACATTTTATTTGGTAATACAAAGGCAAAATTGAGAAAAACTATTTTTTCAAAAAGCATTCAATAAAATTATTCTAAATTATACATTTAAACTGAATGATTACAAATGTATGGAAAATAATTATGTACCAAATTTCATTTTTCTATCCTAAAAAGTAAAACACTTATAAGAGGAACCGCCTTAAAGAAACACCCGGTATAATGATCATTATAATATAGATTTAAATCAAAATAGTTTAGTAAAAAATGTATAGCGGGTGTGATCATTTCTAACGTGACGCTGTCAGCTGTCATTATTGTGACCGGGAGTAATACATTTATTTGAAGACGTAATTTTAAAGTAAATAGCCTTTAGGGTAAAGGGTTTAAACTTTTTAATAATTATTTTATCGATATAACAGAACCGAATTTAAATATACTTGGCTCTTAAGGTGGGGTCTAAACCTGATCGACGTTTTTGTTTTCCAAAGGCTACATATCGTAATTATAAAAATAAAAAAGGATTAGGTTTGAAAGTAAAACAAACTTTTACATCTAAAAACAACTCAAATAACTATCTCATAAAAATAAATAATAATAAATATTAATACGTAAATATTTTTAGGCTCCACAAAGAGTGGTAATTTAACACTTTTACAATTTTAGTTAGAAGAATTTCAATGTCCAACGTATTTTGCGGTTTTGTTAAAATATTTATAACTGCACATATTCCCCTTTAAATGAACCCTCCTCAATTAAAACGCCTACTTTTTTACTGTGTACTTGTGATTCATTAAAATTAACAGCCTTATTCACTCCGATCACCCTAAATTTAAACTCAATGATAAGGGTATACAGTAATAGGTTTCACAAATATTAATTTTTAGTCATTTTATATTTTTTTAGATATACAGGGTGTTTATTTACAACAATATTTAAAATAGCTTTAAGAAAATACCACAATTAAGTACATATAACTTTATTAGTTCTGAAAATATGGCCATACCACCGGGTATTTGGGTAATTTTTAAAGTACCGGCATTTTGTAGTAGGTAAAGGTGTCGACTTTATATTCTAGGGGTATAAAGTACCCGCCAAGATCTTTAAAATGATGTATGACTTGACCTCCTTTCTCATTTAAGAAATTTGATGTGGTAGCCCTGGTGGTTGGGGGTTGAAAGGGCGCCGTCCAATTTTTGTAAAAAGCTGGACTGACGTGTTTCGGCGATTTTCCTAAATCTGTCTCTTCGCAGATAACTTAAGTGGTACGTTTTTAAATAAACACCCTGTATACCAAAGTAAACGTAAAAATAGGTTTATTTTAATCTAGACTATGTTTTATTAAAGGTGGATATTAAAAATAATAAAGCAGTAATTTTATTGTGGGAAAAACCAAATATTAAAATTATTTTTATACATATATATATACATATTTATAATTGCCACTTATTACATGACTAAGTAGCAGTCTTCTATTTTTAATGATACATATGTATCCTAAATAATATATTTATAAAAAATATGTTAAATTGTTTTACTGTACTAAAAGCTAAAAAATAATTAGTCCTAGCACAGAAAATAGATCTCTTTTATAGTTATTTTGTATGTGGTCCTAGCAACCAGATCACGCCAATCTTCTCATCAATCTAAAGCATTGATCAAACAAATAATAAAATCGTTGGGCGTAGCCTATCAAGAGTAAATGAAATTTTACATGCCCAACAATTTTATTATTTGTCTGGTCAATATCCCAGATTAATGAAAAGATTGGTGTAATCTGGCAGCTAGAACTTACCGAATTATCTTTTAGCTTGTAGTACAGTAAAACCGTTTAATATTTTTTTATATAAATTTATTTTAACGTTTTAAGTTTTGTTGTTAGTTAATATTTTAGAATAAGCTCTATTCTACTTATCAAGCCCCTTCATTAGAAACCCATATCGATTTAGTTGTAAAAAATATGTAATTCACCATTTTGTGGCTTCGGCCATCTTGGATTTAAACTTTTTTCATAATGAGCTCTATTTTACCAATCAAACTCTTCCATTTGATATCCATATTATGGCAAGGCTAATTTATATTTAAGGTTGCGACATATCCTCAACTTTTGAGCGGTTCGTGGTCGGGGACGCAAGGAAGGGCACTCCACGGAAAAAAGTTGGCAAGACTGGGTAAAATCAAAGCTGATAATCAATCCAGTGGCGTCTAGAATTTGCGCATTTCATTTTGCATTGTTTTGGAAGTGATATTTGTTGAAAGATGTAATTCCAAATGTTTTTAATTTAAAGTAAAAGAATTTACAACTTAATAATAATTAAAAAGTGTTGTGTAAACGGTTGTTCTACTAATACAATAAACTGTATATCTCCGGCACTGAACAACATGGCCGAAAAATGGTAGATGTGACGTCATAACACGTCAAAGCAATATGGCCGAATGTCGCGACCCTATATAGACCGACTTTGTATTGAGGTTCTTGTGAAGAAATATGTAATCCGCCATTTTGTGTCGGCGGCCATTTTGAATTTACAATCATAAATGCATTATATTTGTATTGTCATCAAGATTAAGAGTGTGTACCAAATTTCAGATCGATCTGTTGTCAGAAAGGGGGTCAAATTCCAATGACTTAATTTGATCCAAACACATAAATAAACAGGTCTAACTAAGTGAAACGCCTTAAAAAGTTAATTTTTAGAGAAAGGAACCAAAATAAATTTATAAGGAATTTACGTAAAAAATCTTGATAAATGTTAATTAATATAATTATTTTTCTATGTACAGGGTAATTTAGTTCATGAAAAATATTAAGGGTAGATTACTTATATCTTCATATTATTAAAAATAAACTATTTTTTTTTAAGCGGCTAAATAAAAATACATTTTTTTAGTTGTACGTAGTCTTCTATGCTTGTAAAATTAAAACAAAAAGATTTTATTATTACCGAGTACCATGTCTAACTGCCCTTACAAACCTAATTTACGAAAGGTAATATTTAAAAGGAGCTTAAACACTGTAAAAACAGCGAAAAGTCACAGAAACGCTGGTTTTTGCATAAAAAATTTAAGAAAAAGCTTTTTCCTGTAACTGAAAGAGTTTGCATAGTTAAAAATTATTTTTAATCCTTTTCTTTATAAAAATTTTTGAATGTGTAAAAATAAAAGTACTTTCTTCTTGAACAAAATTTATGTTTTATTTTATGATACCACCAAAAAAAATATCTGTTAATTGCATTCTAGCTTTCGGACCGTGCAGAACTTTTTATAAACAACCACTTTTTTTCATAAAATTAATAATAAAAAAGTTTTCCATATCATGCAAACTTAAGTAGACACGCTGTATATATACAAAGAATTAAAATAGTTTGCTTCTCTTGTAATATTTAAATTATTACTTGTTACATTTCTAAAAGTATGTAGATGGGTATGGTCAAGTTGGATACAAATATATATATATTAACGTTTTTTTATCATTAAACATAAATTAAAGTTCTAGTCAATTTTCTATTCTTTAATATCTTTTTAAGCGATTCAGGTTCAGCTAAAGTTTTAATTGCATCCTTAAACTTTGCTTCACGCCATTAAGTGTAAAAATAGGAACATCTATTCGGTGTTAACCATCCTCATTCTCTGATTTTCTTCTTTAAAGCGTTTTATCTGCCTCACGGATCACCTCTCTACTTCAAAGATATAGCTTCACCCCTCTGTACTCTATAAGCTTTCTCACTTTAAATCAGTTTTAAAATTCAAACCCAAAATCTTAAAAAGTCCATAAGATATAGGTTCAGTAAATCGGATTTTTAGAATATATTTAATAAATAATTTATCAAAATTTATCGCATACTTTCCACGTATTTAGGAACATGACATTTAGAAAATCAGCGCAAAAAAGGTTAATATCCATTTTTTGCCCGTGTAAAGTAATCAATGCAAAATACAAAATATATATGTATCTATATTCAAACTAATACAATAGCTGCCAAAAGTAGAAATACTTTATAAAATATTATTTTCTGTATAAGCAATAGCTAAAGGTATATCCACCAGTTAACCAACAGCAAAGGATGTAAAATTAATCATCCAATACGAAATGTTTACCTGCCAGTATTCACGTTAGACTGTCTCTTTTTCTCACATTGCCTATGTTTTAGGATATTTAGCTGATCCAATATAGGTTAAAATAATATTTGATAGAAAAAATCATTGGATTTTTTGCCATTGTTTGGTGTAATGCGAAAAACCATTTTTATTTATTTTTAAATGTTTCGGAATTTGTACGTCCCTTATCTAGCACCAATTGGTTCTATAAATTTTCTACAGTGTGGGCTAAACTTGCTCACTTTTTAACTAATAATAACTTTTTATCTGTTGCGTCCATCTTTTTCATTTATGGGGGCTAATAGGTAGATATGTTTTCTCTAGGTTTGCCAATTTTGGTCAAATAGATTTAAACGAGACTTTTTCCAAAATGATAAAATTTAACTTCGTTGCAAAAAAATAATTTTATCTACAATTAAAATATTAGGTTACTATGGTTACTGAGTTGGATGCTGACCAAACTTAACAGTAAATTATTTAAAGATAAACTATTAGCCTAATAATTAGGCTTATAGTTTATCTTTAAATAATTTACTGTTAAGTTTGGTCAGCATCGAACTCAGTAACCATAGTAACCTAATATTTTTGATTTTCAAAGGACACTAAAAACAGATCTTTTTTAAAATCAAGAGGAATGCATGCTTTAAGGAAAGCATTATTTATTAATAATTATTATAATTCCTTAACCTTTAAATTGTGGACAGATTCGCTTTTACAGAATCATTTCCCATAGTTTGCCTACAAGGAAAACGTATAGCTTAATTTCAGCCAAATCAGCATTCTTTTGCAACGAGGTTAAATACAGTATTTTGAAAAAAGTCCCGTAAGTCCAGTCCTATCTAAATCTATTTGGCAAACCTAGAGATAACATATTTACCTATTAGCCCTTTAAAAATTAAAAAAAACACGCAACAGATAAGTTATTATTAGTTAAAAAGTGTCCAAGTTTAATTTGGCCCACCCTGTATTTTATTTAGGTCGGGACTTTCATAGGTTGCTTACCTAGAAAAAATCTTTAATTTTGTAGCATGCTTAGAATTATAATCCTGTTAAAATTTCTACATTAGTGGCAGATTTTATTAGGCCATGGGCGCATGGGAGAGGGTTGCAAGAGGGTGCACTTGCACCCTGACTTTGTATAGTAGTTAGTAGCCACACGACATAAAATGTAGTAAATAGTTGATTTTTTTTTGGTTTTTAGGTAAAGATCAACTTTTGCACCCCCTCCCTGGATTTTTATAAAAGTACCTTCGGTGGTATTTAAATTTTAGAGGGTGAAGATTTTTTTTTGCTCTTTAAAATATTTTTGGCCCTATACAGTATATATAGGGCAGGTTAAAGACAGTAGGTCTTTTTAGAATAGAATAGAATAGAATAGAATAAAATAGAATAGAATAGAATAGAATAGGATAGAATAGAATAGAATAGAATAGAAAAAAGCTTTATTATCTGAAGAATACAAAGTTCTTATTGATAAAGCGGTTGGTTGCACCTAAATTTTAAAAATAAACAATTAAAAACATCAACATAACTTTAGCTTAAAAACAATGATACAAGTATTTATAATAGGTTATCACAGACAATGAATATAGGCTACTAAACACTATCAGATAAAATTAGATAAGCTACTAACAACCACAAATATATAAAAAACAAAATTTAGAATTCAAAAGAAGTCAGTAAAATCACAGATATAAATTATAACATTAAAAGAGTTTAAAACCTAACAATTTAAATACCCTCACAACATACATTTATGATAAAACAAAGTCAATAATTAAAAAAAGTTTCCATAAATAAACAAACAACAATCATTAAACTGGGCAAGTCAAAAATATAAAAATTTAAAATAGGCAAATATAAAATCATTCCAACCGACCAAGTCGAGAAGCTCAAATCACAATTAAAAATTTAAGACAAAATCAGTAGTGGGTTTCATTAAAAACTCATCAACTGTATAGTAAGCTTTTGAAACTAAAATGTTTTTTACCGCTTTCCGAAATTTTTTCTCACTATTAAGTTTTTTAATTCTTAAAGGCAGATGATTAAACATTTTCCTACTTTTATACAAGATAGAATCCCTGACTTGACTTGTGGAAGGTATAGGTAATTTAATACTATAAGTTTGTCTAGTGTTGTACATAGAAACTTGATTAATTTGACCCTTACATTTTCTGAAAACCAGACAGCAGGTTTCCAACAAATACAAACAGGGCAGTGTCAAAATTTTATGAGTTAAAAACAGTGGTTTACTTGAATCTCTGATTTTTGCTTTAAACATATATTTTAATGCCCTTTTTTGTAAAACAAATATCATATTAAATAAATACTGAGAACAACCTCCCCAAAAGCATATGCCATATCTTAAATGAGATTCTATCAGTGAGAAATATGCACTCTTAGTTATAGCTAAGTCCAGATTATTGGAAATAACTCTTATTGCATAACAGTTGGATGCTAGTTTTTTACTTAGATACCTTATATGGGACTCAAACTTTAACTTATTATCTATATATACACCTAAAAATTTATTTTCACACCCTCTAGCCAATGCTTGATCCCCTAAACTGACCTCACCCAACGAACACTTAAAGGTAATGAGTTTTGTTTTGGATACATTTAAGGATAGATAATTGGCGTCAGTCCACTCCTTAAGCTTAGCAAGATCATTGTTGATATCATTCTCCAGCTGATCTGTATTTGCACCCACCCACAGTATAGTAGAGTCATCAGCAAATAGAGTAAACTTACCCCTGATATCAATTCCTGTTAGGTCATTGATGTAGATTAGAAAAAGTAAAGGTCCGAGAACGGAGCCCTGAGGCACCCCTGAATCAATTTCAAGGCTTCTGGAAGTCCCATTGTTGAATTCGACCTTTTGAAAACGACCAGAGAGATATGACCTAAACCAGTCTAAGGCATTTCCCCTTATGCCATAACTTTCAAGTTTCGACAGTAGTATACTGTGATTGACGCAGTCGAATGCCTTCGACAAGTCACAAAATACAGCTGCAGCTACATTACCATCATTAAGACTTATGTACAACATTTCAAGAAATCTAAAGACTGCATCATTTGTACCCAACATTTCAAGAAATCCAAACTGTTCAGGGCAAAGTACATTATGCTTTTTAAGAAATTGTTGCAATCGCTTTTTTACGAGTTTTTCAATTATTTTCGCCAAAGTGGACAACAAGGCTATAGGTCTAAAGTTAGACGGGTCATTAAAATCCCCTCCCTTATACAAAGGTATTAAAATTGCCTTCTTTAAACAAGGCGGAAAATATCCGGACTCAAAAGAATGATTTATACAATCCACAAGGACCCTCAGAGCACAATCAGGCAAATGCAGAAAAATTTTAAGAGATAGTTCATCCCATCCTGAAGCATTTTCATTCTTTATTTCTTTAAAAATTTCCCTGACTTTTTAGATAAAGACTTTTTTTTTCTTTATTGCTTTTAAAATTTTTACGTTTTTGCACCCCCTGGAAGCCATCCTGCCGGCGCCCATGTCTACAACAGTATATGATTTTTGAAGATTTTTCAAATCCTCACTAATGCATTATTGAACGGGTTGTAACTTCCATGCTGACACCTGTAGGATTACAAGGTATTCCTATACAAAAAAGTCCGGATTATAGAGGGTCTTAGGCAGGGCGGTCAAAGGGGGGCCATGGCCTCCCCTTTAATACCACATTCTTTGTATTTCATACATATGTAATTGCAAATATGGGCATTTTGGGCATTTAATGATGATATGCCCCCCTCAGGTCTGATCCGAGGGGTTAGGGTGATCATGGAATTGAAAAGTAAGAAGTAAGGACCTTCTTTTTTTTGCTTTTCAATTACGAGTGTTTTTTGTAATTTTATGAATTAAAGAATGAAAGAACAACAATAAAAAAATAGGTGAAGGGACCTTTTTTTTTGCTCTCCCAAAAATTTGAAAATTTTGTTTCTTTCTAGGGGCGCCAAGATTTTTGTTTTTTGGCACCTCACACACTTTTTCTCGGCATATGCCCCTCCCTCAAAAAGTCGATATGACCGCCCCTGGTCTTAGGCAGTACTCTATAATCCGACAAATTTAATAATTCGACAGCGACTTCGCCTCGCAAAAGGTTTGTCGGATTACCACGGATCCACTGTCTTACTAGCTAACCAAACACATGCCTTAAAACAGAGCCCCATACCATGACAGTACCTCCATTATGTTTTATAAGACTGAGCCTTTGATGTGGTCGACACCTTTTATATTCTTGTTCACCAAAGCCCAATTTACTTTCATCCGACCAAAGTATACATCACCGTTCATAAGAGATGGTGGAGGTAGTACCATGGTGTGCATCTCTTTTTTAGGACAGGGGGTTGATTCGCCAGTAAAAGTTAAAGGTATTATATTATGTAAAGAAATATTTTTTAAATATCAGCATCAAAACATGCATAGGTGATATTATTAAAATAATTAGGATAAGAGAAAAAAACTAAGAAAAAAGCAAAGAGTTTTTAACAAAAAGTGTTGGTATCTTCACAAAAAAATATAAAAAGCGGAAAAAGTTCTCGTTACCCCCACAGAGCTGCCAAAATAATTAAGTTATAATTATTATTAACATGGTAATTTAAAAAATATATATATAATTGGTAATATTATACAATAATATTTACTTACAACCAAAAAAAACCCAAACCTCCCTTTATTTTAGTGTGGTGTCAGAATAACAAACATAACATTTGTCACTAAGATATGATGATGCCGGGTAAACTAAATACACTGTCGTTAAAATACACAGCACAGACCCGTATTATTAAACGTCCACCAGTTATCGCCGATTTCGACTCTTATGACTTTTCGGCCACCAATTAACTTACTACGAATAGCGGTTCTTCGGTTACTGAAGGCTTCGCGACTTCTTGCCGTAAAAAGTAAAAGTTAAATAACTCTTGTTTTGATGGAAGAGCGTCTAACCTGTAATTAGATGGAGTTACCTGTAATAATCGAAGCAACTGTGCGTAACATTCTTATGTTTTAATGTGTTGGTCTGCGTGCTAATCATTATAACTAGGGTGGGTGTTATTGGCCTTTTCGGTGGTTTTTGGTTCAAAGACGATAACTTGCGTGTTTGGGGACAAATTGGCGCAACAAATATTTGTTTTACTTGGCATACTTCTTTTTAATATAAATAGATATTTATGACTAGGTCAGTAGCGTACCTATAGATATCGGGGCTAAGATTAGATTAGATTGGCTTAAAGGTGGATTGTAATCCTCTAACACTGCAACCTACTCAGGTTTATTGTGAATCCTTCATCCCTATGTTAGAGCACACTATCCAAGCCGGTCTTTTAATCAGACACCACAAGCTTGAAACTGGCTCCTTGGTAAATGTTGCTGCTTTAAGTTTTTCCTCACCCAGCCTTGCAAACCGCAGACTACAAAGAGCTTCGCAGTAGCACCATATGTGTTCTGCGGTTTCTTCTTCTTCCTGGCAGAACCTGCATAGGTTTTCTTCTGCCAGGCCTATTGTTTCCAGGTGTTTATTTAGTCTGCAATGACCTG
Organism: Listronotus bonariensis; assembly: GCA_014170235.1. Lineage (NCBI taxonomy): Eukaryota > Metazoa > Arthropoda > Insecta > Coleoptera > Curculionidae > Listronotus > Listronotus bonariensis. The sequence continues at coordinate 18,906 of JACEGR010000903.1, read as the reverse complement.
TGGGGCGAAAATGTAAGTGGGGCCCTTATTATTTTAGACAACCCAAAATAGAAAAGACAGTTTGGCCGAGAAATTCTAAGTAGGGCCCCTTATTTTATAGTAGTAACTTTTCTTGCATACATTTTTTTTTTTTGAAAACTAAAATAAAGTCTTCCGGTGCAAAAAGAAGAGCCGTTAAAAGGGCAATAACATGTTTTTTCGGACAATACGTTCTTTTGTAATACCTGGGGATGTCTATTCTATTCTATTCTATTTTTTTTTCTTGGTTTTGGTCCCTTCAGGTCCAATCCACCACTCTCCCTCTTCCGGACTATGCTTTCCAGGGCTTCGTCGGCGGAAAATCTGGATAATCGAGCTCGTAGCTCCCAGAAATTCCAGAAAGAAAACAAATAACTCCACAATCGATGCAATGCATAAATTGTCGACTGTCAAACCAAGATCTGCTACTGGTGTTACGTATAACCTTCACTTTCACTACTGACAGTTCCCATGGCACGCCCATCTATTTCCCGCCATTTGAGAAATACTTCGTGTTCACCACCAAACAGAATACCATCAGCTTATAGGAATCTTCGCTCACAGCGCTTAGATCCAGAAGAAAGATGCCGTCAATTTAACGTGAATCTTTCCTTGATCCCCGAAGGCAAAAACGTTAATACGACACCTCTAGCCGCCACTCCGGGAAGAACTTTGTAGTCCTCTACGCACGTCCGCACTGTTCGGAGGTCAAACAAAGAGTTGACCTGGGGATGTCATCTTACCAGAGACCCGGGGCGGTCCGGCCCCTCCCTCGGTACTCTAATGGCTAAGGTAACTAAAGCACGATGCGTAAAGGTTTATATGAAATTTTGGTCAAATTGAGTTATACGTAGGGATGGGGCATCGATTGTTCAACATCGATGTTCACTATCGATGTTAACATCGAACATTTTTATGTAAAAAATAAACATAATATAATATTTATATTTTTAATACTTAAAAATAGTTCTACGTCTCAAAAGTCAATCAAAATAAATGTATAGAAAATATCAATGAATTCTTTGGTTTGTTAACGAACATAGGAATGACAGGAAACATGTTAGCACAGCTACATTAAAAAAAATTTATGTATGAAGAAAAATTAACAACATAAAATATTTCCATTATAAATATACTTTTTATTTTAACATTTCTGTTTAAGGCAACGTTCTGTAACCGATTTTGGTTTTTACGATTCACGTTTCGTAACCTTCCAATTTAATAAAAAAATTAAGATATTAAAACTGAAAAAGAAAATAAAAATTAATATTTTAAAACATCGATGTAAAACAGTAAAAACATCGATGTTTTAAATCTGAAATATCGATTAGAAAAACATCGAACATCGAACGCTTAACATCGATGTTTAATAAACATCGATAATAATCGCCCACCCCTAGTTAGACGTATCTTTGACAATGTATTATATACTACAGCAAGCAAAAAGTTGCAGTTCTATCTGTAATATTCCTAAAATAAATAAGAAAAACGAATGTTGCTTATATCAAAACTTTATTTTTATGTCGTTTGTCATTAAATTTAATAATGGTACCTATACTTATAAATTTTTTTAATTTTATTTTTTTCCCGAAAGCCAAAAACTTTTAAATTTTTTTAATGGAAATAAAAAAAATCTTTAAAAACCTATTGTTTTATTTTTGCTGTGTAAAAATTTATCTAAACAGCGTATTTTTATGTTCATACCAATCTGCAACTATGTTCTAAAATAATATTTCTAGTGTAAATGAACTTTTTTTTGGTACCATATTTGTGTGTGTGTGTGTGTGTCTCACTATTATTTAAATTACTGTTCCCCTTATTTTTAAAGGTGTACAAAAAATCAATTTATATTTGAAATTAAGCATGGCATCGTAATTCCTATAATATGTTTTGTATGTTAAATATCTTTTCGTCTAATTTGTATTAAAGTAAGGTCAAATACTTACATTACCACAATTTTAATGTCATTGAAAAGTTGTTGCTCTTAAAAAGCTATTATACAGGTAAAAACTTAAAAATAAAACACCTGACCAAATTTTAGCAATTTTGCAATGAATCAAGATGGCTTTAATTTTTTTAGGCCAAAAACGTTTATTGTACGGGAAAATAACAAGACACAAAATAAACCCCAAGGTTAATAAGCGTTTCCAAAATAATATTGATACAAAAAAAAGCAGTGGCGTACTATTTTTTCTTCAAAAAATTCAACAAAAATCTTGTTTAAACACCACTGGTATTTTCTTTTAACTTAACGGCAAAAATAATTTAATGGTCAAAGAAGTCTACCAAATTTTAAGGAAATATCTAAAGTGGTAGAAAAGTTATAAAAAAGGCATTTTTTCCTTAAACTTTAACACCCTGTATCTCGGAAAGAAGGCAATTTTCGAAAATAAGTTAAATTGAAAAATGTTCTTATTATCTTGCGTTTTATACAGTGTTGAAGTACCAACCTAAAAATAACCCTGTATAAGTAAATAGAACCTTATGGTCTTAGTTAACTATCGTTTGGAAAGAATTCATTGAAGCATATGTTGTAATAAAGGGACTAGACTTCATAAATATTTAGTCAGACAGGATATGCGCTCGTTAATTATGATGATAATACCGTGTACGCAAGAATAATGAGGGGTTCTTTTTGTGTTTCGTGTCTTCTTTACGATATTATCAGTGTTGGTTTTTTAAGCGTACTTTACGTATTACTTGAATTTTTTTAATGGCCTTAGCTGCCCTCTTTGATTTTTTAACAAATTTTTTAGCTGCCCAAACAAATTAAATAAAGGTGCATATGGTGGAGAAAAACGCCATATATCTATAGCAAAACAAGCATATGCCAAAACAGGAATGCCATTCAGCATATGGCTGAATATTTAGTAGGGTGATTTATTTTCGCAAAGTTTTTCTTTTTTTCGATGCTCAAGCAAGATTTTAATCTATATGCAAAAAAAAATTCACCAAGTTTGAGCCTTTAATAATAGTTTTAAGCACTTACCATTTAAATTTAAAGTTTCTGCATTACATGTAAAAAATTGTTTTTCTTTTCAAATATCTAATGCTCAGTCACTTTTTTAGCACACTTCACCATTTTTAAATTGCTTTATTGTTTTTTGTGTAACTCGAACTGGTTCGTCGGTAGGAGTCGTCAAAATAAAATTTTTAGGAATAAAGTGTTTTTTTCTAATTTTTTGAGCAAACAGCAAAAAATAAGAGAAAAAAAAGGGTTTATTTATGAAAAATTGTTCTCCATTTAAGGCTTAAAAGTGTAAGAAATTGATAATGATGCTATTTAAATTTTACTTTATTGTTAAGTACTTACATATTTCCTTACAATATATTTTTTAAGAATAAAATAATTTTTTGAGCTACACAAAGAAACACTAAAGCAATGTTAAAGAGGGTGCAGTATGTCGTTAGGTTTTAAATGAAAAGTATTTAAAATTAATATGAAAGGTTTAAATTTGGTTGGAACTTTTATTTCTACAAGTAGATTAAAATTTAGCTTGAGCATCGAGAAAAAAAAACTTTTGCCAAAATGAATCACCCTAACATTTAGTCGATTATATATTTTTTTAAAGGATCATACACTATTTAGGATTTTAAAAATTTAAAAAACAAAAAAACAGTAGTTAAATTAGGCTGAAAATGGTATGTGTCCAAGTACAAGGGTATAGGTATATGTAAAAATACACTTTCTTAACAAAATTTGTATATTATGGTGAAACAAAAAGATTTTTTTATCCATTTTCTCATAGACGGCAAAATGTTTCTTTAGATATACCAGGTGTCCACGAGATTACTTTTCGGTTGCCATTTTTTTTTATTTCTTTATCAATACTGGTAAGGTTGTTAGAATAACGCAAAGTAATTTTTATAAGTTTAGGATAAGCTTGTACGATTTCCGGTCTCACCGGAAATGATTGGAATCTTTTATTTCTATATGCGAACACCCTGTATATTTTTGGTTTTTGGATTCTACAGCTCATTTTACGTCGAAATAAAATATATAATATATAGGTAGGTAAATGATCTTTTGATACCTTATATAGGGTACATCGCAAGATCGCAGTATTATAAAAAAGAAAAAATGATTTTTATTTTTTTAAATGTAAGTAAAGTCTATGGAGTGATTCTAGATTCAAATTTAATAAAATTTATTTTAAAAATAAAATTTGATTAAGCTTTGTTTTAAAAATATTATATTGCGACATAAACTGGTATGCAGAATCCAAAAGACAAAAAATATACCGGATGCTCCACTCAAAACCCAAAATTTTCAATAATTTTCGGTGATACCGGATAAAAAATGGCACATAGGAGATATTAAAGTAAATATACAGGTTGCCCAGAACCTTTAGCGATAAAATTTAAGGCGTGATTCTCTAATAAAAAGACCTTTATATGAATATCTGTCCTCAAAGTTTTATTTTTTAAACTACAGGTTGCTAAAATTAAAAAAAAAAAATGTTTTTTTAATAGTTTCCATACAAATTTAGATATTTTTAAGAAATTTGGGAGACGTCACCCATGCTTCAAAGGACATTTTTACAGAAAATATATTTATAGAAAAAATGGCCACCCACTGCACTTCCTCAAAATATATTTTTTTATTCACGTTTAGTTTGGAACAAATTTGACCTTTTACCTCTGAATTCGATATATAAAGGCTTTTAAACTAAATTTTTTTAAATCACCTTTTTGCAAAAATTTTACTTAGTGTATATTTTTATTGTTTAATTTTACTACAATTTATATTTTCTATTTTTTTCTGTTAGCGTCTCTTAAAATGACTTATTTTTTAAACGAAATTACTCAAAATTCTAGTCTTTCGCAATTTAAATTCAAAAACGAAAATAAAAAAATATAAATAAAAACCCCAAAAAAACTTTAAATCAACCCCCACAGGTAAATTATTTTCTTCACACTGGCACTTCATGGAGCCTTTTCAGTTTCTACTTTTCTGCTTTTTCGACAAAATAATTTATACCTTCCGGTTCGTTACCCCTTGTGCTAAGGGCTGAAGCTTGAGGGTTTATATTGAAAAATTTATGGCCACACTAAAACCCAATCACAAAGCACCTGCATGGAATCTCTATACGTAACACGTAGTCAGGTGTTTAAAGTTTTATGTGGTGTGTTTTGTTTTTCTTTTTATAATGGAAAAGATAAATAAGCCACACAAAATTCGGCATTGGAAAATTTATTGCAGGATGCCTTATTAGCATCGGATATTACTTAAAACTGGCCTTAATTAAAAAGTGTCTTTACTCATAATTTAGAGTTATTGCACACTACTCTTGAAAATGAACAGAGATAGGATTGCTCGAAACGTTGTGTGAATAGTTAAAATAAAGACAATGAAAATTTGAAAATCGGGTGTATCCCATCTCGGCACACTTTATTAGGGTCAATTTTATGACACTTTGTCGGACCATTTATAATGACCCAACTCGGCACACAGAACTCACAGGTAATAAAAAAATATATATTAAGTGTGTATTAGTCTTGGGTTTAATTAAGGAATTAAAAAAAACTTGCTTACCAAAACTAACCATTCATAAGTGTGTATTAGTCTTGGGTTTAATTAAAGAATTTAAAAAAATGTTTACCAGAACTAACTGTAAGATCCAGAATCATTCAGTTTGAGTCTATTTATTTTGTTTTATCTTTTAAGTGTTTGCCATTTAAATATTTTAGTTTTTGTAGTTGTAATAAATGCGTGCCTTTGTAACAACTAATTATTATCACTCATATTATGTATTATATGTATCTAGTCTTAAGTTTAGGAAATAGAAATAACTAGTAAAATAAGCATATTTTTGTATTTTAGTTATGTAATAGATATTGTTTTAAAAACAATATATTAACTGTTGTATTAGACATACCTAAATACAAATTATTTATGTGCCGAGTTGGGCTATGTAGAGACAGAAAACCTGCCTACGTATGTGCCGACTTGAGCTATAATTATTCCATTTACCTGCTTGGTGTGCCGAGTTTGGCATCGCCCCGAAAATTCTTTAGTATTACCACTAAACACAATATATGTATAACCAACCGTGGAAGTAAAATACCTCGTTTATTCCAGAAAAAAAATCCAACGAATGTTTTTTATGTAGATGTATGTAGAGGGGATGGCTTCAAAAGTACTTGATTTCAAATTGATAAAAAACGTTTTCTATATTTTTAACTCTTACAGTCGCAAAGGCTTAGAAAAATACAACGAATGTGAAAACTTATTTCGAAGTCTTCCAAATGTTATTTTATGAATTTATTAAATAATTTAAACATGCATAAACGAAGGCACAAAATAATAGAAAATAGAAAAGATAACTCTACAGAGCCGTTTACAAACTCACTTTTTTTGCTTTTGTCGACATATTACAAATGTCAAAATTGGAAAGCTTTCATACCGTATCTAGCGTTTAGAGTGCAGATATCAACAAATTTTATGGAACCTTTTAGTTCCTGGGTCAGTAATGAAATATACTTTATGATTAGAACACTTTTAAAACCTTTTTAGAGTCCCATCTTTTGCGAGACTACCGCGAATATTCATACCCCCATATATGGAAGCGCGCTTTAACCCAGCTGGTCAATGTCAAATGTTTCGGGTGTCGGACTGGGCAAACGCGTCACATTTTTGTCGGACAAATTTACCACAATGTTTGATATGCAATTTTCAAACATTGTGCCAAATCGCCTAGTCCGATACACGAAACATGTATTTAAGCCTTATAGTCTCATGACTGTAAACCTTACGATTTTTGCCATGATGTTTTAATTTGCATGTATTAAATTGTGGTAAACTTGTCCGACAAAAAGGAGCTCGTTCGCCCAGTTCGACACCCAAAACATTTGACATTGACAGGCTGGGTTAAAGCGCCGGTGCCATATTTGATGCTCTTATCATAAAGTCCATTTTATTACTGGCTAAGGGACTATTTTCTGTCCATATTGGCAATTAACATCATCAAAGGTTTCCTAAATAAGTTGTAAATTTTATTTTAAATTCAAAAATTTGAACATGCAGGATCGACTTGGGGGGACAAATTACCTTTCTCCAAATGTTTAGAAAAATCGGAAATAAAATAGGTTTTACTTTTTAGCTGTCATAAACAAAGTCATACATTTTTAAAGTTTTGTTTAAGAACGTTTTTAATAGAGTTATAAAATACGAAAATTTTATATACTTATATAATTTAAAACCAGATACATATATTCCTGTGTAAATATATATTTTTTTAAAGCAGAACTTTTTAGGAGAAGTCACGTTTCTGGTAAAGTTAATAATAGGACACATTAAATTTAAAATAAGAGAGTACTTTGAGTTCAATGGGAAAAGACTTTGAGGTTGTATTAATGCAAAAAAAATCAATTCATGCTTTAATTATACCGTTACATTTTAAACGGTTTCTCTTATAAATAATATGAAGGGGTAAAGAGATTCTGCCCGTCTCAAACAAGGCCAGAGTCCTATCATAAGACAGGAAAGGGCCATACAATGGAGATTCAAGGAGGACCAAGAAGTCAACTCAGTGTGTGAGATGCCTTCAGACAAAATGGTACCAAGCTACTGGCTAAACAAAGGTTTTCAAACTTTAATACCAGACAGAAAGGACTGGGTGGCAGGACCTCCCATTAAAGCCGACCTAATCTGGTATACAGACGGCTCCAAAACAGACCAAGGAGTTGGAGCAGGTATATATGGGGACAAATCAAGGACGAAAATAAACTTGGGTCTCGGAAAACACCCTACTGTGTTCCAGGCCGAAATTGTAGCCATAGAACAATGCGCTAGGGAAATCATCAGAATGAGCTATGAGGATAAAACCATAGTAATCTATTCGGACAGCCAGGCAGCCATCAGGGCACTCAGTTCATGCAAAATCAGCTCCAAGCTGGTGCGGGACTGCGTAATTGCCCTGGAAGAGGTGGGTGCGTCCAACAAGCTAACCATTGCCTGGGTACCAGGACACGAAGGCCACGAAGGCAATGAAGAAGCTGATAAATTGGCAAAGGAGGGGGCTGGTAGGACAATGGTAGGTCCTGAGCCCTACTGTGGTATTCCATCATGCCAGATAAGGTCATCCATTAGATCATGGATTATGAGGGAATCACAAGACTGGTGGAGGAGAACACCAGGACAGCGTCAGGCGAAAGTGTTCATCAAGGCTTACTCGCCAGAATTTACAAAAGACCTTCTGAATTATAACCGGAAGGCAGTAAGAATAATAGTGGGTCAACTGACAGGTCATTGCAGACTGAATAAACACCTGGAAACTATGGGCCTGGCAGAAGAAAACCTATGTAGGTTCTGCCAGGAGGAGGAAGAAACCGCAGAACACGTATGGTGCTACTGCGAAGCCCTTTGTCGTCTGCGGTTTGCAAGGCTGGGTGAAGAAAAACCTAAAGCGGCAAGATATACCAAGAGGCCAGTTTCAAGCTTGTGGAGTCTGATTAAACAGACCGGCTTGGATAGCGTGCTCTAACCTATGGACGGAGGACACACAATAAACCTGAGCAGGTTGCAGTGTTAGAGGATATGCAATCCACCTCCTAATCTAATCTAATCTAATCTAATCTAAAGAGATTCTGTATCACCTGATACATTGAACACTGGCAGATTGCTTGTTGGACCTCTTCAAAAATTTATAGACACGCCACTGGCTTAAAAAAATAATTTACTTATGATTGTCCTTTTACTACCAGACAACAATAAAAATTGCAGCTTTGATTTCTTATACAAGAGCATTACAACCATGTAATTGTTTTTATCTAAAATAATTATAGGAAGCTCATCAAAATTATTCTATGAAATAATCTTGGTAATTTATGTACTTCCTTGAATTGTTAGACGGTGTTCTCGTACCTTGTTAATTTAAACATAATTATATTTTAGTCACATTCCTTTTTATTATTTACACACTACCCGACCCGTCCCACTTCGTTGGGCGTTAAAATGATTTTTTTCTGAAGTTTTTGTACAATTATAATAAAATATAGCCTATAGGACTCCGGAATAGTAGTAGCTCTCTGATTGCAAAAAAATTTCATAATCGGTTTAGTATTCCCGAAGATTAGCCATTACAAACAAACAAAGTTACAAACTTTACCTCTTTATAATATTAGTTTAGATAGTATAGATGAATATCGAAGAAAAAATCTACTAATAATAAGTAACTAAATTCGATGCAAAAAAAACTGATTTTCATCAGCATTTTCGCTTATTGTTTTTTTGTTTCTGGTTAGTTCATCAATCTCTAAATATAAAAAAAACTAAGTTTTAATAAGTAGTTATTAAAAGCACAAAAAACATACTATTTATTTTATATTAATTTTGTTTATTAAACGAACATATCAGAACGAAAATGTCAGAAACAATAAAAAATGTTTTTCTTTGATCGGACGGAACTCTTACATATTTGGTTTTCCTATATCTGTGGGTAGAAGGCATTGCTAGACAATTGTCTTTTCGGTCATGGCTGGAAATATTATTTCCGAACCCGGTCCCATGCTTTCAATATTTTTTTTTATCTTTGGACAAACCACGAAGGCTTAAAGCCTAAATACTAGCGTACCGTGGGTGTCTTAAGCGAGGTAAGAGGGAGTTTGTTGACGCGGGACTTAAATACTTGAAGATTTGGGGGGAAGGGGAAGACCTCCGCGGGCAGCAGGTTCCACAATCTAGAAACTCTAGGGATAAAAGAACGAACAAAGTGAGAAGTTCGGGGCCTGGCCAGTTGGACTGTATAGGGATGCATACGCGCGGAACCACGAGTTTCTCTGTTGGGAACCGCGAGTGGAGGAACTATACTGGACAATTCTTCAGAGCAGAAGCCATGGAAGTACCTATAAAAAGCGACAAATCCCCCACAGCCCGACGATGGGCAAGAGAGGGAAGCCTTTCTGTAAGTGAAGGATCATTAATGAGACGAATAGCTCTTCTTTGAATAGAATCAAGAATGCTTAGGGTTGTGGGGGACGTCATGCCCTCGATATGGGAACAATATTCCAAGAGAGGTCAGATTTGGGACACATATAAAGTGTATAAATTAGAAGCGGAAAAATTCTTTTTGGCTCGAAAGAGAAATCCAAGCTTCTTTGAAGCTGCCGTGGCTATAGATACAATGTGTTTATGCCAGTTAAGCTTACTTTCAAATGTGACGCCCACAAAATTGAAGGTGTCTTTGCTGTAAAACTTGGCCGCTCATAAGTAGAGGATGAGTATTTGGTGACTCTTTTCGCGACAAGGAACATGATTGTGTTTTGGATGCATTAAAATGGACGAGATTTTTGGCGCCCCAATCCAATATTAAATAAAGAGAGAGAAGGTCGTTGATGTGAAGAAGAAACAATGTTGGTGCCAGAACTAAGCCCTGAGGGACTCCAGCATTTACTTGGTGAAAGCTTGAAGAATGGCCGTCCACAATAACTGATATACGTCGATCAGATAGATAACTAGAGAGCCAAGTACAGAGTTTAGTTGAAAGACCATAGGAGGGAAGTTTATTAAGAAGTGCAGCACGCCAGACCTGGTCAAAAGCTTTGGATATATCAAGAGCAACGATCTGGGACTCACCTAGAAACTCAAAAGACTTATTCCAACAGTGTGATACGAAGGAAAGAAGATCTGCTGTAGATCTTTTGTGGCGAAATCCATACTGCCTGTCATGCAAAATTTTGTGTTTTTCTAAGTATTTAAGAATATGTGAATTAATTAATTTTTCCATTACTTTACAAAGAACTGAGAGAATTGAAATTGGTCTATAGTTAGATGGAAGGGATTTGGATCCTTTCTTGGTAATAGGTTGAACACGTGCAGCTTTCCAGCTCTCCGGAAAGATACCTGTGTCGTAAGAAATTCGAAAGAGCCGAGTTAAGATTGATGCAAGTTTTGGAGCACATTTTTTTAAAACTATTGCTGGTATGCCATCCAGCCCAGACGATTTCTTGGTATTAAGGGAAGAAAGGATACGCTTAATGTGTTTTACTTTAAAAATAATATCGGGCATTTTATGAGGAACTGGGGTGACCGCTGGAATTGGATGATTTACGGGAGGGTCAAGGGTTGAATTGGCAGCACATTGTTTAGCAAATAGTTCTGCCTTTCCTTTAGCGGTAGAAATAATTTCATCTTCCAAAGTTAGTGGTGGAAAAGAACTGGTACAAAAATTCCTTCTTATGTTTTTCGCAAAGGACCAAAAGATTTGCTGCCATTTGAGCAAGAAAGAACTTTGTTTTTAATACGATTGTCGAAGGATTCTTTGGCTTCAGAAATTGTTTGATTGTAGTAGTTTCTTGCTTCAATGCTGGCCTGTCGGTTTTCTGGACTAGGATCATGTAAAAACTTCTTGTGAGCCTGAACTTTTAAAATTCTAGCTTTATCACAAGATTTGGAAAACCAGGGTTTGTTATTGGATTGTTTGGGGTTCTTGATGGTGTGTGGAATTAGGTTTCAATGCCCAATTGAATTGATTCAGTGAGTTGATTGCAAATTTGAGAAGGATCACGAGAAGAAAAGCAGATGGAATTCCAGGGGTAAGTGACGAAGAAGTCCCTTAGGCCATCCCAGTCGGCTGAGTTGTAGTGCCATACGGTGCGTGGTGGCATCTATTCATTTACCTCTGGATGTGCAGGGCAAGATATACTAACTAAGCCATATTCCCTGATGATGTTTGACGAAGTCAATCAATGTGATACCATAGTTACGTGTTATACCAAAATTAAATAATTATGTTTACATTTATTAAACCAAGAAAAATATTACTTCATGCTACCAAAAATTAAAATTAAAGAATTATCTTGATCGAAGAAAAATAGTATGTGTAACTGGTATAAAAAGCATATTTCTGGACTGGAGCACATTCCACCATCGGCCAGTAATATATCGCATTTTCTACATCTTACACAATAGACTATTCTATAGCTTTAGGTGCATTTTTTGCATCATTTACTTTTTTTCGATAAAAAATTACCATCAATTTTTTCGCCTCACTTTTCACATAAAAAAACAATTTAGTAAATTAAATGTAATATAAGGGTTATATAACCAAAGTTCGAAGAAGAGTTGAATACAAAACCTATAACCTAAGTTAAGAAGTCATTTTATTTTTAGGAGAAAATTTTGTGCGTAGTTTTAGTTTCATTAAAACTGAAATTGCTTGTTGTAATTCAATTAAATGTTCAAGGTAAGTTGATAGCTCGAATCACTGTGTAAGGCCTAAGCCTAAAGCCTAAACCATCTCTTAGGGTAGCTTACACACCTAACGACACAGCTCTCTTAAACGTTAAAACGTAATTAAAAACTTAAAATGTTTAGTTACGACAGTTGGCATCGGGTATAACCGATTTCTATTAAGTTTCTTTTTCATAGGGAACGTATATACAGTATACACGGTGTAAATAAAAATGTACATTAAATTTAACAGAATACTTTTTGAGTAATTTTAAGACAAGAAGTTCATATGAAAAATACTTGGTTCTCAAGATACAAAAAATGGGTTTTCCCAAATATAGTAAATATCGTTTACTATTAAGGGGCAAGTCCAGGGGCGACAAAAAGTTTACGCTACTTTTGTGTCGTTTTTCACGTCGTGCCAACTAGATTTTTTCAATTTAGTTACAATATGTTGAATACTAGCAGGTAACGATTAGACAAAGAACAATACCATTCCAAATCCGCTGACTGCTTAAATATAGTAAATAAAAAAAAACAAGTTTGGTATGTTCTCCGCTGTCCGTGTAAATACGTAGGGTGTTCAGTAAGTTTTGAGATACTTTGTAACTAAATGGTGCAGGAAAGTAACATTGATGTTTTGTGTTTGTACATGTCATGCAAGTCGTAGTCCTACATAGGTATTAGTAAACTATCAGTTTTGCGCAAGTTCGTGTCCAGGGATTTTAGCGCAATGGCGTCGTGGACGACTATCGAGTGCCGTGCAATTTTGAAATATAACTTTTCATGTGGGTTATTTCAAGAACAGTGTTTAGAAGAAATGAAGCCTATACTTGGTGATGACTGTCCATCTCGTGCGACCATATGCAGATGGTACAAACAATTTCAGCGGGGCTCGTTTTCGCTTGAAGACGCCTCACGCTCGGGTCGACTGTGTGAAGTAGTTACCCCAGAAAACATATCTGCCGTCCAAAAAGCTATAGAAACTAACCGACGAATTACCTATCGACAGTTAGAAGAGACATTGAACATTAGTTTAGCAACATTACACACGATCATACATGAGCACTTGGGTTTTAGAAAAATTTGTACTCTTTGGGTTCCACACAAGTTAACTCCCGAGCAGCAGACATAAAGAGTGAATTGGTGTAAAAAATGATGTCCAAATTCCAGGAGGGTAAATCTAAAGACATAGTGTCGATCGTCACGGGAGATGAAACTTATCTTTATTATTACGACGTCCCACTAAACAACAGAATTAGATATGGGTTCTCGAAGGTGAAAAAACTCCGACCGAAGTTCGCAAATTAAGATCTGTAAAAAAATAATCATAGTTGTTTTCTTTGGTTCAAGAGGAACAATTGAACATGTTGAGCTCCGAGAACAGAAGACCATAAATACTCTCTGGTACACTACAGTATGCCTTTCAAAACTTATAGAAAAGTTAATAGTGATTCGCCCAAACTCGCAACTCGCTAGCTGGTACCTTCATCATGACAACGCTCCACCTCATCGAGCTGACCTTACCAGTCAATTTTTGACAGGTGCAGGCTTGAGACTTTTGAACATCTGCCTTATAGCCCCGACTTGGCGCCGTGTGACTTTGGGTTGTTTCCTTTTGTCAAGAGCCAACTGAAAGGACAAAAGTTTAAAACAGAAGACGCGCTACTGGAGGCCTGGGATAAAATATGCGCTGAAATTTCAAATGAAAAGTGGAAAGCTATTTTTAGTGACTGGTTTGTTAGAATGGAAAAGTGTATTCGATGTGGTGAAAATTATTTTGAAAAAATCAAATAAATGTACGTATATCTCAAAACTTTTCGAACACCCTACGTACATATCGAGGTAAACGTTAAAAAGTACAGAACAATGAAAGATGAAAAAGTTTGTCAAGAACCAAAAACAATATTCTACGGGCTGCGTTTGACCTCGTACTATTGATATAACAAATGTTGTCCCGCTTTACACCGCCTCATTGAATAGAAGATATTTCCCCAGTTGACATACAATATTGACAGTTTTAACCCCTGGGCAGACAAATATTTTTGTGTGGCCCCATGGTCCAATGAAGTTTCCTATTTCTGTTTAATGACAAAATATGACAGAAAGTCTTAAATAAGACTTGAAGGGTTTGTAAATAGGCATGTCCCAAAAATATTTTGATGTATACAGAGTGTTCCAAAACAATTTTAAAAACAACCTCACAGCAATAACTTCTTTTAGGACACTCTGTATATATCGAAAAATTTTAAGGACATGCCTATTTGGAAACCCTACAAACCTTATATAGGACTTTTTGTTATATCTTGTTAAATACCAGAAATATTGGACTTTTTCGGACCTTTGGGCCAACCCAAAATGTTTGTTTGCCAAGGGGTTGAAACTCTTAAAACTGTCTGGCGACTAAGGAAATATCTTCTAATAGGTACTTAAGTAACACAAGATAAAATTCAGGTTTTCAAGATGACAAAAGTAACGTTTTAATTTATTAACCTTTGGTACCTGGTACCTGCCAAAGCCACTATGAGTCAAACTTCATAGCTCCATTGCTTCTACCTATATTGGGGGCATGCACCGACAAACTTTCAGTTTTTACAAAACCACGATGGTCTGCCGCTCACGAGCTCTTGGACTATTTCCACGCATTGGCAAAAATTGTCCATAAAGGTTGTGAAGGGGCACAACGTGTAATGTGGATGAATTAAGCAAATTATAGTTCAGCTTTTTTGCTTTTTAAACTTAAAGTTTTTAAAGAAAAAAATAAAGCCCGCTTAACCAAATATCACTGGTTCACACAAGAACCAGAATAATTAACTTTTACAATGTTATATAATTTTTAGATTTATTACGTACAAATTATATTTTACTATAAAACAGAAATTAATTCATAAAGCAAAACAAAGCCTGTTAAGCTAGCCGTAATTAAATTAAAATCTAGATAGGTAAGTTTGATAACATTTCATTTCGACTATAAAGGTTTGTGGTGCTCTCTTTGAAATCGCTCTAGGACTCGTGCATGTCCGGCCAACTAGAAAATGATTCTTGAGTTTGAACTACGCCAAAATTAAATTACTCGAAGGCGATTAATTGGATAGACGAATTAGGTAATAAAGATTTACTTAAATTTATCGAATAATGTTTCTAATGTTTAATAATTTTTGTTTTTACAATGTACTCGTGGATTAAAAATTTTAGAGTTCCTATTTTATTCAACACATTGTTTTCCCAATATTTTATAAAATCCTGGCGAAGTACCATTTTTTTAAAAATAGTAATGCCTAGTTTCTTCTACACCAAGACCGACTTCCGTAGAGTTCACTCTGCTCGGACGAACACATCCAACATTACTTTTTGATTAACCAAGTACCCTTGTCTGGTAGCTCCATCACGCTGGAACCCGCATTAGAAAAAACCTACTTTTTTAGCTCATTTATAACTACAAACGCTACTAATGATTGTAATAAATTTTATTTTTTTGTAGTACCAATAATTACGCAGCTAACCTAATTAATGTTGTTCTAAGCCAGAAAAGAAATAAAACTGCGTTAAAAATTTTGGAATATACTCAAAATTAATTATAGTTTATTATAGCGACGAAGAAAAATCTCAATTCCATATTAGTCAAAAAATATTATAAATAAATTAAGAATAACATAGCTATGGGAAGTAAAAAAAACTTGTTGAAAAACGCTCGAAAACTACAAACCGTACCATTAAATGAAGTAAAGTCCATTTTTTGTAGTACTAATATTTACGCAACTAAACTAAATAATATTGTGCTAAACCAAAGAAAATAAAACTGCTTTAAAAACTTTTGGAATACATTTTATATTGATTGTAGTGTATTGCAGCGACGAAAAAATCTTAATCCCATATAGGTCAAAAATATTTAAAAATAACATAGCTATGGGAAGACAAAAATTGTTCAAAACTTTTTTGGCTCATTTTTAACTACAAACGCTACTAATGATTGTAGTAAAGTTTATTTTTTGTAGTACCAATAATTACGCAGCTAACCTAATTAATATTGTTCTAAGTCAGAAAAAGAAATAAAGCTGCGTTAAAAATTTTTGAATACACTCAAAATTAATTGTAGTTTATTATAGCGACGAAAAAATCTCAATTCCATATGAATCAAAAATATTATAAATAAATTAAAAATAACATAGCTATGGGAAGTCAAAAAAACTTGTTGAAAAACGCTTGAAACCTACAAACCGTACCATTAAATGTAGTAAAGTCCATTTTTTTGTAGTACTAATATTTACGCAACTAACCTAAATAATATTGTGCTGAATCAGAAAAAAACTGCTTTAAAAGCTTTTGGAATACACTTTATATTGATTGTAGTTTATTGTAGCGACGAAAAAAGATCTTAATCCCATATAAGTCAAAAAATATTTAAAAAAACATAGCTATTGGAAGTCAAGAAAATTGTTCAAGACACTATTATTATAATAATTAGTCAAAAAATAAATAAATAAAAATAACATAGTTGTGGTAAGTCAAAAACTTGCTCGAAAACTACAAACTATACCATTAAATGTAGTATAGTTCATTTTTTGTAGTACCAATAGTTACGTAGTTAACCTGTGTGTGTATGTGTGTGTGTGTGTGTTATTAATTACCGGAAACAACTATCTTGTTTGGTCACATAAACTTATAATTATTATAATAATTGTGTCAGTCGATAATTTATGTGACCAAGCAAGATAGTTGTTTCCGGTAATTTATAATAAACACACACAGGTTAACTGCGTAATTATTGGCTACAAAAAATGGACTTTACTACATTTAATGGTATGGTTTGTAGTTTTCGAGCGTTTTTCAACAAGTTTTTTTAACTTCCCATAGCTATGGATTTTTAAATTTATTTATAATATTTTTTGACTAATATGGAAATGAGATTTTTTTCGTCGCTATAATAAACTACAATCAATTTTGAGTGTATTCCAATATTTTTAACGCAGTTTTATTTTTTCTCTGGCGTAGAACAATATTAATTAGGTTAGCTGCGTAATTATTAGTACTACAAAAAATAAACTTTACTACAATCATTAGTAGCGTTTGTAGTTGAAAATGAGCTAAAAAAGTTTTGAACAATTTTTTGTCTTCCCATAGCTATGTTATTTTTAAATTTTTTTTGACTTATATGGGATTAGGATTTTTTTCGTCGCTACAATAAACTACAATCAATTTTAAGTGTATTCCAAAATTTTTAACGCAGTTTTAGTTCTTTTCTAGCGTAGAACAATATAAATTAGGTTAGCTGCGTAGTTATTGATACTACAATAAAATAAACTTTACTACAATCATTAGTAGCGTTTGTATTTAAAAATAAGCTAAAAAAGTTTTGAACAATTTTTTGTCTTCCCATAGCTATGTTATTTTTAAATATTTTTTGACTTATATGGGATTAAGATTTTTTTCGTCGCTACAATAAACTACAATCAATTTTAAGTGTATTCCAAAATTTTTAACGCAGTTTTAGTTCTTTTTCTGGCGTAGAACAATATTAATTAGGTAAGCTGCGTAATTATTGGTACTACAAAAAAATAAACTTTACTAGAATTATTAGTAGCGTTTGTAGTAAAAATGAGCTAAAAAAGGTTTTGAACAATTTTTTTGTCTTCCCATAGCTATATTATTTTTAAATATTTTTTGACTTATATGGGATTAAGATTTTTTTCGTCGCTACAATAAACTACAATCAATTTTGTGTGTATTCCAAAATTTTTAACGCAGTTTTATTTCTTTCTCTGGCGTAGAACAATATTAATTAGGTTAGCTGCGTAATTATTAGTACTACAAAAAATAAACTTTACTACAATCATTAGTAGCGTTTGTAGTTAAAAATGAGCTAAAAAAGTTTTGAACAATTTTTTTGTCTTCCCATAGCTATGTTATTTTTAAATATTTTTTGACTTATATGGGATTAAGATTTTTTTCGTCGCTACAATAAACTACAATAAATTTTGAGTGTATTCTAAAATTTTTAACGCAGTTTTATTTCTTTTCTGGCGTAGAACAATATTAATTAGGTTAGCTGCGTAATTATTGGTACTACAAAAAATAAACTTTACTACAATCATTAGTAGGGTTTGTAGTTATAAATGAGCTTAAAAAAGTAGGTTTTTTTTAAAGCGGGTTCCAGCGTGATGGAGCTTTGTCTGGTGCGAATTTGTGGCCAATGTACCTAATTCAATACCCGGCGGGGCATATAGCCCGCGAAGTAGTTGTTTTTGGTCCTCATGATCGTTCCAAACGGGAGAGGAGCCACCAGTAATAGTGGTCTCTAGTACTTGTGCCAGAGTTTTGTGCTCTTCTTCAACATAACAAAGAAACTTTTTTGTTGTGTGTGCGTCCATCAATTAAAGTCTTTTGTAATAGCGAGATAAGCCAGACTGCCTCAGAAATCTGCTTTATTCTCTAATTTATTTGATTAAGGCTTTGGCTAAACGACCGCCGCGCCGGTGGTTTTGCTCAAGTATAAGAAAAACCTCCGTCGGGCGGTTTTATATATTTACGCATATAAAAACCGCCGAAAATGTTATTTAATTTGTTATTACCGGCGGTTTGTACTTATTTTATCGGTAGATGCCGCCTTCCGGCGATTTTGATTATAAAAACTATTAAAAACCGCCGAATAATAGGTAAAGTTAGACCAACCTAAATAATTATTTATTTTTCTGTGCCGTAGGCGTTTAGTTTTTTGA